>NIVC01000138.1:84441-210532 GCA_002269645.1 Macrostomum lignano
TGCTATTATAAACATGTCTCTTGACCAGCATACCTGCAGAAACCTGTCTATGACCAGCATACCTACAGAAACCTGTCTATGACCAGCCTACCAACAGAAACCTGTCTATGACCAGCCTACCTACAGAAACCTGTCTATGACCAGCCTACCTACAGAAACCTGTCTATGACCAGCCTACCAACAGAAACCTGTCTATGACCAGCTACTCTTAGAAACCTGTCTATGACCAGCCTACCTCAGAAACCTGTCTATGACCAGCCTACCTCCATAAACCTGTCTATGACCAGCCTGCTATTATAAACTGTCTTGACCAGCCATACCTGCAGAAACCTGTCTATGACCAGCATACCTACAGAAACCTGTCTATGACCAGCACCTCAGAAACCTGTCTATGACCAGCCATACCTACAGAAACCTGTCTATGACGCAGCTACCTACATAAACCTGTCTATGACCAGCCTGCTTATCATAAACATGTCTATGGACCAGCCTGCAGAAACCTGTCTATGACCAGCCTACCTACAGAAACCTGTCTATGACCAAGCCTACGCTCAGAAACCTGTCTATGACGCAGCCTACTCTAGAAACCTGTCTATGACCAGCCTAACTAGAACCTGTCTATGACCAGCCTACTCAGAAACCTGTCTATGACCAGCCTACCTCAGAAACCTGTCTATGACCAGGCCTAACTCTTTAAAACCTGTCTATGACCAGCATACCTCAGAAACCTGTCTATGACCAGCTACTGCTACATAAACCTGTCTATGACCAGTATCCTGCAGAAACCTGTTCTATGACCAGCCTGCCTACAGAAACCTGTCTATGACCAGCCTGCCTACAGAAACCTGTCTATGACCAGCCTACCTCTAAGCCTGTCTATGACCAGCCTGCTACAGAAACCTGTCTATGACCAGCCTACCTACAGAAACCTGTCTATGACCAGCCTACCTACAGAAACTGTCTATGACCAGCTACCTCCAGAAATATTAGCAAAAAAGCAACACAAGAAGCCGCAGTCGCGTGGGTTTCAGGACTGGCAGCGTGTATTTTTATTAATCCAAAAGATGTTTTAACGCGCAAAAGAAGCCTACAGTGTTTTTATAGTAGTGCAGTAGTGCTCTTGCAGGAGAGAATAGAATTGAAGAACAAACAAACAAAAGAGAAGCCAGTTAATAGTACCAGTCTAGATATTTAATAGCGTATTTAATAAATAATGTGAGGCTTAATAAGACAGACGCTCCAAGGATCGCACAGTGTTCTAAATTTAAATATAGGGCTTGTTTCTTTAACGGACGCACGGCAGACCGTAAATAACTACTTCACATAAACGTGTATGAATTAATATACATATTTATATTAAAGTACAGAATGTACTGTTGAGAAAAAGAATTTTCAAAGAGACAAAAAAACTTACCCTAAAAAACAAATCCAGCAAGATTGGTTGGTTAAAAAAACAAATAAGACCACACCAAAGCTTTTTGATAGTAAGTATAATCAAGGATAATAAAACAATTTAGTGATGCTTATATATGATTAAAGTATATTAAAGCAACAGTAACCAGCAACGTTAACGCAAAAGCGACACGACGGAGACAAAACCAAACGGTGCAGAGAAGTTCGGAGCAAGAGCTAGGGGGGGGGGACGCAAAAGAAGTTTATTGATATTTTTAATTGTTAAAGCATTGACGTCCAAATTTTCTCCAAGCCTTAAAACGGCAACTCAAATTTTAAGTTAAAAATGTGCGCATTTTTACTATCAGTAGAGTTAAGCGCACATTTATTGTATTATTTTTAATGAAACAACTGGATAAGGCCCTAGACACTAAGCTGCTGCTGCTGCTGGCGCAGCGATAATTGCCGACGGCTTGAGAAAATTTGGCGACACATGCTAACTAGAAATCGAGCTTCGGTTTCCGCCGCTTTAACCCGGTTAGCTAGGGCGTCGACGCTCGATTGTAGTTCGCTGCGCTGCTGATCGACAACGGAATCGCCGAGTCGCTGCTTCAACCGGTAGCGATAGGCCGCCTCCCGGTTGGCCTCCTTCTTCTTCTGCACTCGGCCGCCGCCGCCCGAAGCCACTGGCTGATCGGACTTTGGCTTCTTCGACATCTTGGACGATTTCGTCGATGCCGCCGAGGATCGCGACGACACCGTTGATGGACTCGGCGAATTCGGCGACTGCATTGTCGTTGTCGAGTAGCTCATAGGCGGACTCGACGATGCGCTGTCCTCCTCTAAAGTTTCAACACCGACGGTGGAGGGTTCAGCGCCGTCCAGCAGGTGCAGCATCAAGCAGTCGTCTTCGGGACTGAGCAGCTGTTGCAGCAGCAACTCGTCGACTTGTTGATCGTCAGCCGAAGCATCGGCTTCAATCAGAGCGATCGTCGGCTCAATGACCGGCAGTTGAAGCGTCTCAATAAAAGCATCAAATTCTGCGTCGTCCGTCGCCTCCGCTCCCGATTCGAACTCCGCACCACCGCAGGCAAGCTCCGCTGGCCAGCCGACGCCTCCGACGCCCCCGGCGCTGCTGAAGAAATCAGCAGCGTCGACGACAGTCGAAGGCGGAGCCGCTGGCGCGGTGGAAAACCCCGCGTCCGCCTGTTGTAGCAGCAATTCTAGCATGGCTGACAAACTGCTGTTCTTTCTGGTCAGATACTATTGGCAATATAAAAGATATTGGTTGGTATTCTAACAGCTGGTACTGTTGAATTGAAGATATCGATTGATAGATCGTAAAGGACGCCATCTTGGCTTGTTGAAAGGCTCGGAGCCTGCGCTGATTTAGCGAAAGAAGAAGAATTTTGTTGCTTGGTTTGTACGGCTGCACCGGAGTGCGTTTAGCTTGGGGAGCTGGCGGCGATTGGCTATTCCATGGCATCAATGGGTGGCGTGGGAAACTATGCATAGTTTGATGCGCGATTGTATTAAATTATACCAATTAAAGGGCTTGTTCCTAAGAGTGCGTACATTTGGGGTAGAGAGATTGGTCTGGAGAGTGTGTACATTAAGGGTAGAGAGGTTGGTCTGGAGAACGTGTACATTAAGGGGTAGAGGTTGGTTTGGAAAGTGTGTAGATTAGAGGTAAAGAGGTTGGTCTGGAGAACGTGTACATTAAGGGGTGGAGGTTGCTCGGGAGAGTGTACATTAGGGGGTAGAAAGGTTGGTTTGGAGAGTGTGTACATTAGGGGGTAGAGAGGTTGGTCTGGAGAGTGTGTACATTAGGGGGTAGAAAGGTTGGTCTGGAGAGTGTGTACATTAAGGGTAGAGAGGTTCGTCTGGAAAGTGTGTACATTAAGAGTAGAAAGGTTGGTCTGGAGAACGTGTACATTAAGGGGTAGAGGTTGGTTTGGAAAGTGTGTAGATTAGAGGTAAAGAGGTTGGTCTGGAGAACGTGTATATTAAGGGGTGGAGGTTGCTCGGGAGAGTGTACATTAGGGGGTAGAAAGGTTGGTTTGGAGAGTGTGTACATTAGGGGTAGAGAGGTTGGTCTGGAGAGTGTGTACATTAGGGGGTAGAAAGGTTGGTCTGGAGAGTGTGTACATTAGGGGTAGAGAAGTTGGTCTGGAGAGAGTGTACATTAGGGGTAGAGAGGTTGGTCTGTAGAGAGTGTACATTAGGGGGTAGAAAGGTTGGTCTGGAGAGTGGGTACATTAGGGGTAGAGAAGTTGGTCTGGAGAGTGTGTACATTAGGGGTAGAGAGGTTGGTCTGTAGAGAGTGTACATTAGGGGGTAGAAAGGTTGGTCTGGAGAGTGGGTACATTCAGGGGTAGGTTTGAGATGTCCTGAATATTAAGACACGTACATATTACAAGTTAAATACCCTAGAAAGTCTATAATCAATGTATACGCGAATGTATTTAATAAAAGGAATGTCTCAATTCATTGTTTTTAGAGGTTACAAAAATGCTATTAAATAAATGGTACTAAACATTTGGAAATGAATACACAAGACAGTGAGTGAGTATTATAACTAAAAGAGGCTAACCTGTAAGTTACGTGTAAAACACAAGAGTATTAGCAGCAACTACTAGGCTACTAGAAAAATTGCATCTGAAAAGAAGACAACAAAACAACAAAATTCAAATTGGACGGTGTTTCAGAAAAAAAACGAATGAATTTTCTGCTCTCAAAAAGTAATAACAAAAAGGCAACCAATAGAGGCTCATGCATATCACAATATAACTGCTTTAGTAGAGCCAGCTAAACCACTCCCAGGAATGAGGCGAGCCCACAATTCAATATACAGAAAGAATCTGAAAGAAAGCTAAATAACGATCGGAACTGATAATCTCTATCATATATATAAAACAATGCTAGCTACGAATTTTACGAAAACGAAGGCAGAGTTCCACTGATCCAGCCAATGGATTTTGCAAAAAGTTATACTCGCGAAAGCTACTAAAAGTAGCGAAAAAGCTTTTTTGCCTAATTTCAGGCTAGACAGAAAAAGAAAAAAATTACGAGCAGTTAAAATCATAACGCGTCGCCTTCGGAGCCAATCTGCGCCAGTAATTGACGCAACTCGTCAGATGCGGCGGATGTCACTGCGGCAGCCGAATCCTTCTGCGAGCTGCTGACCGTCGTCGACTGTTCTAGCGCGGCGGCTGACGCGGCCACGGCGCCAACGGAGCTTCGACCGCAACGATTAATTCGAGCTTCCAGCCTGGCGACAGAAGCGTCCCTGACAACCAGGCTATTATTGGCGTCGTCAAGGGCCTGGTGCAGTACTTGAACTCCGTGCTCCAATGAGCTCGCTCGCTTCTCAGTGGCTTGCAACTCCCTGAGCAGGCAGAAGAGGAGAGCGGTGCTTTGAATTTTGTAGTGAGAGGGGCGATTCTCAGGGCGATTTAAAAGCGATTGTCAGGTGATTTAGGAGCGATTTTCAGGGCGATTTAAAAGCGATTGTCAGGTGATTTAGGAGCGATTCTCAGGGCGATTTAGGAGCGATTCTCAGGGCGATTTAAAAGCGATTTTCAGGTGATTTAGGAGCGATTCTAAGGGCGATTTAAAAGCGATTGTCAGGCGATTTAGGAGCGATTCTCAGGGCGATTTAGGAGCGATTCTTACGGGGCTTAGGAGCGATTTTTAGGGCGAGTTAAGAGCGATTCTCAGGGTGTTTGAGAAGGAGCGAGGTTAAGGAGCGATTTTTATACTGTCTAAAATAGCATTTGAACAATAATTAGGGACTATATAGTTAAAACACGTTAGGAGCGATTCTCTCATGCGCTACACTGACTACTTATAGAGAATGGCAATAAGGAAGGAAGCACTAATAAGCCCTGCTGAGCACCTCGCCGACTCGGCGGCGGCCGACTTGGCCGTCTCCAGCTGAGCACGAAGCGCGGCCGCCTCAGTCGAGTGACGCTCTTCAATTCTGCGAAGCTCGTCGGCCCGACGCTGACGCTCAGCCGCCGCCTCGGCCTGGGCTTGACGGTGCCCGGCCGCGGCCCGGCTCTCCGCCTGGGCCAGCGCCGACTTGGCCGCGGTCAGCTCGTCTGAGAGCTGGCGCCGCTCGGCCAGCATTGACTCGGCCGCCTTGCTTAGCCGGGCGACGTCCGCCTCCTTCTGAGTCAGCTCGCCGTGGGCAGCGTCTACAATGGCCGTCAGCTCCTTGACGCGCCGGCGGGCGTTCGAGTACTCCTGAAGGGGAGAGATAGATAGATAGATAGATAGATAGATAGATAGACGGATAGATGGATAGACGGATAGATGGATAGATAGATAGATGGATAGACGGATAGATGGATAGACGGATAGATGGATAGATACATAGTTGGATAGACGGATAGATGGATAGACGGATAGATGGATAGACGGATAGATGATAGACGGATAGATGGATAGACGGATAGATAGATAGATAGATAGATAGATAGATAGATAGATAGATAGATAGATAGACAGACAGACAGACAGACAGACAGACAGACAGACAGACAGACAGACAGACAGACAGACAGACAGACAGACAGACAGACAGACAGACAGACAGACAGACAGACAGACAGACAGAGACAGACAGACAGACAGACAGACAGACAGACAGACAGACAGACAGACAGACAGACAGACAGACAGACAGACAGACAGACAGACAGACAGACAGACAGACAGACAGACAGACAGACAGACACTCTGACAGATATACAGACAGTGAAACCCTACTCACCTGGCTCAGGTGCTTCAGCTTGGCCTCAGCCTCTGCCAGCAGGTCGGCCCGCTCTCCAGCCGCGGACTCCAGCGTAGCCGACTTGCCGGCCTCGGCCTTGGCTCGCCGCCTGGCTTCCTTCAGCTCGGCGCGCAGGCTGGCCGTCTCTTCAGAGTGCTGGCGGGCTTCGGCTTCGCGCCGCGTCTCGGCCTCGCGCAGGCGATCCCGACAGCCGGCAAGTTGCTCGTTGACCGCCGTCAGCTGGCCACGCGCTTCGGCCAGTTGGCCGGCCAAGTCCTGGGCGGAGCTGCGCTGCTTCTGGCCCGACTGCTCCTGCTCTGACAGCCTGCGGGCGCGCAGGCAGAATCGGAATTTTTAGGATATTTGGACGATGAGAAAGTTGGATAATGGGGTATTTGAACATGGGATATTTAGACATGGGATATTTGGACATGGGATATTTAGACATGGGGTATTCAGACATGGGATATTTGCCCGCCTGGCTGTCGTAATCCGGTTTTCATCCGGCCTCGTCCGGTTTAACCCGTTTTAGGGGGGTGTTTCCGGACCAAAAACCGGGCCGAAATCCGGAGTAAAGCCGGATGAAAGAGTTCTCTTTGTGACTCTTTTCATCCGGTTTTTGATTCGGTTGACTCGTCGATTAAACTCGAACAATCAGCCGGATTGAAAACCGGAAGAAAGCATATTTTGGTCCGGAATTTCGTCCGGTTTTACATCCGTCCATTGACCCGCCGAAAGCCGGATAGAGACCGATGCACGAAACGGAAGAAGTCCGGATGAAATACCGAGTTCAGAAAGGGGACTTGGATTTTTTATGAGTATGTAATTTGCAAGACCGCGTTGAGTTGTTATTAGGTAAAGAAATATGTAATGAGTGACCAGTGTGACCACTGCTGTGTTATTTGTGTTTTTCTGTGCTTTTTTAAAATAGCTGTGTTATTGTGTTTTTTTAAGAAGTCATCCCTTTTCTCTGTTAAACTTGAATAAACAGCCCAATTTAGCTTTTTCTTGTGTTTTTATATTTTCTACCTGGGTGGAAAGCAACTGGCAGTAGCAAGGAAGGCCACTAGCCCAGACAAATAGGGTAATACCGTTTCAATCCATCCCTACAACGTATGATTGATGATGATGTCGATTTAAGATGAAAATGTGCTGCTTGAATTAGCTGGAATGAATTAAAACGAGAATTGCTATTCGGACAATAAGTAAGCATTGGCAAAATTGCTATAGTGAATGTTTTTCACTTTTTCTTCATTTAAGTAGCTGCTGTGTTATTTCTCACATTTTTGTTCCTGGTCACACTGTGAGTGACGTAAATAGTGAAGTACTCGTAAGTATTGAATTATAGAGCTGTATCGCCAAAGACGGTATAAAAGCCATACATTTTGTGGCAAAAGCCGTAGTAATTTCGTGCCATATGTTATCCTAATTTCAATTTAAATACACTGTTGTCTATGTTGCCTATGGCCTATGTTTAATGGAATTTTCCAAAGTTTATGGCTCATGCTTTGTGATTCCATAACTAATTATGTTTAGTTGTCTGTAGCGTATCTTTCTTGTCAGTCCAGCAATCAGATCAAAGACACAATAATGAAAAATAAGTAAGGGAGTATATTATATTATCAGTTGAAGGAACAAAGACATGCTGAATATATTTCAGATTTAAATGCATGCGTAGGTTCATGCTAAAAATCCGTCTAGAATTTTTTTTCGTACTACTTATAATGTGAAGAAGCAAACCTCATTACAGCGCATGGATATGGATGGCGATGATCGTAGCACTCGCCGTCGCGACTGGATGCGACACTACATGCGCCAACGCAGGCTGTCTGCCAGACGCGGGCGTGGTTCTGATGGCGTAAGCCGATCACGTTCTTCGGAAAGGGCATCAGCTGAAGCCGCGCACAATGGTCCGGGTGCTACCAGCTCATGTGCTACCAGCTCAGGTGCTACCAGCTCTGGCAACTGCAACACTGACGGAAAACCTGCAGACATTTCTGAAAGTGAGACACTTGTCTTTATGAGGCGATGTGACGTTGAGATGATGTGGCTGGTTATACAGTACAAATTCTTTGCACCGCTCATCCCGCACAGGTGAGCCACTGGACAACTCTGCGAGCGTCTCATCGGATGACGAAGAGGACGATAACGAAGACGGGCGATCCCACACAGGCGATGATGGCGAGGAACCGCCATCGGGTGCAGACACGTGCGCTGGGTCCCATACATCGGACTCGCCATCGGGAGCAGACACGTCCGCTGGGTCCCATACATCGGATGACGAAGAGGACGATAACGAAGACGGTAATATTTCTTTGACGCATTACTGTCCGTGACACAATACAGAATACAGATTGCCAGCATACGCTGCTCCACACATTCACACACCGGGCACTGTGTGAGTCTTGCTCTAATTAGTCTTACTGAGTATACAGTAATCTTTTTCCACCGCATATCCCACACAGGCGATGATGGCGAGGAACCGCGTCGTATCAACGCCAGGCTGCTGGAAGATTGGCACCCGGGATTTCCGCACACACTAGGCGAGGCTCTTTTTGAGGTCAATTCCTGTGCGGAGGATCTCAAGCTGTCCCGTGAGAAGTTTACAAGACTTCTAGAGATGTTGCACCGCCTTGTGCCCAACAACAGGCTGCCCAAAACTGGACGTGCTGCGCGGGATGCGATAAAGACTGCTCAGTCATTCTCTGGAACGACGCTGTGCTCCACAGTCTGCAACGAGTGTTACAAGAACTCTCCCGGACGGTGTGATCCAAGCACCGCAACGTGCGTCCACTGCGGAGGACGCAGCGTCGCAAATTTCTGGCACTTTGATGGTCCTATGCAGCTGAAAGCGCTTGTGATGTGGCGTGGAATGCTCGACCACGTTGTGTTCCCTGCCGACCGTGCCATAGATCCCGAGGTGCTCCACGTGCGTAGCAGCGAACTGTACAAAGAATTCGTCGATGGCATCGATGTGGAGAGTCGCAGCGACGTCTCCGGCATCTTATGCTCGGATGGGTTCCCGCTTTGCAGGACAAGTACTGTTGAGGTGTGCCCCTTTTATTTGTGCTTCGTTGAAGTTCACGACCGGTACAAGTTGCAATTCGTAATGAAGCTCGGAGTCTGGGCAGGAACTACAAAGGTGCATCCCAAGGCATGTCTACCTATTATAGTTGACGGACTTAACGATCTGCGTCTGAATGGTATACAGTATGTGGACCGACATGGCGTTCGGCAGCGTCTTCGGGTACATGTATTGTTCGCCATGTTTGACGCACCTGCCAGGGCAGACGCTTTGTGCTTTAAACTCTTTTCCGCCGTATACGGATGCGACAAGTGCTACCTACGGACGTCAGTTCATCCGTCAGGCCACGGCAGAGTGTATAATGTGGAGTTGACAGACGCCATGCAAATGAACGCACGCCGCCTCAGATGTGTCCAGACAGTAGTTCGATCGCTGAATGACACATGTATCCTTGCGGAACACCGGACGTTACGTGGCAACGGAGATGACACTCTGGGTGTACGTGGAAAATCTACGCTTGGTGATCTGTTTGGCTTCGACTTTGTCAGAGCGACGCCTCCTTGCTTTCTCCATCAGCTTTGCTTGGGATTAGTGCGCTGGCTACTGTTTCAGCTTTTCCTCGTGCGCCACGAGAAACCTGACCGGTTCGCGGAGAATTGCCCCGACCTGCACAAACGGATTGGTGACATATCACAGCGCATGCGCTACATTCGAGTTCCCAGGTCCGTTCAGCGACATTCCATCCGACTGCTGAAGGACATCAAGCACCTACGGGGACATGAACTGGCATTGTGGATAATTGCTTACTTCCCAATGCTACTAGAAGATTTTCTGCCAGCGGCTCACTATTGGCATTTGCTCGTGCTTTCGTCCGCAGTGTTCTGGTTGACGCTTGAAGGTGCGCCAAAGAGTGAACTGTGTCACGTCGAAGTTTCGCTGAGGCACTTCCACGCCAATTTGGCTCGTCTATATTCTCTTCGCGCACTCACGTATAACGCCCACCATGTTTGTGCCCATATGGTGCCATACGCGTATCTCGCGGGCCCACTGCACACGCAATCGGCAGGGCTTTTTGAGACGATGCACGTCCACTTACGGCAGCGTCTTCACGGTTCGCGGCGCGTACGGACGTTGAAATTGTACATGCCATTGAGCGTGAATTTGCTCTCATAGAAGCTGAGAGCCGACTGAAGAGCGATGACTTGGAGCCGCAGCAGCACGTGACTCACAGAATGCAGTGCATTATTCACTTCGGCGTTAAGCTGCGACGACCCATGGGTACGGCGGACGGATGGCACACGGCGTCGCTTCCAAGTGGGTTGTTTATTGAAGTATTTCGACAGCCTATAGGCGATGAGCATCCGAAAGTCTCCTGCCTTGTTGCCACTCGTGGAGTCGAGGCAACGTCTTTTAGGTTCCAGCGCGTGGAGACCATCAGTGCGACTGCAACAGGTGTTGTACTGACGCTGCGTGAGCTGCGTGTGCAGGACGTCGAAATCGATCCTCTGGAGATGCTGTGTGCCGTGCCGAAGGAGTCTGCTCACCGCGGTTGCCGATTCGCACATGTCAGGCGGCTCCTCGCCGATCCTTTTGGAGTCGCAGAGTACCTTGGTGAAGTCAGGCAGGCTGCACCGGAGGACATCGTCGGCGCCTGCGTTGTGTCAAACACAAAGATTACTTAGCTTCCTTATGCGCAGTTTGGCTTTTCTTAACAAATATTTTTAGTCATGCTGCGTCCCATGCAATTTAATTTTGCGTACATCCTCTATATGCATACATTTCGCGTCACTGATTTTAGTGCGGGCCTCGCTATATCACGCTCGTATGCTGGTTCATCTGCTAAACTGCACTTGTATAGAAGTATACTGTCTTGCTTGCTCCGTCTGGGCAATCGCGAATCTGAACTGCAACTGTTTTGTGTCCATATTTTTGAGTAACTATTTTTATTTAATTACGTCCGTACGGGTGAGAAAGAGGATACCACCGCTGATACGAGCTGTAACAGGCGTTATGGTCCTGTCCTTTTAACTATCCTTTAAGCTGCCACCAAAGTTGTAACAGATCTTTTGCCTCTGTCTGATAATTTTACCTATTTCCTAGAATTTCATTCAAATACTTTCTGGGTAGCGTTTCTGGTAGCGTTTCTGGTAGCGTTCTGGTAGCGTTCTGGTAGCGTCTTATGTATTGGCCTGAGCGGTCTTAGTACTGGTACATGTATTAGTTTGCAGTCTTAATCGGGCGTTCGCCAAGATTAGAGGGTCACGGTACAACTCTCTCTGAATCCTCTTTGTATATTATCCCACTCCCTTCTCTTAGTTAGTTTCTGAGCACTATTACTCTCTCTCCTTGAAATAACTAACTCAATAATTATAGAACCAACAGTCTACCATAGGCACTAGCAAAACGAATTATTAAGGTATTACAGAGACATACGAGTATAATAGGCACTGGTACATTTATGTCAATTAAAAAATTATTGCTCATTAACCCAACTGCAGCGAATGTCGAGCAAACCCAAGCGAGCGAGCGAGCAGGCCGTCATCGACTGGTCCAAGTTGCTCGATACTGTCATTCCAGATTCCGTGCTTGGTGACCTCGATGACCGCTCCAGTGGCGACGAGACCACGGTGGCTGGGTCGCCGCCGCCAAAGTGGACTCCTGAGGTCTCACCCGACGGCGACGTTATGTCACCGTCATTGCTGGGTCCGTCGTCCCCTGTCGCATGCAGCACGCAAGCTGCATGCAAAGAAGGTCCTGGCTACTCCGTCCTGCCATCGTCGCCATGTCTGCCTAGCTCTAGCGCAAGCCTTCAACAGCCCGGCGCAGGTCGGTACACCCTAGAAGACTATAACAGACTGCCTGACGAGGCCCCCCCATCTTATGAGTCGCGCCGCCGAGACGAAAGAAGACGCCTACCTGCCCAGTGCTGTCCAGACTGTGCAGATTGGTATGGGGCTCTGCCCCCAGAAGAACGGGACAGGCGGTTGCAGAGTCATGGTCGTCACCGGCATCGTACAATCCTGCAGGCCCCGAACTTCTTTGCCATCGACATGCCACCAAGCCCGCCGCCTGCTCCCCTGGAGCACACGAAGGTCGGCAAGCGTCGACGGCGCCCTCTGCGCGACATATCCGTCTTCCGAAAGAGGCCCCCCAGAAGAAGCCGTGAGATCTGTAGTTACAATGGACTGCTAAGCGGGGACAGGCTTTTCTATTTTAAAACTAAAGAAGTATGTTTCGTGAAGTTATGAAGTAATGAAGTAATGGTGAACTTCGAATGCTCCCGATCCAACTGTCGCAAGAGCTCTGCTTCCATCTTTTGTGCCGCGACTGCCTTCTGCTGCAGAACTTATATCGAAACTTTATCGAACTTTTATGCAAAATACATTAGAGGTTGGCCCTCTGTGCATGTGCAATGCAACGTGTGTCAATTTTGTTCTCTAAGATGTTTCCAGACATTTGTTTCATTACTTTCTTTCATAACATTGCGTCCTAAGATCTTTAACGCTTGTGGTCTATGGGGTTGTAGTACAAAACCTTTTAGTTTTAAGAATGCTCTTAACTCCTTTCTCGTCTGTGTAAAAAGTTTAGTACACTAACTAAACGCCACCTCATTAACCTCATTAATGAAAAGATTAACGTCACCTCATTAAGAAATTTCTGATGCTGTTCTGCCCCAAAGCAACTCTGGTTATCTAAACGTCTTTCCAGAGCGACTATGCATGAAGCCACCGCACGTAAACGCACCGCAGCAAAACAGAAAGCCGACATGCCGGTCAAACGACACCGCCCAAGTGTAAAAAAGGTAGCGGCCAAGGTCTCTTTGGTGGCTTGCAAGAAAGGGACGGCTGCAAGGGAGACCCAACCGCCAGATTCTGCGGCTACTGTTCTGCAGGCTGGCTTGACGGCTACAGGTGACACCCAACCGCCAGATGCTACAGCTACTGCACTGCAGGCTGAGGTGACGACTGCAGGTGACACCCAACCGCCAGGTGCTACAGCTACTGCACTGCAGGCTGAGGTGACGACTGCAGGTGACACCCAACCGCCAGGTGCTACAGCTACTGCACTGCAGGCTGAGGTGACGACTGCAGGTGACACCCAACCGCCGGATGCTGCGACTACTGCTCTGCAGGCTGGCGCAACAGCTGGAGGTTGCAATCCGTCGCCTGATATGGTGCCGTACAAAGCAGAGAGGACGCAGCGATACTTCCTTTTTCAATATGACGACTATCTTGACAAGACCCAAGTTGTCGGCACTGATGGATCCACGGCAGCACCGCTTATTGTTGCCGTTGCGCGGGAATCGGCTATTCCCGTACAAGTAGGCTGTCGCGTCTGCATTGTCACGGCGAAGACCAACCGAAAGACCGCAAAGCGATACCCAGGGAGGCTAGTACGGGGACCATTTTCTAATAAAGCCGAAGCCTCTGGAGCCGCAAGCTTGACTAACGTCCACGCTCAGCCGACGGAGCTGCCCCGAGCTTGCGTGTCCTGCAAAGGACTCCTTCTCGAGTTGCAAAGGGCCAAGACACTCACTAATGCACAAGGTGAGTATACTGAGGTTCTGCCGTAGTGCATGTGTACATGTTAGCATACATACATACATACATACATATGTTTTGTTTGTATACATATACGTACATCCGGTCATTGGTAGTCTAGGGTATTGAATAAACCAATATTTCAGGTTCTGAGGTTCGGGCAGCCCGCGTCACTGAAGCCCGATTGCGAGAAGAAATAAAATTTCTGCAGCAGAAGGCAGTCCTGGCACAGAAGATGGAAGCAAAGCTCTTGCGACAATTAGATCAGGAACGTTCGAAGTTCACCAACCTGGAACGGAATGTAAAGACTGCTAACGCGCTAATCGTTCAGGCCTCACAGTGCATGGTGCCACACTCTGCAGACGCAGCAGCGATCCCAGCTTCTGGCTGCCAGCCAGGTCCAGTGGAGTCGGACAGCACGGCTTCTGACGCTGGCGATGACGCGCTGGCGGACCCCGGAGGTGGCGCCTTTGATGCTAATTGCGAGCTGTCGGCGTCCCAGACTCGCCAGTTACTGCTCACCTGTAACAAGGCGGGTCCATCGTCGGCTAGTCTGCTGTCAGGTGGCACTGTGTCACTGTCCGACAAGCAACCGTATCTAAAAACGTCGGTGCAGCTCCGATCCGAACTGGACAGCCGCCTAGCCGACCTGCAAAAGGCGATGATGGAAGGCGTCGATCTCGATGAGCGCGACGAGACTGAGCTTCTTTTAGCGCGCCGATCGGCCCGACTGGCGACGATCAGGGCCCTTTTCAGGGCCATTTTTACTGACACCGAGCTGGCGAACAGTAGCCTGTCAGGTCGCAAGGCTTGCGGCTACATCTCAGTGCCGGCAAATCCCGGAAAGCTGGCCGCCGCCAAGCAGTGGCTTGCCAATGCTGCCGTGCAGTACACTTCTGCAGAGCTGCAGCGCGCGTTTACGCGCTGCGGTGAAACTGCACGGGAAAGACTGGGGATGCCAAAGCGCACCCGTAGCACACTAAACGGTCGGCCTGGTACAAAGACTGCCAAGCCACGGCGAGGCGGCTCTGCCCAATCAGGGCCAGGCAGCTCGGCTAAACGGGGGACAGGCCGACACGAAGACGTGGGTACGATTGTGCGCATAATCGGACCGACGAGTGAGGCGGAAGAAGTCGCCGCTGACTCGGACAATGCCCCCGCTAGCGCGATCTTTGACCTGGCCAGAAATGTCTTCGCAGAGGTTGGGCCCACAAGTCAGCGTCCGGCCGGCGATGTGGACAATGCGGAAGATATGCTACTTTCCCTGATGGGATAGTAGGCTATATAGTCGTGGGCCAGTCGTTTTGTCGCAGACTATAGGATATAAGAGGGAGCCGTGTGCCATTGCCAGTCGCTATTTTTTCTGTTGTCCCCAATTTTATAAGTGAGTTTTTTTCCCGCCAAAAAATTCGGTTGATTCTTCGGTTGATTCCAGCTGGAATCAGCAGTAATTTCGGATGATTCCACAGAATGGAAACAGCCGAAGTTGAGAATCAACTGAACCAACATATTCCAGATGATTCCAGGTAAAGAATCAGCCGAATTTAATGGAAGGAATCTGCCAATTTAGGAATCAGCTTAATAGGACGATTCCACTTAAGGAATCAGCTAAATGTAGCTAAAGGAATCAACCCACCTTTAGGAAGAAAACTGTCAATACAGGGAATCAGCGCAGTCAGATGTTTCTAGGACAAGAATCACTCTGGGAATCAATTCAACCGCTGTTCTACTTTTGTCTTGCATAGTGATAGAATCGTGAGATTTACTCATTTCAATCGGGAAAAAATGGTAGATTGATATTAAATTTCACGCGGGCACCCTGTGGGATTGTTGTTGTGTTGTTGTCAAATACATTGTTTTTTATGATGACAATGATGGTGCTTGGTGGTTTTGTCAACCATGTTTTTTGCTTATTGACTGAAATCGTGCTGTCTCATGTGCTTCCGCTGAAAAGTGGTCTTATTTTTCCCGATACATGTACAAGACACTACTTGTAAAAGTAGCTGCACAGTAAATTATTCGGGTCTCAAAGTGGTTGATGCAGGGTTGGGAATGCATCCGACACTGCTAAAGGACATTAATTTTTTATTACAAGCACCTTAGAGTTTTCTTAATGTAGAGTCAGTTCTGATCCGGCATTCATCCGGAATTTCGTCCGGTTTCTCATCCGGTGGAGGCGTGAATACATTTGATCCGGCATTCATCCGGAATTTCGTCCGGTTTCTCATCCGGTGGAGGCGTGCATACATTTGATCCGGCATTCATCCGGAATTTCGTCCGGTTTCTCATCCGGTGGAGGCGTGCATACATTTGATCCGGCATTCATCCGGAATTTCGTCCGGTTTCTCATCCGGTGGAGGCGTGCATACATTTGATCCGGCATTCATCCGGAATTTCGTCCGGTTTCTCATCCGGTGGAGGCGTGCATACATTTCGTCCGGATTCGCTCCGGAATTTGCTCCGCTCTGTTCTCCGCGGCTTTCCGGATAGCTTCCCGGATGAATTTCCGGACTAATGTTGGTTGAACACCCGGATGAAAGTTCAAATATGCATGTTTTCATCCGGTTTGTAAACTTTTCATCCGGCTCTCATCCGGTTTTTAAATGGGACATTTGTATTACGTACCGGATGAAATTCCGGACGTCGCTCCGGATGAAAACCGGATTACGACAGCCAGGCGGGTGGACATGGGATATTTGGACATGGGATATTTGGACATGGGATATTTGGACATGGGATATTTGGACATGGGATATTTGGACATGGGATATTTGGACATGGGATATTTGGACATGGGATATTTGGACATGGGATATTTGGACATGGGATATTTGGACATGGGATATTTGGACATGGGATATTTGGACATGGGATATTTGGACATGGGATATTTGGACATGGGATATTTGGACATGGGATATTTGGACATGGGATATTTGGACATGGGATATTTGGACATGGGATATTTGGACGGGATATTTGGACATGGGATATTTGGACATGGGATATTTGGACATGGGATATTTGGACATGGGATATTTATGGCGATATGGCATATTGAAATGCCAGGGCACACATCAAAATGCTCGTACTTGGCTGCAAGCTGCTGGGCCTCCCGCTGCAGAGTTTCAACTTCCTGCCTCGCCTGCAGCGCCTCAGTCGCAGATCTGGCCGCCTGATCCTCAGCCGAGCGCAGTTGCCGTTCCAATTCGCGCTGGGCTTTCTCCCGCTTCTCCGCCTGGCCTTTCAATGCCGACCGTTCGGTCTCCAGCTCGGCGACTCGCTCCTCCGACCGGCGGGCCCAGCGTCGGTTCTCCTCGGCATCGTCCAGGCTGGCGCGAAGTTTTGCCTCCAGCTCCGAGCGGGCCCGAGCCTCCAGCTTGGCCTCGTCGTCTTGGCGAGCCAGCCGGTCCTCGGCGACCAGCGCCCGCTCCTGCAGCCTGGCTAGTTCAGCTTGGCACTCCTGCAGCCGGCCGCGCAGACCGTCAGCCGCTGTTTGCGATCGTTGAACAGCCGATTGAAGGGCCGATCGCTGCTGCTCTGCCTGACGATGAGCGGTTCGCTCTGAGCACAGCTGCAACTCTCGTTCGCCAAGCTGCTCCTGCAATTCTGAGCGCTCGTTTTCTAGCGCCGATTGGCGCGCCCGGCTGGTGCGGATCTCCGCCGACTGCCGCTCCCGATCGGCCTCGGACTGGCGCAGCGCTGATTGGCTCTGCGCGGGTTCGGATTGGCGAGGTGGGGATTTCAAGGCACAAGGCACAGAGAGTGTGTATGAGTGCGTGCCTGCGTACAGTATTGGCGCTTGTATGTGCTCAGGGCACTAGACTCAGGGCACTAGACTCAGAGCACTCTCCGACATTAGACTCAGAGCACTCTCCGACACTAGACTCAGAGCACTCTCCGACACTAGACTCAGAGCACTCTCCGACATTAGACTCAGAGCACTATCCGACACTAGACTCAGAGCACTCTCCGACACTAGACTCAGAGCACTCTCCGACAATAGACTCAGAGAACTCTCCAACACTAGACTTAGAGAACTCTCCGATATTTGACTCATAGCACTCTCCGACACTAGACTCAGAGCACTCTCCGACACTAGACTCATAGCACTCTCCGACACTAGACTCAGAGAACTCTCCGACACTAGACTCATAGCACTCTCCGACACTAGACTCAGAGCACTCTCCGACACTAGACTCAGAGCACTCTCCGACACTAGACTCAGAGAACTCTCCGACACTAGACTTAGAGAACTCTCCGACATTAGACTCATAGCACTCTCCGACACTAGACTTAGAGAAATCTCCGATATTAGACTCATTGCACTCTCCGACACTAGACTCATAGCACTCTCCGACACTAGACTCATAGCACTCTCCGACACTAGACTCATAGCACTCTCCGACACTAGACTTAGAGAAATCTCCGATATTAGACTCATTGCACTCTCCGACACTAGACTTAGAGAAATCTCCGATATTAGACTCATTGCACTCTCCGACACTAGACTCATAGCACTCTCCGACACTAGACTCATAGCACTCTCCGACACTAGACTTAGAGAAATCTCCGATATTAGACTCATTGCACTCTCCGACACTAGACTCAGAGAACTCTCCGACACTAGACTCAGAGAACTCTCCGACACTAGACTCAGAGAACTCTCCGACACTAGACTCAGAGGACCCTATACCCGTTCTCGTTCAGCTCTGCTTCTTAGAAGGTACAATAGAACTTCTACAGAACAATAGACAGATTAGCAGCCCACCTGCTTCAAAGCCGCCTCCGCCTCGGCCAACTTGGTGCCCCGATCGGCCAACTGACTGACAGTCCGGTCGTGAATTGCTTTCAAATTGGCCGTCTCGGCCAGGCAGGAGGTCAGCGCCTCCTCCAATTCTGTCACGCGTCCGGTGGCTGCGTCGGCCCGGGATTCCAGCTCGGCCATGGCTGCCTGGCTCGCCTCGCCTAGCCGGCCAAGCTCGGCCTCGATGGCGGCCGATTTCCGTTCGGCTGTCCGGGCTGCCTGGCCAAGGTCGCGGTTCTCGCGGCCCAGCTCGGCTAGGCGGCGGTCAGCGTCAGCCGCGGCCGCTCTGACCGACTGTGGAGGATTTGGGAATACGAAGATGGGAGTTAAGCCGAAGGAAGGGTTGTTAATTCAGTAAGTAAGAGAGATTAAAAATCTGGGAGGAATTAAAAACCCGGTAGAATTTGGTAAAAGGGATTAACGAACCGGTAGAAGGGATTAAAGATCCGGTAAAAAGGGATTAACGATCCGGTAGAAGGGATTAATGATCCGGTAAAAGGGATTAACGATCCGGTAGAAGGGATTAAAGATCCGGTAAAAAGGGATTAACGATCCGGTAGAAGGTATTAACAATCCAATAAGAAGGGATTAAAGATCCGGTAAAAAGGGATTAACGATCCGGTAGAAGGTATTAACAATCCAATAAGAAGGGATTAAAGATCCGATAAAAAGGGATTAACGATCCGGTAGAAGGGATTAACAATCCAATAAGAAGGGATTAAAGATCCGGTAAAAAGGGATTAACGATCCGGTAGAAGGTATTAACAATCCAATAAGAAGGGATTAAAGATCCGATAAAAAGGGATTAACGATCCGGTAGAAGGGATTAACAATCCAATAAGAAGGGATTAAAGATCCGGTAAAAAGGGATTAACGATCCGGTAGAAGGTATTAACAATCCAATAAGAAGGGATTAAAGATCCGATAAAAAGGGATTAACGATCCGGTAGAAGGGATTAACAATCCAATAAGAAGGGATTATTTAAAGATCCGGTAAAAAGGGATTAACGATCCGGTAGAAGGTATTAACAATCCAATAAGAAGGGATTAAAGATCCGGTAAAAAGGGATTAACGATCCGGTAGAAGGGATTAACAATCCAATAAAAAGGGATTAAAGATCCGGTAAAAAGGGATTAACGATCCGGTAGAAGGGATTAACAATCCAATAAGAAGGGATTAAAGATCCGGTAGAAGGGATTAATGATCCGGTAAAAGGGATTAACGATCCGGTAGAAGGATTAACAAGCCGCTCGAAGAATCGATAATCCGATAGATGAATCGATAATCCAGCATAACAATCGTTAATCCAAAATTTTTTTCAAGATTCCGATTAAACCAGCGGAAAATCGATGAAAGTTATCAATCAAATAAATTTCTCTTAAGTCTTTACTAACCTGCAATTCAGTCTTCACCGCTTCAGCCGCAGCCTCCGCAGCCTCCAGCATGTCAGCTCGCTGGCTAGCCAGCTTGGCCGTCTCATCCAGCTCGGCCTGCAGTTTAGCAATTTTATTTTCGGCCGTAGCCAACAGCTGGTCGCCCTTAGCAACGCTGGCCGAGGCGCGCTTTAAATCGGTGTCGCGTCGTTTCAATCGGCGCTCGCACAGGCGCAGCTGGTCGGCCAATGCGGAAGAAGATGCGACCTGACAAATATTATATAGTCGCCTTCGATTACAAAACGCTAACTACACTACTTAATAGAGTAGGCAAGTAGCGAGTTTTTTTAGTTTTGAAATTAGAAAATTTTCAGATGGTTTGGGTTGAGGCATGTAAATGCGTTCTACACAGAAAGTTCTACCAATTTAACACTATAAACACACTGTAGTAAAACATGAAAACAAAGAAATTTACGAGCGTCTGATCCTAGATGTAAGTAATGTGAAACTTGTAGCTTTGGATTTTCTTCCAGACGCATGGACAACCTGAAGTTGAAGGACGCGTAGAAGGACGCATAGCGCTGAATGGGGTTTCGCCATAGACAAATTCGCCCGTATCAGAAAGTGACCCTACGTCAGTGTACATGCCTGACGATTAGAAAGTCACAAGGGCCGCTGTACACCCTGTGTGAGCATGTGTGCGAGAGCGTTCCTGCGTCAGCGGAATGAGCAGGATTGCCGTCAGCGTTGAGTGCGGGACGATGTCGCCGAAGGCGTTGCGCCAGGGTGCCCGTAGCCTTAAAAATTCGTTATTCCACTTTGCCGGTTTCACCTCATCAAACGCCCTACCTGAGCCTCCAGCTCGGCAATCCGAGCATCCTTAGCCGCTAATCGGCCCTCGGCGGCTCCCAGTTCGGACTCGACGCGACCTCGAGCAGCCTCGGCCGCCTGGGCCGACCGTTCACCGGCCGCGGTCAGCTCGGCCAGGCGAGCCTTCAATCGGTCGACTTTGTCGCGCATCCGGCCGGCCTCGGCCTCGTAGCGGTCGCGGCACTGGTCGCTGGCCAGCGCCTCCTCCAATCGCTTCTCCACCGCCAGCCGCTTCGCCACCTCTTCGTCGGCGCGGCGCGTCTCGCGTTGAACGCAATTGGCTTGCTCAGCGGCCAGCTGGTCGGCTGATTGGCGCAGCTCCGCCGCCTCCGCCAGGCGGCGCTCCAGCTCGGTGCGCTCAGCGTCGCCCGACACCAGCTGGCACTCCAGCTCGCCGATGCGCCTCTGCAACTGGCCGACAGTGGCTTCGGAGCGGCTGAGCGCCTGGCGCAGGCGGACCTGCTCAGCGACGTGACCCGAGACGCGAGACTCGAGCTCCTGTCGGCCGGTGTCTCTGCCCGACAGCTGCTCCTTCAGGTGCGCCACCTGAGGTGGGATTAGTGCGACTGTGATGATTTCTTTCTTGAGATCCTCAGTTGCTGGGCCAGCCTCCCAGATCCTCAGTTGCTGGGCCAGCCTCCCAGAGCCTCAGTTGCTGGGCCAGCCTCCCAGATCCTCAGTTGCTGGGCCAGCCTCCCAGATCCTCAGTTGCTGGGCCAGCCTCCCACATCCTCAGTTGCTGGGCCAGCCTCCCAGATCCTCAGTTGCTGGGCCAGCCTCCCAGATCCTCAGTTGCTGGGCCAGCCTCCCACATCCTCAGTTGCTGGGCCAGCCTCCCACATCCTCAGTTGCTGGGCCAGCCTCCCACATCCTCAGTTGCTGGGCCAGCCTCCCAGATCCTCAGTTGCTGGGCCAGCCTCCCAGATCCTCAGTTGTTGGGCCAGCCTCCCAGATCCTCAGTTGCTGGGCCAGCCTCCCAGATCCTCAGTTGCTGGGCCAGCC
Organism: Macrostomum lignano; assembly: GCA_002269645.1. Lineage (NCBI taxonomy): Eukaryota > Metazoa > Platyhelminthes > Macrostomidae > Macrostomum > Macrostomum lignano. The sequence continues at coordinate 106,230 of NIVC01000138.1, forward strand.
TCCCAGATCCTCAGTTGCTGGGCCAGCCTCCCAGATCCTCAGTTGCTGGGCCAGCCTCCCAGATCCTCAGTTGTTGGGCCAGCCTCCCAGATCCTCAGTTGCTGGGCCAGCCTCCCAGATCCTCAGTTGCTGGGCCAGCCTCCCAGATCCTCAGTTGCTGGGCCAGCCTCCCAGATCCTCAGTTGCTGGGCCAGCCTCCCAGATCCTCAGTTGCTGGGCCAGCCTCCCAGATCCTCAGTTGCTGGGCCAGCCTCCCAGATCCTCAGTTGCTGGGCCAGCCTCCCAGATCCTCAGTTGCTGGGCCAGCCTCCCATCCCAAAAATTTTATTTGGTTTATTCTGGAACCCATCTGAAAATCAATCACTTTGTTCTCTCCTAGGGGAATGGATTGCTAGACTGAATACAAAACCCCCTATTAGATATTTATATAGCCCGTACTGTATGAATTAACAAACCTGGGCCCGCAGCTCAGCCAGCTCCGTCAGGTCCTTAGCTGTAGCGTCGGCTTCATCTCGCAGCATGCGCAGTTCGCAGTCAGATTGGTCCGCTTTCAGTCTAAGCTCGCGGGCTTCAACGCGAAGCGTCTCGGCGGCGTCCAGACTCTGCTGAAGCTTGGCGCGCCATTCGGACTCCGTCTGATCTAGCTGGCGGTTCAACTTCCGGTTTTGGCATTCCAGCTCGTCCAGCTGCTCCTGAGTAATGGTGTTTAGGGAAGGAATCGTTTGCTATAGTCCGTTGCTCCGTCAAATCTGTCAATAGTCTCTTAGAGCCCGGCACTACAGACTCTCAACTGTCTACAGACTCTCAACTGTCCCCACAGACTCTCAACTGTCCCTACAGACTCTCAACTATCCCTACAGACTCTCAACTGTCTACAGACTCTCAACTGTCCCTACAGACTCTTAACTATCCCTACAGACTCTCAACTGTCCCTACAGACTCTTAACTGTCCCTACAGACTCTCAACTGTCTCTACAGACTCTTAACTGTCCCTACAGACTCTCAACTGTCCCCACAGACTTTCAACTCTCCCTACAGACTCTCAACTGTCCCTACAGACTCTCAACTGTCTCTACAGACTCTCAACTGTCCCTACAGACTCTCAACTGTCTCTACAGACTCTCAACTGTCCCTACAGACTACCAACTGTCTACAGACTCTCAACTTCCGTCCCTACAGACTCTTAACTGTCTCTACAGACTCTCAACTTCCATCCCTACAGGCCCTCGAACTCCATCCCTACAGACCCTCAACCTCCATCCCTACAGACTCTCAACCTCCATCCCTACAGACTCTCAACCTCCATCCCTACAGACTCTCAACCTCCATCCCTACAGACTCTCAACCTCCATCCCTACAGACTCTCAACCTCCATCCCTACAGACTCTCAACCTCCATCCCTACAGACTCTCAACCTCCATCCCTACAGACTCTCAACCTCCATCCCTACAGACTCTCAACCTCCATCCCTACAGACTCTCAACCTCCATCCCTACAGACTCTCAACCTCCATCCCTACAGACTCTCAACCTCCATCCCTACAGACTCTCAACCTCCATCCCTACAGACTCTCAACCTCCATCCCTACAGACTCTCACTCGCACGAACCTTGTAAGTCTCTACGCCATTGGCAGAGCCAGCCTGCTTAGCCTCCAAATCGAGTTTCCGCAATCGAGACTGCAGTCGCGACAATTCCCACGATAGCTTTTCCAAATTAGTCAATAGTTGATGATTCTGACGAACTAGTTCGGTATTCTCTTCGCGAGACTCGGCTAATCTACGCCGTAGCAAACTGTTGTCAAGGTCAACAGCGGACATTGGCATTTGCTTTTGCTGCTGCTGCTGCTCTTGCTGCTGCTGAAACCTACCACCGAAAGCCGATTCGGTAGTTTGAAACTTTGACAGGGCCAATAAAGTGACCAGCGACACCGACTGGGCATCCTCGGGCTGGTCAACATCGGCGGACTCGGCGGCTGCCGCAGCCGCTTTGCCTGACGAGGTGGCAGCGCCATGCGTTGAATGCAGCGGCCCCGACTGAAGCATTCGATCTTCTTCTGCGTGAGTTCTTCTTTGCCGCGCTCAATTTACTCTGCTAATCTTTCTCTGTCTCTTTCTTGACGAACGAGTTTTGCTTTTATTAAGCATGAGAGAACATTGACAGAATGAATATCATTAGATTGGCACTCTTACACCCTGATCTCTAGGACCCTCTAGGACCCTGATCGCTACGCAATTACATCAGGGTAAACTATAGAGAGTTCAGCTTAATTTGCCACCAGCTCACGGTAAGCTGCCCTGTGGGGTACCTACTGCAAGAAGCCTATTCAACTGCATACTAACCGCGGCTAACTCAGCTTAACTTGTAATTGCTCAATAGCAGTAGCACAGATAATATACATGCATAATAGCAATAATTTATTACACCTGCCCTAATAGGGCAGCAACCGACAGCTCAGCCGCAGCTATTGCGCGGCGCATCTGAAGGCTGCGTACGGCTGTTCAGTCCAAGGACTGGGGGGTCACCACACACAGCCTTAATTATCCCAGCTAATGCTGGCACCCATTTTACAGCTGGGTGAACTGAAGCAATGGATAAATAATCAGCGGTCCCAGTGCGTGACAACGATTGTCTGGCGAGCGCCGGTAGGCGCGAGCCATAGACAAATCGTTGTCACGTGCTGCGACCGCTGATTCTTTGCATTGCTTTTCTGTTTGACGATCCTACAGACAATGCATTGTTTGTAGTAATGGATTGTTCTGCATTAAAAATGTGAATAATGATCGTCAAATTGCTAAACAATGCAGAGTTAAGTGTCTTGCTCATGGATTGAGAATGATTGACAGTGTCTTAGAATGAAATGAATGTTCGATTCAGATTAACTAACAGATTTTATGACACGTCAGATTCTTAATGGGTTTTGGCCATAGACAAAATTATCTTACTAAGAATACTTTAAGGTCGCACCCAATTTCCAGCCGAACAGAGTCGATTTCGCAAACGCGTCGTCAGTAATCTGGAGGAAGAGGGTTTACGCACGCACAGGAAACAAAATCTGTTTGACTTGAATTATACTGCTCTTCCAGGCCCAGGGGTCAGTAGAGTCCATAAAGTAGGGATAGGGATAGTCATATAGGGATCGGACCATAGGGATCGGACTACTTAGCAACTATAGATAAGTAGTATAAAGTGAGTCCGACTGAATCTGAGATTTCTGACGACTTTATTTGATTGGAGTTTTCGGACTTACATGTAAAATTAATCATATTCGAGTATAAAGTGGTAGTTTGATTAGTTGCAAGAAAAACTGTGTTAGAAATGTTTAAAAAATCGAGAATGACTCGATGATGAAATGACTCGAGAAGCATGACAATTTGTTTCGAATTGTCAATGCCAACCGACCTCAACTAGCTTCAGTTTGCCAGTAAGTGGCGTCGCAGTGGGGGCGGAGATATTTGTATAATACTACTTATATTTTAGAATCTACGAGCTATAATTACACAAGTCAAAAATCCAAGCTCGGCTGGACCCTTGTAAAGAGCATGGTCTATAAAACTGTCTTATCTCAGCCACAGAGTACACACTTAAATTACTGTTCTTGTCCACCTTGAAAGCCATTTACCACAACAAATAGTTAGAAGAAAAAAGGCAACAATTCAATTATTGAAGGCCGGATTATCGAACCCGCCTCGGACAGCGCCAGCAACAGGCGATCCACCGCCAGGCGCGGGGGAAGCAGAAGCTACCGACGCCGCCGCCGACAAGGCCGGCGATCCGACGCGCAGTTCTAAAAATCGACTACGTCGACGTTGCGCCGCCAAACGAGCGGCAATCCTAGCCGTTGTGCTGTCAATCGACGTGTCAGACGATGACGCCATAGACGAAGAGTCGCTCTCATCGCCGTCCTCGTCGCCTTCGTCAACAACTTCGTTGCCGTCAACGTCGGTGGCGGCAGCAAAGGACGAGGCGCCAGTTGAAGCATGCTCAACAGTGACAAGAACCGATGGATTTGAATGACCAACCGTGGAGCCGGCGGAGGCTGCACCAAACTGATGCTGGGTGGTTTTACGATGCCGACGCTTTCGATGCCGACTTCTACAGGCCCGACAGGCGATGACGCCGCAGTGAATTATAACAGTTAGCAACAGCAGGCCAGCCAGGGTGCCTAGCAGCATAAACACTGCTATGATTGGATCGCCGCTCTCCAGCTCGGCTGTGTACGGCGCACCGTCCGACTCTGGATAAGTGGCGTCGCAGCTTAGCCAGGACTGACTGCCGCCCATCCGCACCGATGAAACCTTGGCACTATTAGACTCTCGAATGTGCTTCTTCTTTGTGTGTGTCAAATGCTGTTCCTTCTTACTCACTTTCTCTCCCTAGGCCAGGCCTTCGTCAAGAGTTTTTTATTTATTTTATTTTGTCCGCCCCTTCCGGTGAGTAGCAAACAGAAAATTTATGACAACGCTAACGCGGTGTATTTTATGTGTATAAATTTATATACAGAAACTGAAATCACTTTGCCAGAACAAAAACAGAATCTCTGCTGCTATAAGGCGAGGGAAGAGAATAAGGCTCTGCAAGATCTGTGCAAGGACACTACACAGTAAGAGGATTATTTTGCTTCTTCGTTTTCCCAAATCCACCCCAGAAAGAATCCTGGTTGGCCACGACTCAGCCTTCCTGAATACTCTGTTTTAAGCTGAGATTAGAGTTTGAGACGAAACGCGACCAAAAAAAATAATCTTCCAGCTGGTGAAAGCGGCTTAATTAATCGATACTCAATCAATACTTCAATAAATATAGCATTTTGCAGCCCATTTGGGCTTACGCGCATTTAATTTAATCCAAGATACGTTTGCCAATGTAACAGAGCTTTTGTCTATGGTAGCAAGGCTGGCGCAGCGGCATTTAATTTGGTCCAAAAAGCATCAATTTGGTCCAAACACTCGTGAGCCATTGGACAAACTCTTGCCTTCTCTCAACCGTCTGCAGGTTGTTGCACACCGCTGGAATGTCAGCGTCTCTACCAAAAATTTTCAGTTGCTTTTCCAGAGCTCTGCTGATAGTCGAAATCTGATAACCAACTGGAGCTGTTCCCTCAACTTCTGCTGCATTTTCTGAAACGTCAACAAAGGGTTCGTCTCCACTGCATCGAGTAGCAGTTGGACCTGAGGCTCTCGAGCAACTTTCCTTGGCGATTGCCACCCTTTCGCAGGCAATCTCTGCCGGCAGAGTTTCAACGCGCTGCTGGATGCTGTAAACCACCTTTTCTTTTACATTCAGCAACCTTGCAATGTCCTTTGGGTGTTCACCTGCGTCGAGTGCTTCGATCACAAGCCAATGACATTCGTTCAATAGCCTAGCATATGGTCCACAATTCTGGGACCGAGCTGCAAATGAACTAAATGGATCAAACTGATGCTTGTTGGACCAAATTAAATGCCGCTGTGCCAGCCTTGCTACCATAGACAAAAGCTCAATTACTTTGACAAACATATCTTGGATTAAATTCAATGCGCGTAAGCCCAAATGGGCTGCAAAAAGCTATATTTATTCAACAAGCCGAAGCTCTAGCCGTAAAAAGAGGGTATTAATTTACGCTACAAACTCCAAAGAATGACCAAACAGACTAGATAAATCAATTCAATTCGTTTCTTCTACCCAGTAGGAATTGGAAATTGCTCTTCTTAGTGTGAAAAGAGCACTCATTATAAGCAGTTAATGTAAAGTTCGTTGGACTCCTTCACTTTCCGAAGTCATTTGGAATTAACGGGCGGAAGAATATAAAACTTAATGCATTTCTACTGCTGAACTCTTTGAACTTTTCTGCATGGGTCTTTAACCGGTTTTAGAGTTCTTTAGTGGCAACCTTCTCCAGGAAATTCTTCGGAAACTAAGTGAGCCATGGGAAATCTGTGAGCGATTTTAGGGCATTCTAGATTCTAGGAGACACTTGTGAGCGACTATGGGAAATTTGATAGTCATTCTTCGGGAAATTTGTGAGCGATTTCAAGGGATATTTGTGAGCGATTCTATGTGACATTTGTGAGCGATCCTATGAGAAATTTGTGAGCGATTCTTTATGAAATTTGTGAACGATTCTGTGATATTTGTAAGCGATTTTAAGGAAAATTTGGAACGATTCTATGTGAAATTTGTAACCGATTTTAAGTAAAATTTGTGAACTATTCTATCTGAAATTTGTATGCGATTTTAATGAAAATTTGTGAACTATTCTATCTGAAATTTGTATGCGATTTTAATGAAAATTTGTGAGTGATTCTATGTGAAATTTGTATGCGATTTTAATGAAAATTTGTGAGTGATTCTATGTGAAATTTGTATGCGATTTTAATGAAAATTTGTGAGTGATTCTATGTGATATTTGTATGCGATTTTAATGAAAATTTGTGAGTGATTCTATGTGATATTTGTATGCGATTTTAATGAAAATTTGTGAAAGATTCTATGTGATATTTGTATGCGATTTTAAGGAAAATTTTTGAGCGATTCTGTGTGAAATTTGTGAACAATTCTATGTGAAATTTGTGAATTATTCTATGTGAAACTTGTGAACGATTCTATGTGACATTTGTGAACGATTCTATGTGAAATTGTGAATGATTCTATGCGAAAATTGTGAACGATTCTATGTGAAATTTGTGAATGATTCTATGTGAAATTTGTATGCGATTTTAAGGAACGTTTGTGAGCGATTCTATGTGAAATTTGTGAACGATTCTAAGTGAAATTTGTGAACGATTCTATGTGAAATTTGTATGTGATTTTAAGGAACATTTGTGAGCGATTCTATGTGAAATTTGTGAACGATTCTATGTGAAATTTGCATGCGATTTTAAGGAAAATTTGTGAGCAATTAAACAAGAAGTTCGCTAAATATTACAACAGAAACCCACGGACTATCAGACTTCAGCGATTAATAAGTACAATTTGGCACAAGTTATAGGAAATTCATCCGGAAATTTTAAATATAATAATAATATGGTAGTAAATACAAGCGCGCCAATACTGTAGGCAGGCACGCACTCATGCATTCGCTCACACAGGGTGTACAGCGGTCCTGAATTTCCAATTCTGTCAGCCATGTACACTCTCTGTGCCTTTGGTGCTGTTTGGAACTCATGGCTGTGAATCGCACAACAACCCCCTGGCCAATTATCGCGCACACGCAAGCCCCAAATGAATGCGGTCACGAACGGAATCGAACCAGGGGCCGTGGCGCGAGAGTCAGATGCGTTCGCCGCTGAGCTGCTCCGCTCCTAGTAAAAACAAGTGCCTACTCTCCTTACAAACTATTAGCTATCTGTCTAAGAAAAAGTAAAAATGATGAAGAAAACAAACGCAGCAACGTTGCCTAAAAATATCAGATATCAAAGCCGCGTATACTTAAATCGAGCAACTTATTAGTCATACACAATAAATAATTGAAATGCTTATTTCCAATGCAATAACAATTTCTTTAAAAAATGCTGGGCCTAATTTACCTTGAGCTCAAACAACATACTACTATTGTTAGTATATGCTTGGCATTAAATAGATTTTTTAATTTATTGAACTTGCTTTCAGCTTAGGGGCGATTCAGCGCTGCGGGTTCTATTCTACGGAGACGATTTTCAATTGCGGTTACTATGGAGACAATTTTTATTCTTGGTTGCTATGGAGACGATTCTGAGTTTTGGTTGCCATGGAAGCGATTTTAAGTTGTGGCTTCTATGGAAACGATTTACTGTTCTGGTTGCTATGGAAAAATATTCTGTTCTGTTTGCTTTGGAGACAATTTTCTATCTTGGTTGCCATGGATGCCGTTACTATGGAAACGATTTACAGTTCTGGTTGCTATGGCGAAGATTTTTAGTTTGGGTATCCATTAGATCAACTCTGCCTGCTTCAACACGTATTCAATAAAGACCTTAACAAACTCTTCGGGCACATTGGCCACCTTACGCTTGTAAACCTGCCCTGTTATCGGGCATCTCATCTCATTCCAGTTCACAGGCACCAGCTTGCTGCCGTGCTGTCCGGAGGCCACAACAACACCGAGCTCGTTCTGGGCGGTGGTCAGCAGATAGGCTCCGTTCTGACCGAGAGTCAGCACCCGAGCCTGGACAATGTCGCCGGCTCTGAAACAGTCGGCCAACTCAACTCGATCGCGCTCGGTGGCGCGGACATCCTCTCGGCGAATCTGCGCCTTGAAGCCGGGATGCAGCTTGACCCGGTTGCAGGCCAGCAGGGTGCAGTGGGCCACCCGGTTGGTAACGCGGACCACCTGGAGTGAATCAGCGTGTTTAATTAATGCACTTGCTGCGTTTCGCGGGCGTTTTACAGTTCCTGCAATACTGTCTGTCTGCCTTAGTGTCTGTCTGTCTGTCCGTCTGCCTGTCTGTCCGTCTGCCTGTCAGTCCGTCTGCCTTAGTGTCTGTCTGTCTGCCTTAGTGTCTGTCTGTCTGTCTGTCTGCCTTAGTGTCTGTCTGTCTGCCTTAGTGTCTGTCTGTCTGTCCGGCTGCCTTAGTGTCTGTCTGTCTGTCCGTCTGCCTTAGTGTCTGTCTGTCTGTCCGTCTGCCTTAGTGTCTGTCTGTCTGTCTGTCTGTCCGTCTGCCTTAGTGTCTGTCTGTCTGTCCGTCTGCCTTAGTGTCTGTCTGTCTGTCCGTCTGCCTTAGTGTCTGTCTGTCTGTCCGTCTGCCTTAGTGTCTGTCTGTCTGTCTGTCCGGCTGCCTTAGTGTCTGTCTGTCTGTCCGGCTGCCTTAGTGTCTGTCTGTCTGTCCGTCTGCCTTAGTGTCTGTCTGTCTGTCTGTCTGTCTGTCCGTCTGCCTTAGTGTCTGTCTGCCTTAGTGTCTGTCTGCCTTAGTGTCTGTCTGTCTGTCCGGCTGCCTTAGTGTCTGTCTGTCTGTCTGTCTGTCCGTCTGCCTTAGTGTCTGTCTGCCTTAGTGTCTGTCTGTCTGTCCGTCTGCCTTAGTGTCTGTCTGTCTGTCTGTCTGCCTTAGTGTCTGTCTGTCTGTCTGTCTGTCCGTCTGCCTTAGTGTCTGTCTGCCTTAGTGTCTGTCTGTCTGTCTGTCTGTCTGCCTTAGTGTCTGTCTGTCTGCTTGCCTGCCTTAGTGTCTATCTGTCTGTCCGTATGGCTTAGTGTCTGTCTGTCTGTCCGTCTGCCTTAGTGTCTGTCTGTCAGTCCTTCTGCCTTAGTGTCTGTCTGTCCGTATGGCTTAGTGTCTGTCTGTCAGTCCTTCTGCCTTAGTGTCTGTCTGTCCGTATGGCTTAGTGTCTGCCTGTCTGCTTGCCTGCCTTAGTGTCTGTCTGTCAGTCCGTCTGTCCGTATGGCTTAGTGTCTGTCTGTCTGTATGTCTGCCTTATTGTCTGTCACTAACTGTCTGTTTCAGAGCGTATTTAATTTCTATAAATCTTGTCAATCCCTCAAAACTGAAGTCTATAAAGCAAGCCAATTCACGAAACACACATTGCCTCACCTGAGCGACAACAATAGCGTCGATCATGGATGACGGGAATGTGCGATTGTGCGACTCCACTCTCACAATGGCCTGGAAGCAATAACAGAAAGAAACCCGAATAGAAATTTAAAATTATAAAAGTCAGGCAAAACAAGCCTATCTTACTTTTCCAGAGGCCGTCTCGGTCTCATGTTGCTCACCGTCCGCTGAAGCAGCCGCTCCATCTCGTTCCATTTGAACTCTGCCAAGCAGGCTGGAGTGAATCCAATTTTGATATTCGTGCGTGCCCTGGCCCGCAATGATTGCGTCATCGGCGCGGCAGATTCTGTCGCCTTAATGAGATGAAGCGACAGATGCTGATGGATAACTGATGCCTGCCATTCTTATTTGCATGCTTCAATGGGCATCTATTCTCACTGTGCTTCAGTGGGTATTTATTCTCACTGTGCTTCAGTGGGTATTTATTCGTACTGTGCTTCAGTGGGTATTTATTCTCACTGTGCTTCAGTGGGTATTTATTCGTACTGTGCTTCAGTGGGTATTTATTCTCACTGTGCTTCAGTTGGTATCTATTCTTACTATGCTTCAGTGGGTATCTATTCTCACTGTGCTTCAGTGGGTTACATCTATTCTTACTATGCTTCCGTGGGTATCTATTCTTACTATGCTTCCGTGGGTATCTATTCTCACTGTGCTTTAGTGGGTTACATCTATTCTTACTATGCTTCTGTGGGGATCTAGTCTGACTGTGCTTCAGTGGGTATCTCTTCTTATTGTGCTTTAGCGGGTATCTATTCTCACTGTGCTTCAGTAAGTTTAAATCAAAATAAAATAAGAACTTAAAAATAAAACAAATGCAAAACACAAATAACTACAAACATACCTGGTGCAACAGCAAGACCTGCTAGCTGTATTGAAGTGTCCATGAATTCAATTTGACAACTGTACAACATGCATCAAAAGAATATAAATTTAGTATACTAAATATTTAATTATATCATAGTACTAAGTTTTAAGAAATCTTTGAAACTAAAAAAGCATACAAAATTTAAAAACAAAATTAAATCATGACCAATATTTTAGAGTTCTACTGTAACCAAAATTTTCCTTGATAACTATATCCATAGCCCAGTTTAAACTTTCCCCATAGCCTATCCATATCCAAATCTAAAACTAATAGTTTTTGTAAGACTGTAACTTCCTATAACTTTTAACAATTGTAACTTTAATGTAAATATGAGCGTAGTTCTACCATTAAAGTCTCATATTTCTAACTAATATTATATAGTGATGAAATAATAGATTGACAACAATAGTTTAACTTATCACTGAGTATTACATATAGTCATACTAACTTTAGCCAACATTATCTCAGCCATACAATGTGCATATTGGCATAAAAAATCTATGATCTTTAAGTCACCAACCTTAAGGGACTTATACATTAAAAATGAAAATATTCATCTTTATTTTAATTCTTATCATCCCAACTATACAATGTATATATAGCAATGAAAGTCTCTGCTATTTGAGTCTCTAACCCTAGAGACTTGAAATTTATCCTTGAAAAATATGGAAAACAAATATAGAAATATACATTCCTATAACCATATCTATGTTCTATAAAAAAGCTCTATATTTGTAGCCATGGTGGAACTCTACTGTTGTTTTGTAGCTAGGCCTATTAATAAGTAGGACATACTGGAGACTAATATTTATATATACATGATTCTTATATGACTATATATATAACAAATGTTGCAAAAATGGTCAAATTTTAATCTAAAAATGTACAAAACTGTCTGCTCCTACTTTTTAGCACACCTGCTAATAGTCAACATTTACAAGTTTTGTTTCTAGCAGCTCTTTTTTTATTGGTGCTTCTGTTCACAAGTAACAATAATAAAAATTGTTACAACTTAATAAATCAATAAAAAAATAAGCCTTTTGTCTATGGCAGTCACTTATTCTTACAATGGCAATTTTAGCCAGTTCTTATTATTCTTAGTATTAAACATATTTAATTAGGCCTACTAATAAGTTTCTAATAATTATCATTAATAATTAATTTTAGTTAGTCTCTAAATATTATTAATAAGATCTTATTATTAAATACTAAGGTAGCTTAGAAAAGCTTATGAGTTAATAGCTCTAGTCCAAAGAGTTTCAATTAAAGATGCTTACTGGCACAGGCAGAAATTTTTTTTTGGGGGGGGGGGAATTTAGCATCCAGAGGAGGGAATATAAGAGGGTGGTGTTTTTTTCACAATTTCAGGGTGAGTGGCAATTTTTTCTCTAGAATTTTGGAGGGGGTAAATTTTTTTTGGGGGGGGGCATGCCCCTTTGGCCTCCCCCTGGCTATGCCACTGAAGATACTACTTTTCAAAATGCAAGATATTTATGATATATGTATGAAATTGTACGACATCATGTACAACATCAAGTTACGACATCATGTTGATGTACGACATCAAGGATTTTATTTTAGCACATTAGATTAATTTTCTTAATCTTTTGATAAATCAATCTTATTTTGAACATTTTAAAAAATAGCCTTAATTAACATGATAAAAAGGGCCAATACACTTCTAGTGTGAGATCCAATGGTCCACCTGGCCTTGGGTTGGGGAGTAGCAAGTAGGGTTGCTCAGTTGCTGTAGGGTTTAGACTAGGGCATAACATAAGCCCAAGGTTAAGGTACATATGTTGGTTTATCCTTTTATGATATATGTAACAGGTTCATAGGCTTATGCATGTGTAAATGTGTAATGACAAAAAACTCATTCAGACTCAACTATTCAAGATTTTGACTTTAATTTTACTCTAGCGATGGTATGGTTAGAGTTAGTCAGTTAGACATAGTCATAGTATTTTGCGTACATGATATTAAACATTCCCCTAATTGATTAACTACACTACATTTCAAAATTCTGAGCATGCCGAATCACATTTATTTTAAGAAGTTAAAATATTAAGAAGACAAAGTGTAAATGCAAAGATTTCAACGCATTTTGGATTCACAAAAATAAAATGCTAACTTCTTACTAATCAAATTTTCCCAAGCAAAATAAACAATACTAAAGATATTTTTTAAACTCTAAAGGCTAAAAATTTTGACTTTCAATATTATTTTTTGTATTAAATTCACTCTTTTCTTGTTGCAAACAAAATTTTAAAACCTTTTTTGTTTGATTCGGTTAAAGAGTTACCTGAAATTTTAATTTTGACAAAAATCAAGTATAATTTTTATGCAACTTTAATAATAAGCACGTCGAAAATTAGAAAACTAGACTGAAGCAACTGACCAACTATCCAGAAAGGTTAAAATACTCTAACTTAGTTACTTTGACAAACTATATGGGTGTCGAACGAATTCTCAGAGGTGTTTTAAACTACAGACACAGTGTTCAGAAGCTCTTCCAGTATGAACTTCGGGATATCAAATCCCATCCAAATGTAAGAAACTTTGCTACGCCTACATAATTTTGTTTTTATACATGGCTGAAAAAATCATTATTCCTTATGTGCTATCACGCAGAATTGATAGTAAAATTACATTAATTAGCAATATACACTTATCTGATACTAAAATAAATTAATAGCCACCTGATTACTGCTAGCCTACTTAGTAATATGCTGGTTTTAAACTCTAGTTTAAAATTGGCTTTGTATGGCTTAACAAGAGTACCTGATAAACAGGTTTGGAGCTGACTTGATCTTGTGGTTTAGAGTTCTTTCTTAAATTTTGCTTTTTTCAATGTAAACATTTCTTGGCTATTTTGAATTCTTGTCACTACTAGTGCTATTGAATTTTTGGGCTTAGAATATTACCTTAATCTAATTTGTTATGATATATGCTTGCAGCAGTAGAGTACTAGACTTTAAATTGCTTGCAACTAAAAATTATCAATGAAGTAATTTATATTTGAATAGGTTTTTTATATCAAAGTTTTGTCTACATGTTTAGTTTATCTATAGTGATTTCAGCTACAATTAATATTTATTATAGTTAGTTAAATTAAATAAGGATATGCTTAAGAAAAAACACTTGACTATCTGACTTTACTAGCTAGGCCTTAGTAACTATTGGATTCAGAGAGTACTAATTTCTCCTAATTTCTCCACCCCTAAGCCTTCGGCCGTATTCATCTCCTGCATGGACGCCCGCCTATTCCCGAATGATTTCACCCTGACCAAAGCCGGCGACATGTACGTGATGCGTAACGCCGGCAACATGGCCCCGCCAGACGAACTGGGCCGAGGCGCCACCGCCGCAGGCGTTGAACTCGGCTGCATTCACAACGACATCAAGGATGTGATCATCTGCGGCCACTCCGACTGCAAAGCGATGGCTTTGCTCTGGAAGCTGCGCGACACAATCGACACTCAGAGGCCGGACGCGCTGTCCGAATGGGTTCGAAAGTATGGCCGAAGCTCACTAAAGCACTACCTGGCCGAGAGGGACGCTCAGCCAATGAAGTTTCGCTCGCCAATCGAAGGCCAGTCGATCTCAGCTCACATCGATCCGGATAAGCGCTACCAGCCGCACGATCAGCTGTCCCAGGTGCACTGCCTGCAGCAGATGATCAATCTGACCACTTATCCATTTCTAAGCGAGCGTCTCCTGCAGCGGCGGGTTCGGCTAAGCGCGATGTGGTTCGACGTGGACTCGGCCGATGTGTACATGTTCTCGCGTGCGACAGAGCGGTTCCTAGTTATCTGCGAGGATAATATTGAGAAGCTTCTGCCTGAGCCGCTGTAGGTTCAACTGAATTCAGTGTGACTATGATGGAGCGTTTTGCTTGCTCGTGTTACTAGCTGGCCCTTCCCTTGTGCAAATAACGCTCGACTTGTTGTGTCCTTAGTGTAGATGTATAGTATAGTATAGTAACTGTTCTCTTAATTTTAGATTGTTTAGAACTCTGATCCAATGAAGTCAGTACTGACGGTTTGAATCATTCACTCTTAGCTTCCACTAACATTTTGACAACAATTCCTCACTTTGACTCTCCCCTCTCATTTTCACTCTTTCTCTCATTTTACCTCTCTCCCGGGATCCCACTTCCATCATTCTCATTCTCTCCCCTTCTCATTTTCCCTCTCTCCCGCTTCCATTCTCATTCTCTCCCTTCTCATTTTCCCTCTTTCTTTCATTTTCCCTTTCTCCAGATTCCATTCTCATTTCTCATTCTCTCACCTTCCCATTTTCACTCCCCCTGGATGAGAATTGCCAAGGCAGGTTTTCACGCCGCCTAATTGTGACTTGGCTTAGCTGGACTCAGCTGCAGGGGGCATCGCGGGCAGATGCAGCGCGGAGGCTGACCTAATAGTGACAGTTTCCGACAAGCTTGATATTTGTTTTTCCTTTATTGAACCAGGATTTTGTTTCTCATTTCTAAATATATTTTATTCTTATTATAGGGCACTTGGTGTTTATTATCTGAATAAATTTAACAGATTATTTACTTTTATTTCTATCAACTCTTGCCACCTGCCGCTATTATATTTTGTCATTAATCCATTTAGTTGTTATCTGTAGCTAGCTAGTGGAGTTTTTCAAATAAAAAGTAGATTTCTAAGAAAGACCGATGCCCATTATTTCCAAGAAACTGTTATGAGTTTAGTGAGCTTTCTCCCATATACACTTGGCATGGTATTTATCGATTTTTTAATTTGTATTGCGTAGTCAATTGAATGGACTATATTGATCAAATTCAGGTGCATTGAGGGCACCTCAGGCACCTCCACTCTGTAGCATTGAAAGAAAAATAAACAGCTTCAACTAATCAGCGCTTCGTTGCTATGCTCGTATTTTTTGCACTGATGACTTTTGAATATTGAAGCCTTAAAAAGTGCTCAACAACTTGCGCTTTACATATACTCGTACGTTGCGGAATTTTTGTTGAATTCTAATTTGAAATGCACTGCTGTCATTGCACTTTGTCATTTTTTGCTTTCTTTATAACGCCAGATATTTACTGTAAAGGATCTCACGAATACCATGTCCAGATGATTCAGGACATTTTTACGTCATCCGGTTGCTATCCAAGTACCTCAGCTAGTTGCTACCCAAGTAACTCATCCGGTTGCTACTCAAGCACCTCATCCGGTTTCTACCCAAGTACCTCAGCTAGTTGCTACCCAAGTAACTCATCCGGTTGCTACCCAAGCACCTCATCCGGTTGCTACCCAAGTAACTCATCCGGTTGCTACCCAAGCACCTCATCCGGTTGCTACCCAAGTAACTCATCCGGTTGCTACCCAAGCACCTCATCCGGTTGCTACCCAAGTACCTCATCCGGTTGCTACCCAAGTACCTCAACCAGTTGTTAGCCAAGTACCTCATCCGGTTGCTACCCAAGCACCACATCCGGTTGCTACCCAAGTACCTCATCCGGTTGCTACCCAAGTACCTCATCCGGTTGCTACCCAAGCACCACATCCGGTTGCTACCCAAGTACCTCATCCGGTTGCTACCCAAGTACCTCATCCAGTTGCTACCCAAGTACCTCAACCAGTTGTTAGCCAAGTACCTCATCCGGTTGCTACCCAAGCACCACATCCGGTTGCTACCCAAGTACCTCATCCGGTTGCTAGCCAAGTACCTCAGCTAGTTGCTGCCCAAGTACCTCCACCTGGTTGCTACCAAAAGCTGAGCTAGGTTCCTCGCAACTCCAGCCGCCAGAGGCAGCCAGCCCACTCGGTGTTGGCGCCCCCCGACCCGCCGTTCCTACCGGTTGCGCCAGCGTCTCGCTGCGCGCCTTCCTACTGGGCCTGACTGCCTGCCTGGCCGGCTGCCTGCTGCTGCCTGACCGAGTCTGGCCATCGCCGACTGGCTGCCTCCCCTGCTGGCTGCCGCCGACCCTGACTGGCTGCTGTGCTGGACCGCTGGCTTGCCTGCTGCTGCTGCCGCTGGCTCTGCGCGCTGATCTGTGAGTCGGGCACTGGGTCCGGGTTATGGCATTTGAGGCTTTCTTAAATTGTCTCCGTGCGAGCGTATTTGTATATTTTTGTATATTCTTAGTCTGCTGTGTTAATAATCTTCAATCTCTTCCTTAATAATCTCACTCTATCCTTTGCATACACCACAACTATCCTTATGATAGTCCCATCCTATCCTATAATAATCTCACTCTTTCCTATAGTAATGCCACTTAATCATTTAATAATCTCACTCTATTCTTTAATAGTCTCACTATCCTATAGTAATCTCACTATATCCTATATTAATTTCACTCTATCCTATGATAATCTCACTATCCAATAGTAATCTCACACATTCTCACTATATCCTAATAATCTCACTCCATCATATAATAATCTCACTGTATTCTATAACAATCTCACTCCATCCTATAATAATCTCACTCTATTCTATAATAATCTCACTCCATCCTATAATAATCTCACTCTATTCTATAATAATCTCACTCCATCCTATAATAATCTCACTCTATTCTATAATAATCTCACTCCATCCTATAATAATCTCACTCTATTATATAATAATCTCACTCCATCCTATAATAATCTCACTCTATTCTATAATAATCTCACTCCATCCTATAATAATCTCACTCCATCCTATAATAATCTCACTCTATTCTATAATAATCTCACTCTATTCTATAATAATCTCACTCTATTCTATAATAATCTCACTCTATTCTATAATAATCTCACTCCATCCTATAATAATCTCACTCTATTCTATAATAATCTCACTCTATTCTATAATAATCTCACTCCATCCTATAATAATCTCACTCTATTCTATAATAATCTCACTCTATTCTATAATAATCTCACTCTATTCTATAATAATCTCACTCTATTCTATAATAATCTCACTCCATCCTATAATAATCTCACTCTATTCTATAATAATCTCACTCCATCCTATAATAATCTCACTATCCTATACGAGTAGTAATCTCACTCTATCCTATAATAATCTCACTCTACTCTATAATAATCTCACTCTATTCTATAATAATCTCACTCTATTATATAATAATCTCACTCCATCCTATAATAATCTCACTCTATTCTATAATAATCTCACTCTATTCTATAATAATCTCACTCTATTCTATAATAATCTCACTCTATTCTATAATAATCTCACTCTATTCTATAATAATCTCACTCTATTCTATAATAATCTCACTCTATTCTATAATAATCTCACTCTATTCTATAATAATCTCACTCCATCCTATAATAATCTCACTCTATTCTATAATAATCTCACTCTATTCTATAATAATCTCACTCCATCCTATAATAATCTCACTCTATTCTATAATAATCTCACTCTATTCTATAATAATCTCACTCTATTCTATAATAATCTCACTCTATTCTATAATAATCTCACTCCATCCTATAATAATCTCACTCTATTCTATAATAATCTCACTCCATCCTATAATAATCTCACTATCCTATACGAGTAGTAATCTCACTCTATCCTATAATAATCTCACTCTATACTATGATAATCTCACTACTTTCCTGATTCAAGTCCTGTAAGAATATCGCTTAGCCAATGCGAACTCCTAACAATCCTCATATTTAAAAGAAAATAATGTTTCCAAACCTGCAGCGGTGACGCGAGCCGGCCTCGGTCACACAGCAGTGCGCACCTGCGTCAGAGCGCCAGACGCGCCAGCTTCCTCGGCTGCGTATTCGGCACAGGCGTCGGCCTGGCTGCCACAGTCAGCACCGGCTGCCCAAGCTGGCCTGTGGGCATCTACGCCTGCTACCTGAGAGGCTTTCACTGGTCGGAGTACTTCATCACCGCACTGGCCAATCCGCCAGCAGCCCTGCAGCTTGGCACCTATTTGATGGACAATAGCCTGGCTTATTGGGTAGCCGCTCTGGTTAGTTGGCTGGAATTCTGCGTCGAGCACGCGATCGCTCCGGATTTGAAAGTGCGTCGTCAATTGTTCATGTACTTTTGCGTGGCATGTACAGTTTAGGTATACATGAGCCACTTGGGTCACCTTCAAGTCGTTCAAGTATAATTTTCCATGTTTCTCGGACGTTTATGTCATGACCCCCCCCCTGATTTTCTTTGGAGGTCAGCTGACCTGAGCCCCTTGACTCTCCTGTGAATGTTTGCATGTATTCTAATGCAGAATTTCCTGTATACAGTGAGATGTACATTCCATATGTACAGTGAGATGTACATTCCATATTTATAATGAGATGGATATTCCATGTGTATAATGAGATGGACATTCCATATGTATAATGAGATGGACATACCATATGTATAATGAGATAGATATTCCATATGTACATTGAGATGTACATTCTATATGTATAATGAGATGTACATTCCATATGTACAGTGAGATGTACATTCCATATTTATAATGAGATGGATATTCCATATGTACAGTGAGATGTACATTCTATATGTACAGAGAGATGTACATTCCATATGTAAATTCCATACGGCTCGTATATCCATTCCATATGTACAGTGAGATGTACATTCTATAAGTACATTCCTTATGTACAGTGAGATCTATATTCCATCCATCCATTTGGGATCTATGTTCCAAAATGTGCTTAAATATTCTTTAGATTAAGATTTAAAAATTCCAAGAACTCATCCAGGCTAGAAGTGCATCGTGGGAAAAGTCAATTCCTAAAAAGAAGCGCCTGATGCAGTGGATGGCTTTAATGTTTGCAGGCCTGCCCCTGCACGGTCGCCCTCGGTGCGGCCCTGTGCTCAGCCGGCGAGGCGATACGCAAATTGGCGATGCTGACGGCCGGTGCCAATTTCAATCACACAATCGAATGGCGCAAGCGGCCGGAGCACGAGCTGGTTAGGCGAGGCGTCTACAGCTTGGCCAGGCATCCGGCCTATCTAGGCTGGTTGCTATGGGCCTGCGGCACCCAGCTGTTGCTATGCAACCCCGTCTCTTTAGTTGCCTACGCGGCGGCTAGCTGGGCATTCTTTAATAGGCGAATAAGAGACGAGGAGCGACTGTTGGTGGCCTTCTTCGGTCGGGAGTATGTTCGCTACCGGCGTCGGGTCTGGTCGGGCGTGCCGTTCGTTCGGGGCTACGCCGATGCCGACTCCGCCTGCGACGGCGACGCCGACGGGATGACGGATGACGAGTCTGTGCGGCCTGTACGATTTGAACTAGCAAACATTTAGCCTGAGGGGGGGGGTTAATCCTATTTTCATACAACCGGTAAGTCTCCTCTTTATTATTTTCATGAAACATCCCAGTTTAAAGGCCCTAATAATACCGATTTTAAGGTCCTAATAATACCAATTTATTTAATACCGATAAAGTTGAGCCTAATAACCCAATTTTATGGCATAATAACCCAAACTTGTGTCCTAAAAGTCCCAATTTATGATCTTATAATCTCAATTTATGGCCTACTAATCTGAATTTATCGTCTAATAACACAAATTTGTGGCCTAATCATCTAATTTTTTTGCCTAATAACCCAAATTTATATGGCCTAATAACCAAAATTTATATGGCCTAATAACCCAAATTTATGGCCTAATAACCCAAATTAATGGCTTAATAGTTCAAATTTATGGTCTAATAATCCCAATCTATGGCCATTATTGGAATCTTAATTTCAACTAAGTGATTAATATTCTAAATTTATTAGTCTAATTATCTAATTAGTCTAATTATCCCCCATTTTACGGGCTAATATCCCAGTATTTAGTTCGTGAGAATTCGAGTTTAATTTCTGACAATCTTGGCTGGAGTACCAGTTTTATGTTAATGATTCAATATTGTTGGTTGAAGTGCCTTTTTATCCGTTTTATTTACTGCTAATAGGCTTGCCTTTTTTAAAATGTCACTTCTAAATATTTATTATTTTTAAACGGTTTTACTACTTTTAAGCAAAAGCACTTCATACGGCCTTTTGCCAAAGTATGAAGAGCAATTCTGGATTATGAAAATATTAATCTCATAGTCTTCCATGATTTATTATAAAGTATCCTTAATGCAATGCATTCAAATGCTTCCATATTTCCATTTCTACTTTATTACTTTATTAACTTTGTTTGCTTCTCTACTTGCAGTGGTACAATAGACAAATTTTCTTTTCCTTGGATATTGTCACGTGTCGAATTATTTTGAGTTTGTTAAAAACTTCAATTAAAACTGCAATCACTTCATTTACCTGACTTTTTTCTCTCTTTTTTGACTCGGAATTTTCGGTAATTTTTTGAAGAAAAGACTTTGTTTTATCTACCTTGTTTTTTGTACAACAAAAGTTGAGTTCAACGCTACATTTACAAATCATGCAAGTTTCAATCAGAACTTTCTGGACTTCCCAAATTACAAATTAGACAACTACGGTATGTAGTTTTTCTACAGATCGATCTCTGGTAGGTCCACTTGAGGCAAGCAAGCAAATTTCAGTTCGTCCGGTTTCCTTTTTCTGTACAACAAGGGTCGGGAAAATATTTTACTTAAAAGGGCCAGAAACTAGGTCAGAGATGAGTGGAGCGTGAGAGATAAGGTAGGTGAGAGAGAAGATGAGGAGAGGGTGAAAGAGGAGGTGAGAGGTGAAAGAGGAGGTGAGAGAGGAGATGAGGAGAGACGTGAGAGAGGAAATCAGAGGAGAGAGTTGAGAGAGAAGATGAGAGGTGAAAGAGATGAGGAGAGAGGTGAAAGAGGAGATGAGGAGAGAGGTGAGATGAGGTGAGAGAGATGAGGAGAGACGTGAGAGAGGAAATCAGAGGAGAGTTGAGAGAGAAGATGAGAGAGGTGAAAGAGGAGATGAGGGAGGAGGTGTAAGAGAAGAGTTAAAAGATAAAGATATAAAGAGAGAAAAAGACAGAGGAGATAGGAGGATAGATGAGATAAGAGATGAAAGGAGGGGGAAAGGGGAATGAAAAGATAAGGAGAGGGAGAGAAGAGAGCTGAGAAGAGGCACAAGCCTTGTACAGGCCGGATTGCTATTGTGAAGTTTCAAAGGATCCGAGGGCCGGATTGAGTTGTCAAAGCTAGTTGGTCGCTGGAGGAAGGCTATGGGCACCGCTGTGAATCAAGGCGACAATCGAACCGCAGCCAACGAGTAGGCAAGCAGCCAGTCCCGCGCTCACACAGGGTGTACATCGGTCCTGACTTTCTCATCGTCAGGCGTGTACTCGTACTCTGTGATTTGTGGGGGTGACGCTCATGCGTCAATCATTAATAATAAATAAATAAACAACACGTTTTGCTAAGAATTATCGCAAGAATTTTAATCCAGTTACGCCGTCACGCCGGTCCTTTGCTCACCAAATCTCAGGAGACTCTGCTGCTGTATTTTCTATCTGTAGCTACTCAACAGATTATCGGCACAAAGCGTTCGCAAAGCAGGCCAGAGTCCGTTAATAAATTTAGACTAAACTGTCTAGCAAGTCACTCTGTAGAGTCCAACGATGGAGATCGCTGAAGCACAACGATGGCGATTTATTCCCAACTGGTTTCCGGCGCGCTGGCCGCCCAGTCGGTGGCGCCGCCGGTCACAGGGGCGCCCCAGGACTCGGCGGCGCCCCAGTCCTCGCCGCCGCCAACAGTCGGCTGGCCAACAGCGCCGAAGACTCCGCCGGCTGGGGCGCCGGCGGCAGCCGCGGCCGGGGCGACAGTTTCGCCCCAGTCCTCCACGGGCTGGGCGAGGCCGGCTGGCACCGCGCCAGGCACCGGGACCGGCTGATCGACCACGTCTTCCTTCTGCTCCTTCTCCTGCTCCTCCGGGGTGCGGTAGAAGAACAGGTCCGGCATGACGTCCCAGTCGGTGTCGTAGGGGATGGTGCCGCGAATGCGGAGCACCTGGAAATGGTTTATGATTTATGATGCAAAGGGCTGCATTTTGTACGATATGGAATCTTCACAACGCACTGAGGGGGGAACTGGGACAGACAGGTGATGCTAAAAGACAAGCATATAAACAGACACACTAAGATAGACGGGAAGGTAGACTGACAGAGACAAAGACACAAGTAAACAGATAGACAGAGCAGAGCAGACTTACAGACACAGACAGACAGACAGGCAGGCAGACAGAAAGACAGACATACAGGCAGACAGACAAACAGACAGACAGACAGGCAGCCAGACAAACAGACAGACAGACAGCCAGACAGACAGACAGACAAACAGACAGACAGACAAACAGACAGGCAGACAGACAGATAGACACACAGACAGACACACAGACAGACAGACAGACAGACAGACAGACACACAGACAGACAGACAGACAGACAGACAGACACACAGACAGACAGACAGACAGACAGACAGACAGACAGACAGACAGACAGACAGACAGACACACAGACAGACAGACAGACAGACAGATAGACAGACAGACAGACAGACAGACAGACAGACAGACAGACAGACAGACAGACAGACACACAGACAGACAGACAGACACACAGACACACAGACAGACAGACAGACAGACAGACAGACAGACACACAGACAGACAGACAGACAGATAGACAGACAGACAGACAGACAGACAGACAGACAGGCAGCGCACCCACCTGGCGAGTGAGCAGCCACCAGGCCAGGCCAACGCTATGCACATTATTATTATTGCATGGCACGGCGATGTCAACGTAGCGAATGGAGGCGTCCGAGTTGCACAGAGCCACCACGGGCAGGTTGACATAGTGAGACTCGGCGATGGCCTGGTGGTCCTGGCGCGGACAGCTGGCTATTAGCAGGCGCGGCTCGCGGAAGGCGGCCTGGATCTGGTTGGTGAGCGTGCCGGGAGTGAATCGGCCAGCGATAGGCGTGGCGCCCGTGTACCTGGCGAACTTGAGCACGGCCCGTTGAGCATGCACGGTGCTGGCGATGGCGAACACATCGGCCGGATTCTCAACCGAAGCGATTGCCCGGGCGGCTAAAACAATTTTCTCCCAGATCTTCTTGCAATTGAAGATGTTAACACCGGCTTTGGTGCGGCCGAATATGTACGGCTCCATCTGGAAGTCGGTGTTCCTGGCGCCGATGTGCATCTGGGCGGCGATCATCAGCTTGGCGTCGGAGTCTTTCAGACTCAGGCAGTCAATTCCGGAAGTCATCCTTGTACTAGCGTTAACTGGCAGCAATATGTGGATAATGGCTTTTTTATGAAGCACTAGAGACTACTGAGAGTAAGTAAAAAAGATTTTTTTCTTTGGAAAGAACTACATTCGAATTTAAAGACTTTGAAAGATGCGTCAAATTCAAGCTAGAGTCTGATTTGGGATTTGGGAAGATGTGAGAGTTGGATTAGGGATTTGGGAAGATGTGAGAGTTGGATTAGGGATTTGGGAAGATGTGAGAGTTGGATTTGGGATTAGGGAAGATGTGAGAGTCGGATTTGGGATTAGAAAAGATGTTAGAGTCGGATTTGGGATTAGGGAAGATGTGAGAGTTGGATTTGGGATTTGGGAAGATGTGAGAGCCTGATTTGGGATTTGGGAAGATGTGAGAGTTGGATTTGGGATTAGGGAAGATGTGAGAGTCGGATTTGGGATTTGGGAAGATGTGGGAGTCGGATTTGGGATTTGGGAAGATGTGAGTTTGATTAGGGATTTGGGAAGATGTGAGAGTCTGATTTGGGATTTGGGATTGGGAAGATGTGAGAGTTGGATTTAGGATTTGGGATTTGGAAAGATGTGAGTCTGATTTGGGATTTGGGAAGATGTGAGTCTGATTTGGGATTTGGGAAGATGTGAGTCTGATTTGGGATTTGGGAAGATGTGAGTCTGATTTGGGATTTGGGATTGGGAAGATGTGAGTCTGATTTGGGATTTGGGAAGATGTGAGTCTGATTTGGGATTTGGGAAGATGTGAGAGTTGGATTTGGGATTTGGGAAGATGTGAGTCTGATTTGGGATTTGGGAAGATGTGAGAGTCTGATTTGGGATTTGGGAAGATGTGAGTCTGATTTGGGATTTGGGAAGATGTGAGAGTCTGATTTGGGATTAGGGAAGATGTGAGAGTTGGATTTGGGATTTGGGAAGATGTGAGTCTGATTTGGGATTTGGGAAGATGTGAGAGTCTGATTTGGGATTTGGGAAGATGTGAGTCTGATTTGGGATTTGGGAAGATGTGAGTCTGATTTGGGATTTGGGAAGATGTGAGAGTCTGATTTGGGATTTGGGAAGATGTGAGTCTGATTTGGGATTTGGGATTGGGAAGATGTGAGAGTTGGATTTGGGATTGGGAAGATGTGAGTCGGATGAGGATTTGAGACGTGTTAAATAGGGGAATGGTTAGGAAAATGTGAGAGACTGATTCAGGATTTTAAAGGGATCAAAGGAAAGGTTAGGGTTAGGCCATAGGCTTAAAGGGAGTCTTAGATGCCAAAGCTCACAGGGGATGCTGATATCTTAGGCTAAGTAGCTGCCTTTCAGGTCTGATGCTTTTTTTGCTTTGAACAGCATTTCCCTAAGAAACTCAAAAGATCAGAAACTAATTGCAGTTTATTCAAACATCATTTTTTCCTTTATTGCCTCCCCATTGTGGGGGGGCGAAAATTGCTAGTAACGACTAAAAAGCAGAGCTATATATATATATGATTGATATATGAAACTGCAAGCATGTACATACCTTTTTATATAAAATATGTAGGCAATCAAAGAAAGCAATTATAAAATGAAAATCGATAATTTATACACAATAGATCTGCTTCTTCAATTACAGTACGTGACCAGCAATGAGTATTAGTAATTTTTAATTTTATATTATTATTCAAATACCGCTAGAAAGAATCACAAAAAACGAATAATTAATTTAGAATTTAAAATAAGTCAAAGCACCTATTAGAATCGATTTGAGTGAAAATCATAAACATAATTCAGCACAATTTGGTATTCCTATATTAATAAAATCACCGAATTACGCTCGTACAACAAAACAGGCTTTAAAAAAAGATTATCGATACAATTATGTAGAAAAACAATCTAAGCGGACTGACTGACTGGCAAATATTTTGTAGACTGGAAAAATATAATTTGTAATACAGTAATAAAATACTGCAATTAGGATAGAGGGGAGCTCACAGATACTAACCGTTGCCAGATTTGCTTAACTTTCAGTGCTGGCCGAAAAATTAAAGACGATCCTGCGTTTATATCAGTCTTATAGCGCAATAGTTGTAATAAATCAACTTCAAATTCGTGCCAAATAGATGAAATTGATAAAAAAAACTCTAAACACTATCGAAGTTGACTTTATAAACACCCTAAACTGTATACGGCATAGGTTAAGCTTTGGAAAGCATCCTAAAGGTTTAAAACTTTTTGGCGCTAATTTGAATTGAATTTAAAATGAACCAACAGCCGTCAACCGTCAAGTCAGACTAATCTTACAAAGCATATGCTATTAGTAATCGTAGTTTAACAAATACTTATAACGTTAAAAGTCTCCAGAATTAAGTTCATCTTCATCGTCCATCATGTGATATTCGGCAAATGATTGCCATAGCATAGCAACAGCTACCCACCATAGTAGTAATTGGAGTAGTGCCCCAGTCAGTTTGGCATAGTGCACGTGAGCAGGCACAGCGAAATCCCATCGCATAGTGTGCAGATTCCTAGCGTACAGAGCGGTGCCTATCGTCATGGAAACGGTGGAATAGGCGAATAGGCACAGACAGACGGACTGATCGTGGACAGGACTTTGAATACCGTGAGCAGTTAGGGCTGCTATGCTGCTCAACATGCCATTGCGAGTCCAAGATAAGTAACTGTTATCGTTTGACAGCCGGTTGGCCACCCAGCTGGCTTTGCGGGCTTCGGCTTGCTGCTGCTTGCCGATTAGCTGCCAGATTTGCTGGCGACGCTGGTTGCCATAGCGACCGGTTGCTAGGCAACGTTTTATTATTAGAGCTGGTGACGACAAACCGCTGCATCTGCTGGAGATGCGAGAGCAGCCACAGCGACAATTGGGAATGATGGGAAGCAGGAATGTTCCACGCTTACAAATGGATTGCTAATCTATAGCTTATAGATAGATTACTAATCTGTAGCTTATAGATGGATTGCTAATCTATAACTTATAGATGGATTGCTAATCTATAGCTTATAGATGGATTGCTAATCTATAGCTTATAGATGGATTGCTAGTCTATAGCTTATAGATGGGTTGCTAGTCTATAGCTTATAGATGGATTGCTAATCTATAGCTTATAGATGGATTGCTAATCTATAACTTATAGATGGATTGCTAATCTATAACTTATAGATGGATTGCTAATCTATAGCTTATAGATGGATTGCTAATCTATAGCTTATAGATGGATTGCTAATCTTTAGCTTATAGATGGATTGCTAATCTATAGCTTATAGATGGATTGCTAGTCTGTAGCTTAGTTGGATTACTGCAAAACGGTGCAACAAGAACTAATGTGGTGACATGACGAACTTTCATTGAAATGAGAAACATTAAATGAAAAGTATGAATCAAACACGATCGCACCATATTATGTAATAAGTCAACAAAGCTTAGTGCGTTTTACAAAAATTTATTTGTTAAAACAAAAAACTGGGTGCAGGATTATATAGGGGAATATCTATAACAATAGCATAACTACTCGTAAAGAGAAATTATGCACACTGGACATCGTTGGAATTATGCAATTTTGAGTTATAAATCAATAATGTAGAAGAACAGACAGATGTTTAATAAGATGACTTCAATACACACATGAGCACGGGTTGGACTTATCAATTTTCTATACCTACAAACTACTAAAAGTAAGACGATTGCCAACTAAAAGTGTACAGTTCGAAAAATGTGCTTGCAATTGTCAAAATGAGATTCATTATATAAAATGACATTAGTGTCTGTGCGGCGTGAATCGAATGCACTTTGGAAATAACAACAGGAAAGATTGAATTTAGAACAACAGCATTGTGTGCAACAGTGGCTGGCTTAGAAACTGGGGATCTGAGAGGCTGGCCCAGCAGCTGAGGGATCTGAGAGGGTGGCACAGCAACTGAGGATTTGGGAGGGTGGCCCAGCAACTGAGGATCTGGGAGGGTGATGGCCCAGCAACTGAGGATCTGGGAGGCTGGTCCAGTAACTGAGGATCTGGGAGGGTGATGGCCCAGCAACTGAGGATCTGGGAGCTGAGGGTGATGGCCCAGCAACTGAGGATCTGGGAGGCTGGTCCAGCAACTGAGGATCTGGGAGGCTGGCCCAGCAGCTGAGGGATCTGGGAGGGTGGCACAGCAACTGAGGATTTGGGAGGGTGGCCCAGCAACTGAGGATCTGGGAGGCTGGTCCAGTAACTGAGGATCTGGGAGGCTGGTCCAGCAGCTGAGGGATCTGGGAGGGTGGCACAGCAACTGAGGATTTGGGAGGGTGGCCCAGCAACTGAGGATCTGGGAGGGTGATGGCCCAGCAACTGAGGATCTGGGAGGCTGGTCCAGCAACTGAGGATCTGGGAGGCTGGTCCAGCAACTGAGGATCTGGGAGGCTGGTCCAGTAACTGAGGATCTGGGAGGCTGGCCCAGCAACTGAGGATCTGGGAGGGTGATGGCCCAGCAACTGAGGATCTGGGAGGCTGGTCCAGTAACTGAGGATCTGGGAGGCTGGTCCAGCAGCTGAGGGATCTGGGAGGGTGGCACAGCAACTGAGGATTTGGGAGGGTGGCCCAGCAACTGAGGATCTGGGAGGGTGATGGCCCAGCAACTGAGGATCTGGGAGGCTGGTCCAGCAACTGAGGATCTGGGAGGCTGGTCCAGCAACTGAGGATCTGGGAGGCTGGTCCAGTAACTGAGGATCTGGGAGGGTGATGGCCCAGCAACTGAGGATCTGGGAGGCTGGTCCAGTAACTGAGGATCTGGGAGGGTGATGGCCCAGCAACTGAGGATCTGGGAGGCTGGTCCAGTAACTGAGGATCTGGGAGGGTGATGGCCCAGCAACTGAGGATCTGGGAGGCTGGTCCAGTAACTGAGGATCTGGGAGGGTGATGGCCCAGCAACTGAGGATCTGGGAGGCTGGTCCAGTAACTGAGGATCTGGGAGGGTGATGGCCCAGCAACTGAGGATCTGGGAGGCTGGTCCAGTAACTGAGGATCTGGGAGGGTGATGGCCCAGCAACTGAGGATCTGGGAGGCTGGTCCAGTAACTGAGGATCTGGGAGGGTGATGGCCCAGCAACTGAGGATCTGGGAGGCTGGTCCAGTAACTGAGGATCTGGGAGGGTGATGGCCCAGCAACTGAGGATCTGGGAGGCTGGTCCAGCAACTGAGGATCTGGGAGAGTGATGGCCTAGCAACTGAGGATCTGGGAGGGTGATGGCCCAGCAACTGAGGATCTGGGAGGCTGGTCCAGTAACTGAGGATCTGGGAGGCTGGTCCAGTAACTGAGGATCTGGGAGGGTGATGGTCCAGCAACTGAGGATCTAGGAGCTGAGGGTGATGGCCCAGCAACTGAGGATCTGGGAGCTGAGGGTGATGGCCCAGCAACTGAGGATCTAGGAGCTGAGGGTGATGGCCCAGCAACTGAGGATCTGGGAGAGTGATGGCCTAGCAACTGAGGATCTGGGAGAGTGATGGCCCAGCAACTGAGGATCTGGGAGGCTGGTCCAGTAACTGAGGATCTGGGAGGCTGGTCCAGTAACTGAGGATCTGGGAGGGTGATGGTCCAGCAACTGAGGATCTAGGAGCTGAGGGTGATGGCCCAGCAACTGAGGATCTAGGAGCTGAGGGTGATGGCCCAGCAACTGAGGATCTAGGAGCTGAGGGTGATGGCCCAGCAACTGAGGATCTAGGAGCTGAGGGTGATGGCCCAGCAACTGAGGATCTAGGAGCTGAGGGTGATGGCCCAGCAACTGAGGATCTAGGAGCTGAGGGTGATGGCCCAGCAACTGAGGATCTGGGAGGCAATGAATCACTCATGGTGCTGTCAAATAGTGATGGCTAATAACTAAACAAGCACTTCCTGCAGCATATCTTAAAACCAATCTTCAGACTTGCAACAAGCAACAATATCTTTGACATAGCAAACAAAAAAGAAAAAACAAGCAAACAATACTGAACGTGACAAATGACGAAAGCTGCGCAGAAAAAACGCATTTAGAAGCATATTTAATATAATATACATATTTATGACAGGAAAATTCAAAAGCTGTAGGAATACGTCGTACAATACAAATGTGAAGAATATGTGCACTATTATATAACAATATAAAAAATCCTGATTACAAAACCCAATGACTACAAGGAAATGACTTAAGCAATTATGGAACAGTGCGTCGAAAATTGAAAAATAAATGGAAGCAAAATAATGAAAAAAGCCCAATAAAACTCAAAACTTGGGTAGAGTTCAGGTGGTTTTTTGTCAAAGGTAGAGCAGGAGCATGTATTGAAGACAATCAGGTTTTGCTGGTTAACAGGCGCAATCAGACGATCGGCCAGAGTCCTGTCTACTGCCGGCGCCGCCGCCGCCTCCAACACCGTCGCTGCCACCGACCGTCGGTCGGGATGTCACGCCGTCTGTCAGCTTCAGGTCCAGGCTGGAATGCGACAGGTTGAGAGTTCTGTCAGAGTGTCAGAGTGGGGAATCTGTCAGAGTGTCAGAATGGGGAATCTGTCAGAGTGTCAAAATGGGGAATCTGTCAGAGTGTCAAAATGGGGAATCTGTCAGAGTGTCAGAGTGGGGAATCTGTCAGAATGGGGAATCTGTCAGAGTGGGGAATCTGTCAGAGTGGGGAATCTGTCAGAATGGGGAATCTGTCAGAGTGGAGAATCTGTCAGAGTGGGGAATCTGTCAGAGTGGGGAATCTGTCAGAATGGGGAATCTGTCAGAGTGGGGAATCTGTCAGAGTGGGGAATCTGTCAGAGTGGGGAATCTGTCAGAGTGGGGAATCTGTCAGAATGGGGAATCTGTCAGAATGGAGAATCTGTCAGAATGGGGAATCTGTCAGAGTGGGGAATCTGTCAGAATGGGGAATCTGTCAGAGTGGGGAATCTGTCAGAGTGGGGAATCTGTCAGAATGGAGAATCTGTCAGAGTGGGGAATCTGTCAGAGTGGGGAATCTGTCAGAGTGGGGAATCTGTCAGAGTGGGGAATCTGTCAGAATGGGGAATCTGTCAGAATGGGGAATCTGCCAGAGTGGGGAATCTGTCAGAGTGGGGAATCTGTCAGAATGGAGAATCTGTCAGAGTGGGGAATCTGTCAGAGTGGGGAATCTGTCAGAGTGGGGAATCTGTCAGAGTGGGGAATCTGTCAGAATGGGGAATCTGCCAGAGTGGGGAATCTGTCAGAATGGGGAATCTGTCAGAGTGGGGAATCTGTCAGAGTGGGGAATCTGTCAGAATGGAGAATCTGTCAGAGTGGGGAATCTGTCAGAGTGGGGAATCTGTCAGAATGGGGAATCTGCCAGAGTGGGGAATCTGTCAGAATGGGGAATCTGTCAGAATGGGGAATCTGCCAGAGTGGGGAATCTGTCAGAGTGGGGAATCTGTCAGAATGGAGAATCTGTCAGAGTGGGGAATCTGTCAGAGTGGGGAATCTGTCAGAGTGGGGAATCTGTCAGAATGGGGAATCTGCCAGAGTGGGGAATCTGTCAGAATGGGGAATCTGTCAGAATGGGGAATCTGCCAGAGTGGGGAATCTGTCAGAGTGGGGAATCTGTCAGAATGGAGAATCTGTCAGAGTGGGGAATCTGTCAGAGTGGGGAATCTGTCAGAATGGGGAATCTGCCAGAGTGGGGAATCTGTCAGAGTGGGGAATCTGTCAGAATGGAGAATCTGTCAGAGTGGGGAATCTGTCAGAGTGGGGAATCTGTCAGAGTGGGGAATCTGTCAGAGTGGGGAATCTGTCAGAGTGGGGAATCTGTCAGAATGGGGAATCTGCCAGAGTGGGGAATCTGTCAGAGTGGGGAATCTGTCAGAATGGAGAATCTGTCAGAGTGGGGAATCTGTCAGAGTGGGGAATCTGTCAGAGTGGGGAATCTGTCAGAGTGGGGAATCTGTCAGAGTGGGGAATCTGTCAGAGTGGGGAATCTGTCAGAGTGGGGAATCTGTCAGAGTGGGGAATCTGTCAGAGTGGGGAATCTGTCAGAGTGGGGAATCTGCCAGAGTGGGGAATCTGTCAGAATGGGGAATCTGTCAGAGTGGGGAATCTGTCAGAATGGGGAATCTGTCAGAGTGGGGAATCTGTCAGAGTGGGGAATCTGTCAGAGTGGGGAATCTGTCAGAGTGGGGAATCTGCCAGAGTGGGAAATCTGTCCAGTGTCAGAATGAGGAATGTCAGCTTATGGAATGAATCCAGGTAAGGAGTCTGATCGTAAAAACAGACTTACACCCCGCTCAGTATATTCTCGTAAATTTTGCGCGCAGTCTCTAAAAACGCGTCCTCAACATTTTCGCCAGTCTTGGCGCTGCACTCTAGAAACACGAGTCCATTGTCTTCCGCAAATTTTTTCGCTTCCTCAAAGGTGACATCGCGTTGACTATCCAAGTCGCTTTTGTTTCCAATCATGAAGATTACGGTGTTTGGCAAGGTTAGATTCCGAGCGTCTGTGAGCCAGCTGCTCAGATGATTATAAGTCGATCTGCGACTAATATCATAGACCATTAATGCGCCAGCGGCGCCGCGATAGTAGGAGCGCGTAACGGCGCGAAACCTGCGAACGGCGCGAGAACGGATCGAATTAAATTAGTCCAGATAAGTATATGTTACTTACTGTAGCTGTATCTGTTATCTTACTTTAGCTGTATCTGTTATCTTACTGTAGCTGCATCTGTTATCTTACTTTAGCTGTATCTGTTATCTTACTGTAGCTGTATCCGTTAACTTACTGTAGCTGCATCTGTTATCTTACTGTAGCTGTATCCGTTAACTTACTGTAGCTGCATCTGTTATCTTACTGTAGCTGTATCCGTTAACTTACTGTAGCTGCATCTGTTATCTTACTGTAGCTGTATCTGTTATCTTACTTTAGCTGTATCTGTTATCTTACTGTAGCTGTATCCGTTAACTTACTGTAGCTGCATCTGTTATCTTACTGTAGCTGTATCCGTTAACTTACTGTAGCTGCATCTGTTATCTTACTGTAGCTGTATCCGTTAACTTACTGTAGCTGCATCTGTTATTTTACTGTAGCTGTATCCGTTAACTTACTGCAGCTGCATCTGTTATCTTACTGTAGCTCTATCTGCTATCTTACTGTCGCTGTATTTGTTATCTTACTGTGGCTGTATCTGTTGTCTTACTGTGGCTGTATCTGTTATCTTACTTTAGCTGTATCTGTTATCTTTACTGTAGCTGTATCTGCTATCTTACTTTAGCTGTATCTGTTATCTTACCATAGCTGTTATCTGCTATCTTACTTTAGCTGTATCTGCTATCTTATTTTAGCTGTATCTGCTATCTTACTTTAGCTGTATCTGCTATCTTACTTTAGCTGTATCTGCTATCTTACCATAGCTGTATCTGCTATCTTACTTTAGCTGTATCTGTTATCTTACCATAGCTGTATCTGCTATCTTACTTTAGCTGTATCTGCTATCTTACCATAGCTGTTATCTGCTATCTTACTTTAGCTGTATCTGCTATCTTAATTTAGCTGTATCTGTTAACTTACCATAGCTGTTATCTGTTATCTTCCTTTAGCTGTATCTGTTATCTTACTTTAGCTGTATATATGCATCAAATTTCATATCTGTAAGGTCACTTAATGCATATTGAAATAACTGCTATTCAACCTGCCTTTCTTGACCCGCTGTATCCCAGATTTGAAGTTTAATCTTCTGTCCAGACACCTCGATAATTCTGGTGCCAAATTCCACGCCAATGGTGTGCGGACAGTCGGCTAGGAATTTCTTTTCAGTGAATTGGTGCAACAGGCAGCTCTTTCCAACACCCATGTCGCCAATAATAATGTACTTGAATATGTATGAATAGTTGTAGGCTCCGCTAGTCATAGCTAATTGCTTGTAGTGCTGCAATTGGGCAGTCATGGTCACACAAACATAGAAGGTAATAATCTTATTTTAAAGTACTATTTTGTCTATGACTTTCAAGCTTTAAATTTAAATACAATAAAGACTGCGGTTGCCAAAATGATGAATATATAGTTCTATAGTCAAATTTTGAATATTTTACTCTGAGAAAGATTTTTACATTATTTAAGCTATCGCTTTTGACGCTCTAGATAAGACTTTAGACATTCAAAATAAGACTGCATAGGATCGCAAGCAAGGCCAGGCTAGCCACGGCCAGAGCAAGCTCAGTCTTGGCTGCAGGGATGGCTTGGCCATAGACTAAAAAATGGAACATCAAAATGAGAATAAGACGCTCAATATGAGACTGAGTGTGAAAGCCTTCAGATATAGCTCTAACCCTCAGCCAGCTCTCCTTCTTCACCCCTTGGGTTGCATCTGACCCCTTGGATTTCACTGTGATGGCACCATCGATTCCTGCAGCAGACCGTCAGCGTCTGATCGACGCAGTAAACAATGGATCAACCATCCTAGCTGCCGCTCAAATTCTCAAGATCAAGAGAGCGTCCGCCTTTAGGATCGCTGCGGAGTTCCGCCTCCATGGCAGAGTTGAATCCCTACCTCGTGGCGGTCGGAGAGAAGAAAATTGCAAGGCTGACAACGAGATGAGAGACTTCCTGACTGAGACGCTGGAGGAAAATCCCTTCCTCACACTCAAGGAAATGTCCTCACGTCTGGCTACGCAGTTTCCGGAAAAGCCGCAAGTCAGCTACAAGTGCGTGGACCGAATGCTGCACGGTCTGCTATACACCGTGAAGCTGGCTGTCAAAGGCACTGACGTGATGGATGGGCCAAATTTTCATCGTAAGGCGAGGGTCCCTCAGCAGCTTCAGAACCAGATCTCCATCAGGATTCTGCCACCATACTCGCCTTTCCTCAATCCTGTGGAGCTCGCGAACTCAGCACTCAAGGCGCGCATTCGCCAGATGCTGGCGAACCCTGAGCTAGTCGAGGAAGAGGCTGCTTCACCTGCAGATTTCACACAAGAGGAGTGGCGCTTCATGCTGCTGGAGCGGATTGCACGGGAGGCAGTCGGCCTCGTCATCACAGCTGAGAAGGCGGCCAGATGGGAACTCCGCTGTCAGAGGCACTTTGGCAGGTGCTTAAATCGAATGGCCTTCTGACGCAGTCTGCCAGGCTGACTTCAGTGATGGACTAAACATTTCGATATGCTATTCTGCTTCTTGTTTATTGCCTAATTTCTCCTTAGCTGTTTGTATGGTGACTGCCAAAAAGCAAATAAATTACGTTCACTCCCGGTCTTATATTGAGCGTCTTATTCTCATTTTGATATTCCATTTTTTAGTCTATGGCCAAGCCATCCCTGCAGCCAAGACTGAGCTTGCTCTGGCCGTGGCTAGCCTGGCCTTGCTTGCGATCCTATGCAGTCTTATTTTGAATGTCTAAAGTCTTATCTAGAGTGTCAAAAGCGATACTAATAACCATTTAAGAAGTGATATAAGTCAATGAAAGACATGAAAAACATTTTGTAAAATGAATCTTAAACAGAAGTGAAAAAACTTTAAAATTACCATAGTTGGGATCATGGTATTTATGCTAGAAAATTCTGCCATATATATTTGCTATGGTTACTATGGCTAATATACAAAGAATAAGCTAAAATGGTAAGCATACTTGGCATATTTATTGTAGGAATTTAAACAGACAAAATTAAAACTTCTATGCAAATGGCTACAATATACTATAAAAACTATAATTACTAATTACTTTTATTGAAAAGTTATTTTTTATAATTCATAATTTTCAAGATTTTTTGCAACATATTACAAATGATTTCAAAGCTTTAAGAACTGTTAAGTCAAGCCTAACATAACTTCATTACTTATGACTTTTCAGATAAAAGTTAAAATTTACTTTTTCTACTAGTTAGACTAACTTGGCATTTGTTTAAACCAACTTTGCCCAACACTAACTACAGCCAAATAGATATATATAAAAAGCCACAAATACAGTATGCCTATGAAAACACATGCTTTCCATATACTATTTTTTGTAGCTATAAATAAAGAAATATGATTTAGAATAAAGCAATATGTTATATTTAATTATATCTTTAATAGATATATCATTTGAAATATGACTATAGTAAAGTCTTTATTAAGTCTTGGATAATATTGCAATATCTATATATTCATATACATGCAATGCCTCTGATTTATACCAGCCATGTGACTTACTTTTTGACCAAAAATGCAACTTACCTATAAAAGAAATGTATGCAACAATTATTTGAATTTTGGATACATGACAAGAGTAATTATGACTATATTATTAAAGCTAAATGCCTTGTTATCTAATTAGTACTATGACTATTTTTGGGTAGGAATTTCTGCAAAATTACTTTGGCTAGGCCCCTTACTAGCTAGCTAGATTGGCTAGCTTAGCCAGGTCTTGCACATGCATATATATACATATATATAATTACATATTGTATATATATAAATCATTATGCCATTTTCAATTTTGACGTGCCATTGGCATAAAATGTAAAATAGCACTTTGTGCACCCATATTAGTGTTTCTTTTCAGATTTAGATGAAAGTGATAATAGGTAATGAACAAATTTAAAAGCTAAACTGAAGTTTGGGATTGGGGATTCAGCATTGGCAATTTAGCAATGGCATGGCATAATGGCAAAAAATGGCATGCCTATGACACAAAAACCTAGGTTTGATTGCACAAAGATTTGTGTTTGCTCAATGGAAGCAAAGGGATATGAAAGATTTGTTAAATTTGTGGTAAGTCTGTGAAGCCTTAGTGCATTAGTTGGATTTTGATTGGTCAAACAATTGAGTTTGCCTTTAGTGAAACAAAGGACTAGCTTATTTCAAGCAAGGTATTGATGCACTATAACCCATTGAAAAAGCTGAAGTTAGAGTGTGATACTTCACCCTATGGTCTTGGAACTGTGATCTCGCATGAAACGCTGACTAGGGATAAACCAATTGCATATTTATTAAGAACTCTGTCATCAGCTAAAAAGATTTAAATGCAAATAGAAAACAAGGCTCTCACAATAATTTTTGGTCTCAAGAGATTTCATAAGTATTTGGCTCATTCCATATAAGCATGGTCGTAACATGACAGGCTATTTTTACTTATAAAATGAAATATAATAATAGAATATACTAAACCAATATTTTAAATGAAAGATAATTTTGTCAAAAATATTTTTATAGAGTTTCATGTAGATATCATCATTAGTATAGATGCTATTAAACCTTGAATGGCACTTATGGTCGTAACAACAGGATTTTTGACATATAGAAACTAAAAGGTAAAAGTCTTATAACATTTTTATTTTTGATATTTTGCAATACATTTTTTAAAATTTGACTCAGAAAATCTGTAGTAATCATACTCTTTTTGTAGAATATATAAACTCAAAAAGGCAACAAAGATACAAAAGAAAAGGCAGCCTTATGGTCGTAACATTATGGTCGTAACATATTTTTTTCTGTCAATTCAGTAACTTTGAGGTACCAATATATTAAAAATATAATAGATTATTTGGTCACCAATACTTTTATCTGATGATGCAAGTACTATACTTTTATCTATAGTTTGTTTCAACCTTCCAAAGCTTTCTATTTGTTTTTAAAAGGTACACAAACTTAATGATGTCTTTTGCTTAGAAAAATGTCTAAATTTTTACAAAAATGACTTTTTGCCACTTGATAGCATACTAATCTAACATTTTATCATTCATTTATTCTTAGATTGTAGATATTACACATAAAAAACATTTGGTAAAAAAATTGGCTGATAAGGCAATGGCAAGCAAAAATATTGACTTTTTTCTATTTTCCAAAAATGTCCATCTTATATGGAATGAGCCATTTGTTTGGTCAATCATTCACGCTTGTAATTGATCACAATCCTCTCATAGCACTATTTGATCCACAAAGACCAATTCCACTTATAGCAGCCAGCCAATTGCAAAGATGGGCCATGCTCTTTGATGCACACTTTACAACATAAAGTTCAGAAAAACTTACTATCATTACAATGCTAGTGGGCTATCAAGGCTCCCAGAAAAGTGTAAAAACAATAACAAAACAACCTTGAGCTTGGTTCAGCAAGTCTTAATTAGCAGACTTCTAGTACAAGCTAACATCATTGCAAAAGAAACCTTGAAGGACCCTGTTCTCAAGAAAATACTGATTCTATCTAGGCAAGGATGGCTAGATTCTACCACTAAAATCGAAGCTAATATGAAGTGTTGGTGGACTTTTTCATTGGAGAGAGAGAGAGTTCATACATGCGCAACCTCCAAAATTTGGTCGGCCGTGCGACTTAGTTTTAACAAAAATGCGACGTAGTTTTTGGCCAAAAATGCGACTTACATGTAAAAAAACCTCAAGCAAATAAATGCAACTATGGGTAAACGGTAGGAGTAACTATGACTGTCTTATTAAGACAAAATGCCTCGTCAGCTACTTAGTACTACTACTTTGGTTTTTTTGGGTGGGCATTTTTGCGACTTCCTTGGTTGGCTGCCAAATCGGTCAGCCAGATCGGCCGACTCGGCCGACTGTTGCGCATGTATGAGAGAGTTCTAATTCAGGATTTACAAAGAGGAAAAGACAGATAGGCTCTGGGAACTATTCTGAGATGTACAGCCCTGTTGAATTATTCTGTTTGAGTTGGTAAGTTACTTTGGAAACGTCACTTAGATCAGCTTCTAAAGATAAGACAATGACTAAAAGAATATTGAGCTAAAGCTGATGGAATGATTCTAAAATGAATGATTCTGTTGAAACAGAACAAGATGCTTCATAGCTTATAGAAAAGGCTGATAGAAATTTTGATCAACTACCAGAAAAGTTTGAAACTGACTAGCAACTAGGACCTAGTTACAATCTCCGGAATAGAGCATTGTTAAAAATGTCAACATGTTACAATTCAAGAAAAGGAAAGGTGTGATGCCTATGGTATTGAATATTTTAGTTTGACTCTTGTTGTTCACTAACTCAGTTACTTTCTAAAAGAAAAGAACACCTTTTTGTATGGGTATAAGCCAAATTCAAATATATTATTAATATATGCATTTTATATAACAAGTCTAACCAATATTTTCCCACTCACTATGATATAACATTAATATTATAAATTGTTTCAAATATAACTTTTTATGAATGTTATCAAAAAGCTATTGCTAAAATAGTCTATTACTAAATTGGACTATTGCTACTGTTATAATTATTTGTGGCACCTATTATTACTGTTATAATTTAGACTATTAAAATAAAAGGCACTAGTACAATTTTGTTTGTGGAATTATTTTTCTATTGAATTTAGCTAAACTAATAATTTAAAAAATTTCTTACTCCTAAGAGTGCAAGGAACTGTTATAACATATTAAATATTTGTTGGTTTGTTTATAACAATAAATGTAACAATAAACTAGAAAATGAGTTTGTAGTTTAGTAAATATATAGTTATGGCTCAATTGTTGGCCTAGGTGGATATCCAGCCATTTTTGGTCTCAATGGTAAAATATACTTATTAGAATACTTTTTGCTTTAGAAAAGATAACTTTGGTAAAAATGCTTTCTGCTATTCTCCCTCCTTATAGTATAGAAGGACAGGTATAAAATGAAAATTTCTATCATACACAAGAATCACCCATCGCACATATCGTATATTGCTCTTTTTGTGGGATATTTTATTGGGTATATTGGGTTTATTGGATACACTATTGGGTCCACACTTGTACAACAACCATTGTACCATTTAGACATATACATTATACAAGTCATATGTTGCAAAGCATTTTTTCATTAACTGTAGTTCGTAAGTCATTTTCATATTTAAAAACTCATTTACCATGGAACTATTGCCAACAAAAGAAAAATAAAAATAAAAATTCATGCATTAGAAAACTTTGATATTTGATTTGTTTTTTAACTGATTTGCATTGTATGTAGTCAGTAAATTACAACATAGTTGTTGTTTTACTGCACTTTTTAGAATAATTACTGGACTATTCCTGACTTACTAGTGGGGTCAGTGGTGCATTTTTCTCACTTTTATTGGATTTATATTATGCTCACGTTTATTCCTATTGTATCCTATTGTATACTAGTAGTACCATTTTTCAATCGCTGTTATAATATTGTACAACAAGCCAAAATTTAAATTTAGATTCTATTGTACAGACATCCTACACTATAGCTCCTCCTTACTCAGCAATTTTGGGCCATAGATAACTCACAGGGTAGACTTCTTTGCAATGTCTTTATCATACAAATCATTGATTCAAATCTTTGGCATTGGTGCAAATTCAAATGAAAAATAAGTTCATGAAATATTGCCAATTATGATATTGAAATATTGTCAGAATTATTAATCATTGAAACTAGCACAAATTCAAAAGAAAAATAAATTTGCAAATGAAATTATTCCAATGCTAAATAATGATTATATAATTTATAAATGACTAATTTAATGGTTATTTTACAAA
The DNA here is from genome assembly GCA_002269645.1 of Macrostomum lignano. NCBI lineage: Eukaryota > Metazoa > Platyhelminthes > Macrostomidae > Macrostomum > Macrostomum lignano. Next base: position 146,182 of record NIVC01000138.1, read on the forward strand.
TAGTGATAAACATACATGCCCAACACCCATCCGACCCATCCAAATTGGATGGGTAAAATGGCCACTGGCTAAGGTAAGTTGCAAAATTGAAAATGGAAAAAAACAAAAAGTTGGGGGAAGAGAAAAGGAAAAGATAGGAGGAAGAAGAGAGAGGGAAAGAGGAGAGAGAAAGAGAAAGAAAAGAAAAGAGAACAGCAGAACTAAGTTGCAATTAGGAAGAAATAAGTTGCAATCAGGAGGAACTAAGTCGCAATTGAGAGGAACTAAGTCACAATTAGGAGGAACTAAGTCGCAATCAGGAGGAACTAAGTTGCAATTAAGAGGAACTAAGTCACAATCGGGAGAAACTAAGTCGCAATTGGGAAGAACTAAGTCACAATTAGGAGGAACTAAGTCGCAATCAGGAGGAACTAAGTTGCAATCGAGAGGAACTAAGTCACAATTGGGAGGAACTAAGTCATAATCAGGAGGAACTAAGTTGCAATTGGGAGGAACTAAGGTGCAATCGCGAGATTTTTTGCCTGTCTTCTACGTGTTGCAGTAGTGTATCTAAGTGTTCTATATATGGCAAATTTTCGAAGGCATGATACATAGAAGGCTTCAATTTGTGTGCAGCACAATTGTGCTAGAAGAAATTGTTTCTTGCCCATAATTTTAGTAAACTTGTAAGTCCAACTTGACTTCCTGTCATCACAGATTCTTTATCTGTTGTAACGTCCCAGTCTTGCAAAACAACTGTCACAATACTATCTTGGGTAAATAAATCTTTTAGCATATCATGCTTTGTCTTGTTTCTGTGACTGGCAGTTGCTTAAATCTATAGAAGTACATTATTGGTTTGTTTTTCTCAAGCATCCGGAAATATATCATTAGGTAACTATTTGTAACTGTATAACTATATATCTTTGTCTTGGAGGACTCTTACTTCTTTGGCCATCAGTCTTAGTCTCTGAATCTGAGTCCAAATGAATAGCTGTATGTGATTGTTGGATCCACGCTTCAGTATCAGCATTAGTTGATGGGCAAGATTCTATAGCAATAGATTCAGCATGAGCATTGTGCCATTGTGGTCCCAGCAAGTAGGTCACTGATTTTTCGCGCTATTCTATTTTTTGCACCTAGCTTAAAGTCACGTGGCATGCAGAACCTTGAAAAGGGTGTACTGTAATTTTTAGGTACAAATTTGTGCCCCACTGGGACCACTGGCCATTGTATAAATTCTGTTTCAAGACATCTAGTTTCTTCATTCATTTCCAAAACAGCTTCTCTTTCAGCTAAAATTATTTGAGAAGAGCAATATGCGTGGGTTGTTGCATCTCCACCACAAATCTCAATTTTTTCATTCTGCATAGATAGATCTCTATTAGAAGCAACAACCTCTGGATTTTGTGCTGCCATTAACAGTCCCTCTGTGTGAGCTTGCTGAACATTAAGATGGTGAGTGCTTCTAGTTCTCTTGAATGTGCTGCAGCTGCATCATCACCTAATCCCTAAGCTGCATCTAAGATTGCTAGTAAATTTTATTTTAATATCCAATATGCACCAGAACAATCATTCACTTCTAGAGTTACACAACCAAGTTTCCATCATGTAAAGAGCAATGGCTTTTGCTCTTCAGCTGCAGAAAGAGGGCACTGGTTGATAGAATAGTCTTCGTGGCCTTTTTCATCCCATTCACAGGCAGAATTCAATATATGAGGGCTGAGCAATAAGTTTCTGGGTGTGTATAGTTAAGAGGCGGCTAACAAAATCTGACACAATAGGTGTCAAGTACATTATATAAGTACAATGTTTGCATAGTTTCAAACACACTGGTCATATATAGCTAGTGCAGCATCCAAACCAAGCTAGCATAGCCACTCTATCTATCAAATTCATAATGGAGCTCAATAGAAGTCATTTTAGAACAATGATTTATTACAATTTCAATAGTAGGTTTGTGGCAGCAAGAAAGTCTTGAGCAATTGCAAGGAGCTTTTGGGGATGAAGAACCTTCTAGATCTACCATTTTTTACTTTTTTTACCAAATTTCAATGCAGCAAGCAGTCTGGATGATGAGGAGCGCAGCGGCTAGTCTGTCTTTGCAACGACCAAGGATAATGTTGCTGCTGTCTAGGCCATGGTTGAGGATGATGCCCGAGTGACTGTGGCCTAAATAGAGGCAAAGGTGGATATCTCATCAGGATCCATCAGGATGATCCTGCATTCACAGCTCAACCTAAGCAAGATTTCTGCATGCTAGGTGCCTTATTAGCTGACTCCAGAGCAGAAGGCTCAGGTGACCTGGTGCTGCACTATGCTTGACAGATTCAATGGAGGCAACTCAAACTCAGTCTAGGATATCATCAGTGGACAGGTCCTAGATCTATAGTTTCAACCCGGAGACTAAGCAACAGTTGGCCCAATGGAGTCCAATTAGTGGCACCCTACTATACAAGCTTTGGTGAGAGTGCAGCGTGGCGAAGTAGATAGTGGCTGTTTTTGTGGCGAAAACTGGTCATCTGGCCACAGTTCCACTTGTGCAGCAGTGCACAGTCACCGGTGACTAGTATGCCAATGTTTGCCTGCCAGAAGTGCTGAGCATTCTCTCCAGGCATTGCCTAAAGACTCAAGCTCAAGGCATCCTTCTCTATCACAACAATGCCCTGGATGACAAGGCTCGACAGGTGGCAGAGTTCCTGGCCAGAGAGTACATTCAAGAGCTTGGTCATCCACCCTACAGCCCTGACCTGGCCCTTTGCAACTTTTGTGTATTTCTACAAATCAAGCACAAGATGTGTGGAATCTGCTATGAATCACCAAAAGCTACAGTGGAGGCCTTCATCTGGCATGTAGAGGAGGTGCCTACTTTAGATTGGTCCAGCTGCTTCAGCAAAGGGTTAAAGGCATGAAAATTTGCATTGAATCTGTCTGCTAGAGAGTACTTTGAAAAGATGTAACTGCTTTTTTCTTTCTAACTATTTCTATCTAGGCACATCTGGAAACTTACTGCTTAGCTCTCATATAGTCAGGTGCAAGTCTATCTTTAAGTAAAGTATATAATGACTCAAAGAATACATACATATATACATACATATAAAGAATACATATGTATATCATATATACATGTATATGAGTGCACAAGTATACGTATAGGGGTCGGACGAGATCTCGATCTTGATCTTGAGATCCAAGATCTCGGGGTTTTCTTAAATCTCAATCTTGACTTCACAATCTCGAAAAAAAATGTCGAGATTCAAGATAAAAATTAAATGTTCAAAAAAACATTTCAATCTATAAGAAGCATGCAGCATCATATCATAGAGCCTGATGGTGTCAATGTCAATATTTTGTTTAAATTTTGCATGTGTATAGTTTAGTTATGTATGTATAGTTTATATATAGCTGGCATATAGATGCCAATGGTCATGGCTTGCATTAGAGAATTCGCGCTGTTTTGAACAATATATTTACTATTTTCAATTTATTTGTAATGTAATACATTTCTCCTTCAAACAATTATTATTCCAACAATTCATCGGCTACTTGAAGTTGGCGTCCAAGATCAACACTCAACATGTGACATTGATAGTTTCTTTAGTCTCACTAGTTTGTCAGTTAGGTACCTTGTATCCGCATGGGAGGGAATATTTAATGTGTGATCTGGTTATTTCAATGAGTTTTATTTTTGTTTGCTAATGATGGTTAGCAATACTGTTTTTCTGGGTTGGCAAAATTTTATTTAACATTTTGAATTCTATGCCTTCGGAGACAGTTCTTGGGATCCTGGGAGCTTGTCTAATAGACCTACCGCTAGTAGTGGATTTAGAGGATTTACTTTATTTCACATATTAAATATTTTTTGTTGTTACACTATATGTCTCAAATCTCGATCGAATCTCAAATATCTCGAAGAGGCCAATCTCAAATCTCAAAAATCTCAAAAATTCAATATTGTCCGACCCCTATATACCTATAAAAGTTAGTTTACTAGAAATATACAGTACAGTATATAGAGTGTAGCCTATAGGGTACAGGCTATAGTGCAGTTTAGTACTGCAGTCTGCAATGCTACATAAGTGAATAAGTGAATGATAAATTGGTAAAGAGAGTAAGGGCAAGAGAAAAGGAATAGAAATGAGATAATTAGGTACTTCCATTTTTTAATAAGCCTAAGCACACATGAGGCATGCTACCCCCCTGGTCATTCAGTATGGTGGTACATAGGTAAGTCGCAAATCTAGACAAAACTAAGTTGCACCGCACAGGTGAAATTTTGAGGTTAGGCATGTATGTATATAAAACTAATATTATTGTCTAGAGTCTAGACCTTGGCAGTCCTAGGCTTAAGCTAAATGTTTAGCTAAGGTTGATAACAAGAATCCTTAGGCTAAGCTAAAACCCTTAGATTTAGAATTTACCATCGCATCAATAAATTAAACTAGGCCTAAACTGAATAACAAACTGAATATTGAATTATCTATAGGCCCTATATATATATAAATCATAGCCTTTTTATTTTAATCCTATATATATATATATATCCTATCCTAGGCCTAATTAAAATTAAAGGCTAAAAAAGTAACTAGTGAATTTTATTAAACTTAGTCTACACAGTGGCAGCGCCAGCAGTGAGCAGCTGTGTCATTAATATTAACTTAGTTCACACTTAAAGACATGTAGGGTGCCCGTGTACCTAATATAGAATCCATTCGACACTGGAGACGGCAGCGGTCTCTTTATTGCCAAAATTAAAAGCAACGGTACCATGTGTGCTTACACGGCGGACGTGCCTACTTTCTACCTATAACTATAAGCTCCAACATTATAGACACGGCCGCCGTTTACTAACTAGGGGGGCTAACTATCTACATCCATAAAGTTAGTAGTTACACCTGCCCGTTGCAAATTCCTGGCAGGCAACAGTAAGTCTGTAAGACTTTCATGTGATAGATGCATGAGACGGACGGATAGATAAAACAGAACGAACGAACGAACGTTCTGTTCAGTCAGTCGATTTTGATAATTCGCCAGACGTTAACATTCAAAAAATATTTTTTTTATATGGAATAACAAAATATGTCAATAGCAACGTCTATACTGCTTTGTTTTGTAAAGAAAATATTTTTTTAGCAAAAATATTTTTTTATTTACCTGAAAAAGCAATATAAAGTTTGATTTAAAATGTTGTTTACCTAGACGCTGTGTGAGATTTAGTATTCAATTTACCACCGAATTTTCAACAAAGTTTTCTGAATATACAAAATTTTGCAGCATTAGTATTTGGTCTGCAGTCTGCAAATTGCTTTCTTCTTGAGAATTCTAGCCAGAAAGAATGCCTAAGAAAGGCAAGAAAGGCAAGGGAGGAGGAAAGGGTAAAGGAAAGAAAGGGTAAGGAAGGAGCGAAATAATTTGAGTTATTGCATTTACGTTTTCTACTATTTTCTCAATGTCACGCAGAATCATACACCTAAAGGCAGGGGCATAGTAAAAGGTTGTTAGTGTATTAGGTAATATCCCAAAACTCTAGCGAAAACAGTTGACTATAATATCACTCTAATAATATTGACTATAAGTTGCAATTTTTATGTTGCAACTTAGCGAATTGTGTTTTCCAATTTCCAGTTGGTCCCCAAGCTCCCATCACGAACGGATATCCACTAAAACTTTTCTAGCTATGCCCCTGACTAGAAAGGCATTCAAACAAGCAAAAGTACTCCTTATAATGGCTTTTTATGTGTTAGCAAGCGCTTAATTCTTATTCCCCACAAGTTTTTGTCGACAATAGCTATGGATGGGTTTCAATAGCAAGTCAAGTGAAATATAAAAAGTTAGAATTTTCTAGAATTCCCTTTGCGGCTTTCTTAATATCGCTTTACAAATTTAGAGATGACAAGAAGTCAAAAAGTTATCGTGCTCGATCATTCACTTTTACAGTTATTTTTCTTATCAATGCTTCCCTCGCCTTCTGTACCGGCAGCAAATCCGGGTTCTGATTGTAGCTCCGACCTTCATTATTTATTTATCGAATGCATTACAACACTAGTAGTTCAAAAAACGGAGCCATTAAGTAGCAATAAACATTTCTATCAATATTTAAAAATATTATTTCCTATCTTATGTATAAAATAAAATGCCTTTTCATTTTGAATACTTCATTTAAAAGAAATTACTTCTGTCATTTCTGTTAATTGGTAGCAACAATATTTATGCACTAAAACTGTATTACAAAAATAAGTTCTTATTCAATCCAATCTATTCAAAACGCATATGAATTCATCCTTCATAGTGAAAAGGGTAGCAAGAAGGCCGACAAGAAGGCCATGAAGGAGGAGAGCTCTCTGAAACTTGCCGAACGCAGCGTCCTGGTGTGGGAGACTCGAGCTCAAGCAGCGGAGAAGCAGAGGACGGAGTTTCGAGAATCCGCTGTCGCCCTGGCCGATCAGAACTCGCAGTTAAAGGATCTCATGCACAAAACCGAGAAGGACACAATAGAGGTCATCACTTACCTGAAGAAACAAGACCAAGAAAAAGAGGATCAGGTGCGTCATTTTTGTAGCTTAAAATCAGAATTGAAACTTATAGATAGCAAGCTGCTGGAGTCTGTCAGTTTGCACAAAAAATCTGTTAAATTGGCAAGTATAGAAAGAAAAACACAGTAAAATAGTAAATATAATAAATAATTTCTACAACTTTTGAACCTCTCCAGATTTACAAGCTTAACGAAAGCATCAAAGAGATGAAGCGGCTTCACCGGGATGAAAAGGCTGCTATTGTGAGTTGATTAGGAAATTCACAGCTCCTACCCATGAATCCTGATTACTGACAGAATTGTTGAATTGAACCTTTGACATTGAAATATTTCAGATTGCCGACTTGGGCCAGCAGATTCAAAAGCTGGAGGCCACAATCCAGCAGAAGAGTCAGGATGTGCAGCTGCTGCAAAATGAACTGAAGATGGTGAAAGAGTTTCGAAAAAATCGTCAGCAAATGCAAAAAGAACTCGATGAGGTGAGCTTTGATTAAATCTGAGGAACTGAGTAGATTTTATTATCCAAAAATATTTTTTTAAATGTGCATAAACTATATGAAATACATCTCCGTACAGAAATGAGTCTGCACTGGATGTTGTTCTCAAAGGCTCAGGTAGCCAATGGTCTTGGGTGCACAATGTGCTCAGATAGTTAAGGGATCAGCGCTCTCAGATACCTAAGGGATCAGGGTGCTCAGATACCTAAGGGATCAGGGTTCTCAGATACCAAAGGGATCAGGGTGCTCAGATGCCTAAGGGATCAGGGTGTTCAGAGAGCCAATGGACCTGGGGGCTCAGAACGCAAAGGGATCACAGAGTGCTCAGATAAGGCCAAGTTACTCAAATAACACACCCATGAATAGCCACTTAAGCCACGGATCTCGTCCCGCAGATCAAGGACTCACTATTCTATGCCGGCCGCGAGCACAAGGAGACGCTGGCCAAGATGGAGCAGAAATTCTTCGAGGAGAAGATGCGACTGCAGCAGGAGGCCAATCAGAAAATTGCGGAACTGGCCGAGCGGGCTCACGCCGAGGCGATCACGTGAGGAATATTTCTAGGGCTTTTCAAGTCTCTCAATGGGGTTTATAAAGTCTCACAACGGAATACCTTAAACCGCAATACCCTCAGATCCTTCCTTCAGTGTGCCTCTGGACACTACCCTCGGGTCCTTCGGTGTGCCTTTGGACACCATCACCCTCGGGTCCTTCAGTGTGCCTCTGGACACTACCCTCGGGTCCTTCGGTGTGCCTTTGGACACCATCCCCCTCGGGTCCTTCAGTGTGCCTTTGGACACCATCACCCTCGGGTCCTTCAGTGTGCCTTTGGACACCATCACCCTCGGGTCCTTCAGTGTGCCTTTGGACACCATCACCCTCGGGTCCTTCAGTGTGCCTTTGGACACCATCACCCTCGGGTCCTTCAGTGTGCCTTTAGACACCATCACCCTCGGGTCCTTCAGTGTGCCTTTGGACACCATCACCCTCGGGTCCTTCAGTGTGCCTTTGGACACCATCACCCTCGGATCCTTCAGTGTGCCTCTGGACACTACCCTCGGGTCCTTCGGTGTGCCTTTGGACACCATCACCCTCGGGTCCTTCAGTGTGCCTTTGGACACCATCACCCTCGGGTCCTTCAGTGTGCCTTTGGACACCATCACCCTCGGGTCCTTCAGTGTGCCTTTGGACACCATCACCCTCGGGTCCTTCAGTGTGCCTTTGGACACCATCACCCTCGGGTCCTTCAGTGTGCCTTTGGACACCATCACCCTCGGGTCCTTCAGTGTGCCTTTGGACACCATCACCCTCGGGTCCTTCAGTGTGCCTTTGGACACCATCACCCTCGGGTCCTTCAGTGTGCCTTTAGACACCATCACCCTCGGGTCCTTCAGTGTGCCTTTGGACACCATCACCCTCGGGTCCTTCAGTGTGCCTTTGGACACCATCACCCTCGGGTCCTTCAGTGTGCCTTTGGACACCATCACCCTCGGGTCCTTCAGTGTGCCTTTGGACACCATCACCCTCGGGTCCTTCGGTGTGCCTTTGGACACCATCACCCTCGGGTCCTTCAGTGTGCCTTTAGACACCATCACCCTCGGGTCCTTCAGTGTGCCTTTGGACACCATCACCCTCGGGTCCTTCAGTGTGCCTTTGGACACCATCACCCTCGGGTCCTTCAGTGTGCCTTTGGACACCATCACCCTCGGGTCCTTCAGTGTGCCTTTGGACACCATCACCCTCGGGTCCTTCAGTGTGTCCTCCAACACAGCCACCTCGGGTCCTTCAGTGTGCCTCTGCTCAGACGTTCACTACTCAAACAAGAACCTGTAATATAAAAAACGGCAGCAATCTGGACGAGACCACCCGATCAGTGTACAAAGAGAACGTTCGCTTAACCGAGGCCCTCAACTATCACATGCGTGAGGGCGACATCTTGAAAAAGAAGAACACCCGCCTAAAGGAAGCCAAAGCCACGCTAGCGGACGAATTAGAAACGGCGAAACGGCTTTCCGAGGAAAAAATTGTCGAAGCCCAGCGACTTCGACGTCAGCAGCGCGAGGCCGAGGAGAAGATCAGCCTGCTGGAGCAATCGCTCAATCATCTGGTGCGAGAGTTCGACACGGACCGGGCCGAGACCGAGGCCAGGCATCGGGCTGAGTTGGCCAACTCGGTGTCCGAGATTGACAAGCTGAAGCGGCTGATGGAGCTGCGCAACAAAGAGACATCACGACTGCGCAAGTTGGCTAAGAATATTCTAGATCAGCGCAGCGATATGGAGAGATTCTTCCTGGAGGCGCTGGATAATGTTCGCGAGGAAATTGCCGCCAATCAGTGAGTCTGAGCCTTGCCAGTAATTTAGTTAGTTAGTTAGTTAGTTAGTTAGTTAGTTAGTTAGTTAGTTAGTTAGTTAGTTAGTTAGTTAGTTAGTTAGTTAGTTAGTTAGTTAGTTAGTTAGTTAGTTAGTTAGTTAGTTAGTTAGTTAGTTAGTTAGTTAGTTAGTTAGTTAGTTAGTTAGTTAGTTAGTTAGTTAGTTAGTTAGTTAGTTAGTTAGTTAGTTAGTTAGTTAGTTAGTTAGTTAGTTAGTTAGTTAGTTAGTTAGTTAGTTAGTTAGTTAGTTAGTTAGTTAGTTAGTTAGTTAGTTAGTTAGTTAGTTAGTTAGTTAGTTATCACATAAAAGTTGAAATTTCATGTCTGTTTTTCTACTATCAGTAGGCTATTTTGATTCTTACTTCCAAAAAACGTAAAATGCTTTTTTTGGCCATGGTTGCTACAAAAATAACCACCCTCTCAAGCGCTTCGCTCTGGTTGGGCAATGATTAATCGGTACAGGACATCCGCAGATCAACCCTAGCCTCTCCCTACAGGCCGAATTGGGCACGCTTTGTTTGCCCTCCGGCAGTTTATTTACTTTACTCGCGTCTTCTCACTGTAGGCTACTTTGAGGTGTAGATAGAGTCTGCATGTGGTACCTTGTAATGGGCTTGTATAGAGGATGTAGTTTGCTATCAACTTTGTGGATGCCGGATATTATCTGTGGGTGTTTGCGTTTGCTCAATGCTGAAATCTATTCGCCTGATAAGTTGGAGCTTTGTCCATTCGTCTTTATTTAAATCGAAATCTCGAAATCTGCGCTTGTTTCTCCGCTCCATCTTCGAGCCATAAATTAAAAAAAACAAATTTACCACCGACTTAAACCTATATTAATGCATGTTGAGAGATATGACATGCTGAACGGTTTGGCTTAACTGAGTGAAGTTAATCGCACAGACATTGAGATTTCCAACTCCAAGACAAATCAGCGATAAAATATGGCAAATTATAAATTGTATTTTTACAAATTTGTTGTGCAAATACAATTTATAACTCGTAACTGGATTATGGGGGTTCGAGAAAAACTCATTAAATCTGTAGCTTAAAAGTTTGTCAAGTCTAAGAAAATGAGTAATTGGTCTGTTGGCAGCAGCCATTTTTCTATTTGTTGCTATAGTATAGTGTCTTATTTGTCTGTCGACCATGAGTTGGTTGCTTGTGTCTGTGAGACTAAAGAAATTAAATAAAAAATGTCCGTGTGCCTAGCTAGCTATGTCTATACTGCTGTTTACTAAATAATGCAAGTTTCATTTTTTGTCAAAAAGAATAGCAGGGGCGCTCTACGTGAGGCTCGAATACAAGCACAGCATTAAAGGGGGGTTAAAATGTACTTTTTAGACTATCCGCCAAGATCAGAGTAGAAGCGTACGGGTATGGGTTGAACAAACTTTCTGTGCGGCTACAGGGCAAGACATTTTTATCGATTTTCAGCGCGCGCTGAACCCCCGCGCTGAAAAACCGTCCCCCACTGTTCACCCACCCACCCCTCTAACCGCAGGGAGAACTACAAGCGAGAGGCTCAACAAATGTACAATAGAAGAATGCTGGAGGCGCACGCTGGCAAGGCCGACTATCCACCAGTGCGTACATTCCAGAAGAGCGACCATTCAACTAACAATGTGTACACCGATCTGTCCGCTGCTGAGAAATTGTAAGTAATTAAATTTTTTTATATCCTGACCCAGGGTAGGGTTGTTTTGTTTAGACCCTGTAAACTGTAAACTACTGTATCTTATTACGGTATGCAGTGCAGTGTTTTCTGCACTATGTAGCTGATAGCCAGCGTGTATTAGCTATGCCTATTAGCTTAACAAGGACCTGCCTGAAAGCTAGGGCATAGTCATCGGTCATTGGGTAATCTTTTCTCACTATCTTTTGCAATCAAACAGAATTGTTAAAATTGTTCGTCCTACACAATTTTTAGCAACGACTGACAGAACGAAAAATTGATTTAATCGCTCGTCCTGCGATTACTTTAAATGGACACCTTGAAAGGTTAATAGGATGATTTTATAAAGTTATTTATCAGCTAAAGTCACCTGCGCACGGTCACGGACGCGCGCTTGCGAGCTCACTTATAAAAAATTAATTTGAGGGTTGCATTTTCATTTGATGGTTTTCTGATCTTGTTGTAGTAGATCATATTATCTCTGTGCGAAATACAATTACGGACTCAATACAGAAGTTTTTAGTCCTCAGTGGGATCGGAAGTTTAGGAAAACTGATTCAGGCATCAAATTACATAATAATTGTCAAAATTTAACAAAGTTCATTATTTTTTCACATTACAAATCACTCACTCGGCAGTTACTTATTCATAACAAACATCACACTTTTTAACGATCAAAAGGTATTAAAATCTCTTAATCTGTATCCACTGTATCTTGCTAACAATAATTACATATTTTGTTTGTCACCAGTCAACAAGATTTAACTGGAACGCGGTACATACGAAATTTAAATTTGTTTAAACTTTTCAACCATAAAAGACGTCGACAAGAAGAAGAAGCGGAGAGGCTGCGAGAGTTATGGTAAATTTTTAGATTTCGTTTCCCTACTGTTTGCTACTGTTTCACAATATTTTTTGTAAATCTTAGCTCCATGACCTGCAGATTTTGCCTTACCTGTGCTGATACTTGTTTGAAACCCATTACTAATATCGCATCCAACAACAGTTAGTCATTTCGGCACTAACATAACGTCCGTTCACGGCCGGGAATGTTAAACAAGGAATTATTGCTAAAAATAGCATTTTGCTTTACTTCCAATTTCCTTTTGGTTTAGCACCATTCGTCTGCTTGATGTCTGTCTGTTTACTGTAGAATTCAGACCTGCAGACTAATCTGGCTTGACAAATTTGCCAATCTAAAATCAAGTTGGCTTCAGAAATCGGCAATTTTAGCAATTTGAGGCCTAAATTTGGACTCCTGGGGCATGCGAGCAACGCTTTGATGTTAAGTGTTGGATAAAGTAAATTTAGCATAAATTTAGTAATAACTCAGTCCATTTTACCAATCGTAGGCAGTTATTATAATCCAGGTGTAAATTGATTTCCTTTGAACGGTTATTTTCAGAACCAACCGTTTCCACTTGCCTGTCTAGTTTTATGTTCTGAGGGCGTGTAAATCATTTTTTACAGTCAGGATTGGTTTGAAAACCAGTAAACACTTTCTCGGACGGTTGCATGGTATATATTTTTTGCGCTTGAAACTAGGGTGGACACTGTACACTTTCTGAGAGTCTGAGACATTGAACAGGGGTCGGCAAACTCCGACCCGCGGGCCACATGCGGCCCTCCAAGCCTCTCTATCTGGCCCTCGGGTCCTTTGAAACTTCAAAATAGCAATCCGGCCCGGCCCGGCCCGGCCCGGATCATGGTTTGTCTCTTCTTAGCTCTCTTGTCTCTTCCCCCTTCTTCTCTACCCTCTCTCTCCCCTCTCTCCCCCTTTTCTCTCTTCTTCTCTTCCCCCTCTCTCGGTCTTCTTCTATCTTTTCTCTCATCCCATATCTCGGCTCTTCTTCTCTACTCTCATCTCTCAGCTTCTATTCCCCCTCCTTTCCAATCTCATCTGGCCCGCAGCCATGAGCTGGATTCTCTATCTGGCCCTTGAGGTAAAAAAGTTTACCGATCCATGCATTAGTAGATCCTTCAGGATTGGATACCCTTAGATCATTCAGGACTGGATACCCTTAGATCATTCAGGACTGGATACCCTTAGATCATTCAGGACTGGATACCCTTAGATCATTCAGGACTGGATACCCTTAGATCATTCAGGACTGGATACCCTTAGATCATTCAGGACTGGATACCCTTAGATCCTTTAGGATTGGATACCCTTAGATCATTCAGGACTGGATACCCTTAGATCATTCAGGACTGGATACCCTTAGATCCTTTAGGATTGGATACCCTTAGATCATTCAGGACTGGATACCCTTAGATCATTCAGGACTGGATACCCTTAGATCCTTTAGGATTGGATACCCTTAGATCATTCAGGACTGGATACCCTTAGATTCTTCAGGACTGGATACCCTTAGATCATTCAGGACTGGATACCCTTAGATTCTTCAGGACTGGATACCCTTAGATCATTCAGGACTGGATACCCTTAGATTCTTCAGGACTGGATACCCTTAGATTCTTCAGGACTGGATACCCTTAGATCCTTCAGGACTGGATACCCTTAGATCCTTCAGGACTGGACACCCTTAGATCCTTCAGGACTGGACACCCTTAGATCCTTCAGGACTGGACACCCTTAGATCCTTCAGGACTGGACACCCTTAGATCCTTCAGGATTGGACACCCTTAGATCCTTCAGGACTGGACACCCTTAGATCCTTCAGGACTGGATACCCTTAGATCCTTCAGGACTGGATACCCTTAGATCCTTCAGGACTGGATACCCTTAGATCCTTCAGGACTGGATACCCTTAGATCCTTCAGGACTGGACACCCTTAGATCCTTCAGGACTGGATACCCTTAGATCCTTCAGGACTGGATACCCTTAGATCCTTCAGGACTGGACACCCTTAGATCATTCAGGACTGGACACCCTTAGATCCTTCAGGACTGGACACCCTTAGATCCTTCAGGACTGGACACCCTTAGATCCTTCAGGACTGGATACACTTAGATCCTTCAGGACTGGATACCCTTAGATCCTTCAGGACTGGATACCCTTAGATCCTTCAGGACTGGACACCCTTGATCCTTCAGGACTGGATACCCTTAGATCCTTCAGGACTAACACTCTTGATTCTTCAGGACTGGACACCCTTAGATCATTCAGGACTGGACACCCTTAGATCCTTCAGGACTGGACACCCTTGATTCTTCAGGACTGGAGACCCTTAGATTCTTCAGGACTGGATACCCTTAGATCATTCAGGACTGGATACCCTTAGATCCTTCAGGACTGGATACCCTTAGATCATTCAGGACTGGATACCCTTAGATCCTTCAGGACTGGATACCCTTAGATCATTCAGGACTGGATACCCTTAGATCCTTCAGGACTGGATACCCTTAGATCATTCAGGACTGGATACCCTTAGATCCTTTAGGACTGGATACACTTAGATCCTTCAGGACTGGATACCCTTAGATCCTTCAGGACTGGACACCCTTAGATCCTTCAGGACTGGACACCCTTAGATCCTTCAGGACTGGACACCCTTAGATCCTTCAGGACTGGACACCCTTAGATCCTTCAGGACTGGACACCCTTAGATCCTTCAGGACTGGATACCCTTAGATCCTTCAGGACTGGATACCCTTAGATCCTTCAGGACTGGATACCCTTAGATCCTTCAGGACTGGACACCCTTAGATCCTTCAGGACTGGACACCCTTAGATCCTTCAGGACTGGACACCCTTAGATCCTTCAGGACTGGACACCCTTAGATCCTTCAGGACTGGATACACTTAGATCCTTCAGGACTGGATACCCTTAGATCCTTCAGGACTGGATACCCTTAGATCCTTCAGGACTGGATACCCTTAGATTCTTCAGGACTGGACACCCTTAGATCCTTCAGGACTGGACACCCTTAGATCCTTCAGGACTGGATACCCTTAGATCCTTCAGGACTGGATACCCTTAGATCCTTCAGGACTGGATACCCTTAGATCCTTCAGGACTGGACACCCTTAGATCCTTCAGGACTGGACACCCTTAGATCCTTCAGGACTGGACACCCTTAGATCATTCAGGACTGGACACCCTTAGATCATTCAGGACTGGACACCCTTAGATCCTTCAGGACTGGACACCCTTAGATCCTTCAGGACTGGACACCCTTAGATCCTTCAGGACTGGATACACTTAGATCCTTCAGGACTGGATACCCTTAGATCCTTCAGGACTGGATACCCTTAGATCCTTCAGGACTGGACACCCTTGATCCTTCAGGACTGGATACCCTTAGATCCTTCAGGACTAACACTCTTGATTCTTCAGGACTGGACACCCTTAGATCATTCAGGACTGGACACCCTTAGATCCTTCAGGACTGGACACCCTTGATTCTTCAGGACTGGAGACCCTTAGATTCTTCAGGACTGGACACCCTTAGATCATTCAGGACTGGATACCCTTAGATTCTTCAGGACTGGAGACCCTTAGATCCTTCAGGACTGGACACCCTTGATCCTTCACGACTGGACACCCTTAGATCATTCAGGACTGGATACCCTTAGATTCTTCAGGACTGGACACCCTTAGATCCTTCAGGACTGGACACCCTTGATCCTTCAGGACTGGACACCCTTAGATCCTTCAGGACTGGATACCCTTAGATCCTTCAGGACTGGACACCCTTGATCCTTCAGGACTGGACACCCTTAGATCCTTCAGGACTGGACACCCTTAGATCCTTCAGGACTGGATACCCTTAGATCCTTCAGGACTGGACACCCTTGATCCTTCAGGACTGGACACCCTTAGATCCTTCAGGACTGGACACCCTTAGATCCTTCAGGACTGGACACCCTTGATCCTTCAGTACTGGACACCCTTTCAAGAGTGACTGCCGCTCCCCTATAGACCCTTCATGAGTGGATTACGCTACCCAAAATTCTTAGTAAACACCAGATCCCTTCCTGTTTTCTTGTGCAAACCGTTGAGAAGCAGAAATGCCAGAGTCGTACACGGCATCAGATCCACAAATTTAATGAACTAATGAACAAAAAACATCCCCACAGCTTCCAGACCGGAGGCAGAATCGACATCTCCGAGCTCACGTGGGAGCAGAAGGAGAAGGTTATCAGATTCCTATTCGCTAGAATGAACGGAACGCGAGCTCCGCCGAGACTGCAACCGCAGCAACCGCAGCCTCAGTCGCAGCAGCAGCCGCCGCCAGCCGTGCCGCCAGACCGTCGACTGGCCCCGCTGCCGGCGATTCAGCCGAGGTCAGGCGACAGCGCCGAGGAGCTGACGCTGGAACCGTTGGACGAGGATGACCCGGACAAAACCATTGTGGACACGAGGGCGTTCCTCACGCAGCAGGAGGACGAGAGCTCGTCGACTGCGGCGGCTGCGGCCGCCAGCGCCTGAGCGCCTTCCCAGCTGCAGACAGGACGTGCATGTAGAATGTTTTTAGAGGCCCGTTTCCTGGAAAATGGAACTTAAAAAATTGACACGATTTTTAAGTTTTATATATTAAGGATTAATTGTGTTCACGATTTCTTACAACTTATCTTTTCCAAACATTCGTCCCTAAAACAAGAAGGATCCATATAGTTTGGATGTCTTTTTTTCTACCTATTTTTGTTTTAAAACTTAACGCAACAGTCCCCTAAAAAGCTTCTGCGCTGCTAGAGACCAGATTTTGTTTCGCTTTTTTTGGTGGGTTACATTTGGTATTATTTTGAGAATCCTGATTTTCACGACAGCCAAAAAAGTGTAGATAAGAATGCCCTTACAAGCATAGGCAATGTGGTTGAGTTGGTCCTTAGCCAAACGGGATGACTTACGTCAAGGGCAGGGTTATCTTCAGTGAGGGAATTCCCCGCTACCGAAGCAGCCAATCAGCTTTTGACGGCCTTGAAGGGAACTCTCTTTTTTGGGGGGGTTGGGGGTTACAGTGTACACGCGTAGATGAAGTATAATCTACAAGGCCTAGGAGTTGTGACGCATCCTTCGCGGGCATGTGTAATGCTCAGTGATTAACGGGGTCTGACAAATCCATAATTATATATCTTATATCATTATTATATGAGTTGTGACGATAAAAGATCAATATTGTATATCAACATTCAAGTAAACTTTGATTTGTTTTACCTGTAAATGCATGTTTGACTATTAAAAAAACACAATAAATTAAGACTTCTTTCTCATGAAAGCTCAACCGGATGCTCCTCTTATGCTGAGCCTTATCCGAACTTTAAACAGGATGTTCACTAGAGAAATCGAATCTCTGGTCTTTTTTAACTATCTAATAATTTCGCAATTTCTTTATTACTTAATAGAAATGAAAATACACAGTTCGAATAGGGGAGTCGCATTTTCAATTCTGGAATTTATACGGTATAGATTTCTTTCGGATATAAATGCACGCGGTACGAAATGCTTTGGCGACTTCTCCAATGCTGACCCATTCAATTCTGTATTTGAGTCACATTTGCATTTGTGACACTTGCTCGATCAAATTGCTAATCAATGTAAGTTTTTGCTGTGTTTCTTTCGGGATCTTTTAATTAGAAATTGTTTGCCAATTAGAATCCTCAGAATCCGCCCCTTCCTGCTTCTTCCTCAGACTCTGCCCCATCCTCAGAATCCGCCCCTTCCTCAGAATCCGTCCTTTCTCAGAATCCGCCCCTTCTCCAGAATCCGCCCCTTCCTGAGACTCCGCCCCTTCCTGAGACTCCGCCCCTTCCTGAGACTCCGCCCCTTCCTCAGACTCCACCCTTCCTCAGACTCCACCCTTCCTCAGACTCCACCCCCTCCTCAGACTCCACCCCCTCCTCAGACTCCACCCCCTCCTTAGAATCAACCGTTCCACAGAATCCTCTTCTTACTCAGAATCCGCCCGTGAGGATCCACTCCTATTCAAGAATCCGCCCATTTCTCTGAACCCGCTCCTCTTCAGAATCCGCCCCTTCCTCAGAATCCTCCCCGTTTTCAGAATCCGCCCCTAATTTAAATCCCACCTTAATCAGAATCCACCCCTCTTCCGAATCCGGCGCGCCCTTCACCCGTTGCCACGAATTCAAACACAACAAGCATGAAAGACAAAGAAAGCAAGAGCCAGGAAGATTCTCCCCATACAAACAAACGACCAGCGATTGCACGCGACGACCCGCCAGGAACCAATCAAAGCCTGACCCAAATTAATATTGTTTTTCGCTTTTAACGTCAAACCCAAACAACGTCTCAAATCATCGGTAAACAAGCATCGAAGGAGGAAATTTTGCGATTTTGCATAAATTGTAATCCGAAACTTTGCTCAAAAGACAACGTACAGCAGCGAGAAGCAACCGGCCCCCTCATCTATCATAATTATCTATTCCTACCTGCATAAAAATCGCCTTTGAAATAGGAACTATCGAATTTTCTGGGTTCTTTTAGGGGAGGAGGGCCGGTGGGGCTAATGCTAAAGGTTGTTGTTGGGGCAAAAAAACATGCGACTGCAAATGAATTGTGTGCGCAATTCTGTGTGAATAAATGCAGACAGACTAGAGCTCTCGCTCTCCGCTGCTAAGGTCCATAAGACTGGAACGCAGATATCAAAAACACGGAATAAGGGCCCGCTAAATACATCTCTTCTTCACTGCTTCGTCCGCGCAGGTAAGGACGAGTGAGAAGCGGCTTAGTCAGTCAATTGAGAATGGAAGTTCGTTGAAATACAGACCTATTTACATCCTTATAATTCTGCATCTACCCGACAACCACCCCAACCCACCCCACCCCTTTGACAAACAGAACTTCGTCGGGGTTTCGCGCAGTTTCTAAAAATAGAACGCAATTTCGAAATTCGCAACGCACACAAGTTCTATCCTAGCGCGCAAGACGAAATTGAGTCAGTGAGCTAAAAATAGATTAGCCAAACTTCGGGCTCTTGGCCCCCTTGCTAGGGCTGCACCAGCCAACAAGATCTGGAGGAGGATGAGACGGCTGTTCAGAGGGCCCGGCCCATGCCTATTTAAACTGGGAGCGCCAAGAATCGCAGGCAGCCCCGAAAAACATCCTCGTGTGTTTGTAAAAGTTACACATCAGAAATAAATTAGAATAGGAAAATATAACGCAAAATGCCAATCCTGTCATATCCCGCGGGCTCGCAGCCTCTGATCTGCAGTATCCCGCCGCATCAGCCAGCCTCCTGGTACCAGAGGCAGCAGCAGCAGCAGCCGCTTCCGCCAGATCTAGCTGTCTATTACCATCAGGCCGGCTATTGCCAGGGTGCCACCCAGCTCAGCCCGCCTCAACAGCAGCAGCAGCAGTTCGCTAACAGGCCATACGATCTCGGCTACGAGAGCGACACGAAAGAGCAACAGCAGCAGCAGCACCTTCTGCAGCAGCAGCAGAATCCGCCATACCTGTACCCGCATCCGGGTCAGCAGCCGCAGGCGCATCTCCTGCCTCCGGCCGGCGTTGCCGGAGTTGTCGCCGCGCCTCCGCCGTCGACTCCGCTAACAAAGCCGGCAGTGGTCAGTCCGGGCGGTTCGACCTGCGATTCGGCCAGAGCCGAGTCCCCAGCTGATGCTCAACTGGCCGAGGTGGCCAGCGACCTCGAGGGCTTCAGCCTCGCCGCCGGCGGACACCGGCCAGTCGATATGGCGCTGAGCCAAACGTGAGCGCTGACAGAATTTGAAATTGAAATTTTGATCTTTCTTAACCAACGACTTCCTCTGTGGGCCGCTGCCTCCTCCAAGGTCCTCCCTCTGTGGGTCATTGTGTCCTGGTCCTCCCTCTGTAGGTCTTAACTACCCTGTTAGTCAATTGAAGAGAGATGGTCAAACACATGGGTCAGGCATCTCATTTATCAACGCTGCCATCCCCGCACTCCAGGATGGAGGTCGTGTGGCACCAGAGATTCGACCATTTCTTCAGCCGGTTTCCCCGGGACACCTGGCACCTGACGCCTGTGTTCGACCAGCCTGACCTGCACAACACGGGCATCGCGAAGGCGCACTGGCGCTACTTCAAGGATCAGGCCAAAGTGCGGTTCATCTGCACGGTGAGAATCTGGTAGCTTTGGTCCTTTGGTTGGGTTATGGTTGGGTCACATTACTCGATGGTTGGGTCACATTACTCGATGGTTGGGTCACATTACTCGATGGTTGGGTCACATTACTCAATGGTTGGGTCACATTACTCGATGGTTGGGTCACATTACTCGATGGTTGGGTCACACTTGCGTCATTACTCGAAATGGTTGGGTCACACTTACTTGCGTCATTACTCGAAATGGTTGGGTCACACTTGCGTCATTACTCGAAATGGTTGGGTCACACTTGCGTCATTACTCGAGATGGTTGGGTCACACTTGCGCCATTACTCGAGATGGTTGGGTCATACTGCGCCATTACTCGAGATGGTTGGGTCATACTGCGCCATTACCATTTTGCACATACAGAGCTGCCAGAAGGCGTGGACCAGCATGGGGGGCCAGGTGATATTCTGGATCTATCGGGACCCGACTCGCAACGCTGGCTACGTGAGCTTCAAGCTCTACGGCCAGAAGTGCTCCGACTGCTGCCCGGAATACTACGAGCACGCCATCTGGTACCAGGAGGAGGTGGAGAAGGTGGTTGAGAATCTGTTCCAGCACGTCGGCCAGCTGTACTATGGCTACCAGCCGCAGCGCCGTCGAGTTGACAGACGAGCCGGGCAGCCCAGGAAAGAGCACAGCACGGCTACATGCCAGGCCTGCCAAGAGAACGTCTGCCGCATGGGCCAGGTGTTGCGCAAGAAGATGCGTACAGAATTGGCGGCTTGAAGCAGAACGTTTTTTTATCGATTGGTTAATTAAGCTGCTATTCTTAATTGCGGCCCGATATGCATACATGGATTTCATCCTGATAAAATCGGTCCTGATCCTGATAAAAAATGATAAAAATTAGCAATAATTTGAATTGGCGCCAACAAAAGACTTCTGTCGTGCGCGCGCGCGAATTCAAATTTTTGAATCAACTGAGAAAAACTAACCTGCATATCCGTTACAGACTGCAGCGTTTTTGTCGCGACTGAAGGCCAACCTTTCCTATCATTTTTCGATACATTGCTCTCCCCCAATTCGTGTCTCCGTCTGCCTACTCGTCAGTAGAAATTCATGAATATTGTGCGATTATTTTACGTTGTTTATAAAAAATACTACTTATCGTTGAGTTCCAACTCTTGCTGTGTTAACCGCCAACTAGTTCGTAAATAGTTTTTTTTCTGTTGCCCGTCTTTACTTTGTTTATCTCTCCTACCAGCTGGTTATGCGATAGTTTAATATTAATATATAATTATAAATTGTTCTCTGTAATTGATGTTACAATCCATAGCGCGTGACATTCATTCCCTCATTAGAATTTTTGTTCTTTTGTTACACTCAATAATGTGTCTATATCTATATACTTGTGTCTATTTGACTTGCAACATATGATTATCATTACTATTAATCTGTCGTAATTCAATATTGATTATTAATATTTCCATTACAAAGCATATAGACATGTATATAAGCATGTAGCCATTCATTGACATTGTGCGATCTCTGTAGGAAAATGTTTTACCGCATCTAAAAATAAAATAAATAAATAAAAATATCACACAGTTGCATTAATGCGCTCTTTGTAAAATTCTTAGCTTTGAAATCAATTGGTTCGATTGGCCTCGAAACCCGTTTTTTATACATTCGGTTCTGATTATGAATGAATTAGATTGCAGTAGGGATCTGACTGGATTGCAGTAGGGATCTGACTGGATTGCAGTAGGGATCTGACTGAATTAGATTGCACTAGGGATCTGACTGGATTGCAGTAGGGATCTGACTGGATTGCAGTAGGGATCTGACTGGATTGCAGTAGGGATCTGACTGGATTGCAGTAGGGATCTGACTGGATTGCAGTAGGGATCTGACTGGATTGCAGTAGGGATATGACTGGATTGCAGTAGGGATCTGACTGGATTGCAGTAGGGATATGACTGGATTGCAGTAGGGATATGACTGGATTGCAGCAGAGATCTGACTGGATTGCAGCAGAGATCTGACTAGATTGCTATAACCATAACAATAAGTTGTTCCTTAACTACTCATAGTAGTCACAAAAGTCTCGCTTTGATTACCGATTTGTTGAACAATTTTTCTCTAATTTTTAGTATAGTTTAACGGTTTACGGCCAGCAAGCGGTTGGTGATACTTGTATATATTTTGAAGTCAAATTATCTGCAGTAAACCATTGAACTGAGTGATTTTATTTCTTAAACTTAAGTGCGCAGAAAACTCTGTTTAAGAAAATTGCGCTTTAGAAATCTTCTATACCTTTAAAATGAAAACTATGTGTTTCTGTGTACAATTTACTTCGCTATGGACTCCCAAACCGCTCAACCAAGTGTTGCACCCACCCTAAACTCACTACAGGCTACCTTAAAATTTCATAAATTTAAGTCTTCCTACATACTAAAATTCTTACCTAAAAGTGCAAAAAAACTGCTCAAAATGCGCGATTTATTCACTTAACCTTCCATAGCGCCGCTCCAGTTTTTCCAATCCTACTCAACTATGACACAATCGTGTAAAATTTCGAGTCAGAAAGTTAATTCTGAACGGCGCTGTGCACTTTTAAAGTTAGTCTCTGCGTTTTGTCTGCGAGACAGCCACCCCAACCTCCGCCTCTCTTACTTTCCTTTATTTGGCGAGATGTGGAAAAGAAGTTTTAAAATTGACTAACTTTCGGCTGCCATAAGTTTGCTCCAGGTAAAGCGATTGACTTCAAACTTAACACAATTTTTTATTCACTTATTATCTGTCTAATTATAAAGTTTCAACTCTGTAACTCAATCAGAACGGAAACTGTAGGCATGTAAAGTTTGTCTGATTTTTCTGGTCGGAAGACTTTTACCTCAAAGGCCAGATAAAGAATCCAGCTCACGGCTGCTGGTCAGATGAGAGTGAAAAAGAGAGAGAATAGACAATTATAAAAAGGGAGGAGAGGCGAGATAGGGGATGAGAGAAAGGATAGAAGATAAGTGGAGAGACGAGGTAAGGAGAGAGAGAAGGGAGAAGACAGGAGAGAAGAGGGGAGGGAGAAGTGAGAGGAGAGGGAAGATAAGAAGGGAGAGAGAGAAAGAGGGCCAGAGAAGCGAGAGGAGAGAGTAGAGGTGAGAAGACTGAGGGAGAATCGAGAGGAGAGAGTAGAGATGAGCGAACGTTGTGGAGAGAGAAGAGATAAGACAGGAGAGAGGAGAGATGAAAGAGGAGAGATTAGAAAGGAGAGATGAGACAGTAAAGGGAAGAATGAGAGAGAACAGAGAAGAGATAAGATGAGAGAGATGAGACAGATGAAAGGAGAGATGATAGGGAGAGAGTATAGATGAGAGAAGAGAGGAGAGGAGAAAGGAAAGAGACGCGTCAGAAGAGGGGGAGAAAAGAGTACAGAGGAGATAGGTGAGAGAACAGATAAAAGAGTAAAAATGACAAAAGAGAGAGGGGGGAGATTTGAGAGCAGAGAAGAAAGTGAAGAGACGAGAGATGAGAAGAGAGGAGAGGTGAGATAAAAAGAGGAAGGATAAGAGAGGAGAGAGGAGAGAGGAGAGAGAAGACGTATCCAAGGCCGTTTCCAAGGCCGTATCCAAGGCCGTATTTAATACACAAAAGTTACCATAATCCGTGTTGAGAAGAAGACGCTTGTTGACCACTCAAAGGCATCATACAGTACAGGCACTGTAGCTCAACACAGATTAATCACCTGCAAAAGTCCTGCCTTGTCCTCGGTACCAAATTACCTGACCTGGTCTCCAGCCTCTCATTACACTGTGTATAACAGATCAGATTTCGCATCCGAAACTGGAAACCCCAATTCAAAAGACAGATTTTTTAGGATTAACGGGGGCCAAATCATGTCAGTGGTAAATGACCCAAATTTGATTGGTTATTTGATTTTGCGTTGTCTTCTGAAATTACAAGGCGATGCCTGACGATATGAAAGTCAGGACAGCTGTACACCCGGTGAGAGCGTGTGTATTGCAGGATGCGGGTTGACCGGAAGTCCCCCACTCCCATCAAGTGCTGCTAGAACCAATTTGAGTTTTAGCCACATGCAAGTATTAGGGTGCCCAGGTTAGGGTGCCCAGGTTAGGGTGCCCAGGTTAGGGTGCCCAGGTTAGGGTGCTCAGGTTAGGGTGCCCAGGTTAGGGTGCCCAGGTTAGGGTGCCCAGGTTAGGGTGCCCAGGTTAGGGTGCCCAGGTTAGGGTGCCCAGGTTAGGGTGCCCAGGTTAGGGTGCCCAGGTTAGGGTGCCCAGGTTAGGGTGCCCAGGTTAGGGTGCCCAGGTTAGGGTGCCCAGGTTAGGGTGCCCAGGTTAGACTAAAAAGTGCTCAACAAGAGTTCCTCCATCTACTGTAAATGCACGTCTATGCGTGTCTTAGTCTGGGCTGACAGGATGTTCTTTTACTAGAGTTTTCTGTTCAGATTCATCACTCTTCTGAAATTTTGCTCTCTGAATCAGTCCTCTGACATTTTCCCCTCACTCTGAACACTGGAGCACTCACTCTTCTGAAAGTTTGTTCTCTGAATCAGTCCTCTGACATTTTCCCCTCACTCTGAACACTGGAGCACTCACTCTTCTGAAAGTTTGTTCTCTGAATCAGTCCTCTGACATTTTCCCCTCACTCTGAACACTGGAGCACTCACTCTTCTGACAGTTTGCTCTTTTCTGACTAAGCACTCACTCTTCCAAGTTTTTATTTTTCTGACTAAGCACTCTTTTTACAGTTTGCCCTTTCTGACTGAGCACTGTTCTAACAGTGTGCTCTCCTCTGACTGAGCACTCTTCTGACAGTTTGCTCTCCTCTGACTGAGCACTCTTCTGACAGTTTACTCTCCTCTGGCTGAGCACTCTTCTGACAGTTTGCTCTCCTCTGACTGAGCACTCTTCTGACAGTTTGCTCTCCTCTGACTGAGCACTCTTCTGACAGTTTGCTCTCCTCTGACTGAGCACTCTTCTGACAGTTTGCTCTCCTCTAACTGAGCACTCTTCTGACAGTTTGCTCTCCTCTGACTGAGCACTCTTCTGACAGTTTGCTCTCCTCTGACTGAGCACTCTTCTGACAGTTTGCTCTCCTCTAACTCAGCACTCTTCTGACAGTTTACTCTCCTCTGACTGAGCACACTTCTGACAGTTTGCTCTCCTCTGACTGAGCACTCTTCTGACAGTTTGCTCTCCTCTGACTGAGCACTCTTCTGACAGTTTGCTCTCCTCTGACTGAGCACTCTTCTGATAGTTTGCTCTCCTCTGACTGAGCACTCTTCTGACAGTTTGCTCTCCTCTGACTGAGCACTCTTCTGACAGTTTGCTCTCCTCTGGATGAGCTTGAGAAGCGAATAACTATAAGGAAATGTTAGAAGCAACGTTTTCATAAGGAAAGCAGTAGTTACTGATGCAGTATAACATCGATTTCTTGTAGAGCTCGAGCTCAGTAGCTATGTAATCCGCTTCAGACCGTAATCTCCAGTGCTCCTCATCGATAGAACTTCTCATACGAGTCTCCACTCAGCTTTCTCCGATCGATGCGCGCGCATAAATTTAAAGCTACTCGAAAATAAATATGACTAGGTGTTTACGCATGTGAAGTGCAGGACCATCTGGGAGAAAACGAATTGGAGATTGGGTTGGAGATGGGCTCAAAGGAAGATAACGAAAGAAATTTACATGATGAACTGGAATGAACTGGAATAAACTGGAATGAACTGGAATGAACTGGAATGAACTGGAATGAACTGGAATGAACTGGAATGAACTGGAATGAACAGGAATGAACTGGAATGAACTGGAATGAACTGGAATGAACAGGAATGAACTGGAATGAACTGGAATGATCTGGAATAAACTGGAATGAACTGGAATGAACTGGAATGAACTGGAATGAACTGGAATGAACTGGAATGAACTGGAATGAACTGGAATAAACTGGAATAAACTGGTATGAACTGGAATGAACTGGAATAAACTGGAATGAACTGGAATGAACTGGAATGAACTGGAATAAACTGGAATGAACTGGAATGAATTGGAATGAACTGGAATAAACTGGAATAAGCTGGAATGAACTGGAATAAACTGGATTGAACTGGAATGAACTGGAATGAACTGGAATAAACTGGAATGAACTGGAATAAACTGGAATGAACTGGAAACTACTGGAATAAACTGGAATTAACTGGAATGAACTGCCATGAACTGCAATGAACAGGAATAAACTGGAATGAACTGGAATAAACTGGAATGAACTGCAATGAACTGCAATGAACAGGAATGAACTGGAATGAACTGGAATAAACTGGAATGAACTGGAATAAACTGGAATGAACTGGAATAAACTGGAATAAACTGGAATTAACTGGAATGAACTGCCATGAACTGCAATGAACAGGAATAAACTGGAATGAACTGGAATAAACTGGAATGAACTGCAATGAACTGCAATGAACAGGAATGAACTGGAATGAACTGGAATAAACTGGAATGAACTGGAATAAACTGGAATGAACTGGAATAAACTGGAATAAACTGGAATTAACTGGAATGAACTGCCATGAACTGCAATGAACAGGAATAAACTGGAATGAACTGGAATAAACTGGAATGAACTGCAATGAACTGCAATGAACAGGAATAAACTGGAATGAACTGGAATGAACTGGAATGAACTGGGATGAATTGGCATGAACTACAATGATCTGGTATAAAGATGGAATGACATCGAATGTCCGAATGAAATGAAATAAAATAGATGGAATTGGATCAAAGACTCAGACACTGATAAAGAAGGATCGAGAGGGATATATTGTATAAGCTAAAAATAGAACAAAATTCGGTCAGAAATCGCAAGCCTACTTAAGAGTTGATAAGTCAGTCAGTCTCCATTATAAGCCACTGCTGCTGCTGCTGCTCTAAGCTGCGAATTCTATGAATCTGGGCGAGAGGACGAAAATTGGATTCGTCACCGCCCCGCCGCCCCCCCCCCCGGGGATATTCGATGACTAAAAGCTCTGCCTACTCCCCTTCCCTATCGTCTAGCTATCCCTAAACTACACACGATGATTCCAAATGCCTGAAACGCCTCTATCAACAGTTCTTTATAGGGCCCTGAGATTTTAGCTGCAGCATCAACATTGCTATCTTCTTCTGTACGGTCTCTTTCTTCCCCATCTCATCATCCCTTCCCCTCCCTCCAAAGTTCCCTTTTCCCTCTCCCCCTAGCAGAAAATTTTCTTCCCAAAACCAAAATCATGTGAGCGAGCAACCCAGAAATCCTCCCCTATCTTACCATCCAGTAACTTCCCATGGCTTAATACTGCAGTAGTAAATACAGCAAGGATACATGAGATGGGAGATGAGAAGATGAGATGAGAGGGTAAGAAGATAAGATGAGAGGATACATAAGATGAGAGATGAGAGGATATACATGAGATGAGAGATGAGAGGATATACATGAGATGAGAGATGAGAGGATATACATGAGATGAGAGATGAGAGGATATACATAAGATGAGAGATAAGAGGATACACATAAGATGAGAGATAAGAGGATATACATGAGATGAGAGATAAGAGGATATACATAAGATGAAAGATGAGAGGATATACATAAGATGAGAGATAAGAGGATACACATAAGATGAGAGATAAGAGGATATACATAAGATGAGAGATGAGAGGATATACATGAGATGAGAGATAAGAGGATATACATAAGATGAGAGATGAGAGGATATACATAAGATGAGAGATAAGAGGATACACATAAGATGAGAGATAAGAGGATATACATAAGATGAGAGATGAGAGGATATACATAAGATGAGAGATGAGAGGATATACATAAGAGGAGAGATAAGAGGATATACATAAGATGAGAGATGAGAGGATATACATAAGATGAGAGATAAGAGGATATACATAAGATGAGAGATGAGAGGATATACATAAGAGGAGAGATGAAAGTAGCTGAGAAGAGACAAACCTCATTGCTACTCTGAAGTGTCAAAGGATCCGAGGGCCGGAGTTGCCTATTGATAGCTGTGGGAAGCATGATTGACAAGATCGAGTGATGCAAAGCATAAGAATTGGAAATTTGAACAGATGCAAAAGCTCGTTGAAATGGTGGCGGAGAGAGTCCATCTCATCCTCAACCACTTGCCACTCACGCCATGCGCGGTTAAGAGACGAGCTCAAGAAAGAGGAGAAAGACTCGTTTCCCCGACGCCCCCTGCCTACCTTCACTTTCTCTTCTTCATCGAGATCCAGCTGAGTACAGGGAGCTTCCCCATTGGTCCGAAATTTGTTCGCCAAAACAGCCGCGAGACAGACAGGCTGCAAGGGGGGGGGGCAACTCGGCCAGCACTCGGGCAAGAAGCAGGAGAGGCAGAACTGTTTTTAAGAGAATTTTCTAGAAAACTTTCTTCTCGGTCTTGGGGGTTAGCTCTCCTAGTAGAAACAGCAACAAACTTCTGGTTGAACTCTTCTTCTTGCAAGCATGGCTGTTTCAGGCGGACTACTTTGTGGAGCTGCGGTGGTAACGCTGCTGTGTCTGCTGAATGGAGCGGAGGCTGGCGACCCGGTCCAGTGGGGCTACGACAAAGGAGACGGGCCGTCGGCCTGGCCGGACCTGTACAAGCGCTGGTGCTCCGGCAGGAAGCAGTCGCCGATTAAGCTGACAACAGCCCAGTCTGTTTACGATCCGTCGCTTGACACTTACACGATTAGCGAGCCGGCTTATGCCGGGAAACAGTACAAAATTCTCAACGATGGGCACAAAGGTATTTTAATTTTTTTTCTTCTCATTGATGTTTCCTTGTAAAATAAACATTTTTTAAATTATTCTTTTGTCAGTATTGTATCATTCCCCGCCTTTAAGGTATAAACAACAGAGGATTCCCCGTATAGAGGGTATTCTCATTAGGGGATTCCCCTTATAGAGGGTATCCGCATTAGGGGATTCCCCGTCTATAGGGTATCATCAGGGATTCCCCGTATATAGGGTATCATCAAAAAGGGATTCCCGTATATAGGGTATCATCAAAAATGGATTTCCGAATATAGGGTATCATCATTAGGGGATTCCCCGTCTGTAGGGTATCATCATGAGGGGATTCCCCGTTTGTAGGGTATCCTCATTTGGGGATTCCCCGTCTATAGGGTATCATCATTAGGGAGTTCCCCGTCTATAGGGAGATTATCATCATGAGGGGATTCCCCCGTCTGCAGGGTATCATTATGAAGGGATTCCCTTCTATAGGGTATCATATTTGGGGATTCCCCGGCTATAGGGTATCCATTGTAAATTGTAAATTGCAGCCATTGTAAATTGATAAGTCTGACGCAAAGTAATTCATAAATCCGGTATCTCCCACCCCCAGTGCTGGTTGATTTCCAGAATATGCGAGTGAACCTCAGCCTCAACCGGCACGAGCGCGAGTGCTTCAGGCCGCATCACGTGCACTGGCACTGGGGCGACAAGAATTCTATCGGCTCCGAGCACTGGCTGGAGGGCAAGCAGTACCCGCTTGAGGTTTGAAACTAATCTGCACTGAAAATCTGTATTCGTTAATTAATTTGCAATATTACTTTCTGCTTTAATTTAATACATTTCTTCTTACTTGACTTCTAGAGCTTAACTATAATAGACTATCTATAGACAGTGAAAGCTCAGGCCATAGACAGTGAAAGCTCAGGCCATAGACAGTGAAAGCTCAGGCCATAGACAGTGACAGCTCAGGCCAGAGACAGTGAAAGATCAGGCCATAGACAGTGAAACAGTGAAAGCGCAGACCATAGACAGTGAAAGTTCAGGCCATAGACAGTGAAACAGTGAAAGCGCAGACCATAGACAGCGAAAGTTCAGGCCATAGACAGTGAAACAGTGAAAGCGCAGACCATAGACAGCGAAAGTTCAGGCCATAGACAGTGAAACAGTGAAAGCGCAGACCATAGACAGTGAAAGTTCAAACCATAGACAGTGAAACAGTGAAAGCGCAGACCATAGACAGCAAAAGCTCAGGCCATAGACAGTGAAAGATCAGGCCATAGACAGTGAAACAGTGAAAGCGCAGACCATAGACAGTGAAAGTTCAGGCCATAGACAGTGAAACAGTGAAAGCGCAGACCATAGACAGCGAAAGTTCAGGCCATAGACAGTGAAACAGTGAAAGCGCAGACCATAGACAGCGAAAGTTCAGGCCATAGACAGTGAAACAGTGAAAGCGCAGACCATAGACAGTGAAAGTTCAAACCATAGACAGTGAAACAGTGAAAGCGCAGACCATAGACAGCAAAAGCTCAGGCCATAGACAGTGAAAGCTCAGGCCATAGACAGTGAAAGCTAGGGCCATAGACAGGAAAAGCTCATGCCATAGACGGTGAAACCTCAGGCCATAGGCAGTAGGCTTTTAGAAAATTCACTTTCACAATCGTTGGGCCTCATTGCCAATAGTTGAAATGCTTGAGTAAATATTCGAGCTTCAAAAATAGACTTAACAAAATATGTCAAGTTACGAGTAGCCAATTCAAACTCGAAAACAATTTCTACTTGTATCCAGGGTCACATCGTGATGTGGGACTGCCGATTCTGGGACTCGTTCGCAGAGGCCGCTCATGGAATCGATGGACTGGCCGTTCTGGGTGTGTTCTATGAGGTAATTATGAGTATTAATACTGAAGCATTGTGACAATAAAATATGGCACAATAGTTCAAATAAATAGTTGAATAGAGAAGCCGAAAAATCATAGCTTGCATAGCTCATACTTGCATAGCTTAATCATATTTGGCAACAAGTCGAAAATGCTACTACGAGTAGTTAAAAAATGTTAGTAAGGAATAGTTAAGCATTTGTGAGAAAGAATCAATGAATTCATAAAATAATTTGACTAAAAGATTTGCCTATTGCATGTTGCCATGTCTCTACTGAATGTCTATTGAATGTCTATCGAATGTTACAAGGGCTCTATTGATGTCTCACATTTTCGCACCGTAACAGATCGACAACAGCGTGCAGCTGAGCCCCGACCGCGGCATCGGCGAGATCATAAGCTTCTTCGACCGGCCGCAGGTGTCCAGCTGCGACCAATGCGTGAACAAAGACTACAATAATCCGGGAGTCAACTTGCCCGCCTTCAGCATCAAAGAGCTACTGCCGAAGGATATGTCCAGCTATTTTGTGTACTACGGCTCGCTGACCACCCCGGACTGTCGGGAGAATGTCATGTGGACCGTGTTCCGCGAGCCAATCAAGATTCCGCAGAGTGCGGTGAGTGTACACCAGGCTGAGGGCGGTGAGTGTACACAGCTGAGGGCGGCGAGTGTACACAGTTGAGGGCGGCGAGTGTACAAAGTTGAGGGCGGTGAGTGTACACAGCTGAGGGCGGTGAGTGTACACAGTTGAGGGCGGCGAGTGTACACAGTTGAGGGCGGCGAGTGTACACAGTTGAGGGCGGTGAGTGTACACAGCTGAGGGCGGTGAGTGTACACAGTTGAGGGCGGCGAGTGTACACAGTTGAGGGCGGCGAGTGTACACAGTTGAGGGCGGTGAGTGTACACCGCAAGCAGGCACACTCACATAAGGTGTACATCGGCCCTGGATTTCTTTTCGATTTCGAAAATTTTCGAAAGTGAATGTACACTCTCTCCGCGCCTTGAGGGGGGAGCTCGGAAAACAAGCCTTTGGGGCCATACAAGAGCCTCCAATTAATGTACTCGCACGCGGATTCGAACCCCCAGATGGACAAATTCCGCAACCTGTCGATGCCGCAGAACAGCACCACCGGCCTGCGCCGCCCAATGGTGAACAACTTCCGCGGCCCAATGCCGCTCAATCCAGCCGATCCGATTGGCGCCCGGCGCCAGCTGTCGCGCTCCTTCGGCAGCGATGTTGGCGCCGCGATGGCCGTCTGCGCGCCGGACAAGCGACTCCTGGTGCTCGCGGCCAGCTTGCTGGCAGTGGCCGGGCTGGCCGCCTGCCGGGGCTAAAGTGCCGGCCGGCTATGACCAGAGAGAGGCACGGGACTCGGGTGTATTATTGGGACTCTCCTCTCTTGAACCCGCAGCTGCGTACTGAGCATTACAATCTTCAATCCTGTTAAACCATGATATGCTTGTATCAATGTGATGTGGAACCCCTTGATTAGCTATGTAATTATAACCGGATCAGCAGGTACAATTATGACTCATAATTAATGTACACTTTGGATCGTCAACATGCACTGTACATGCAATTAGGACCCAAGCCTGTACAATTAGGACCCAATCCTGTCCTTACATGACCCAATCCTGTACAACTAGGATCCAATCCTGTGCAATTAGGACCCAATCCTGTCCTTACAGGACCCAATCCTGTACAATCAGGACCCCATGCTGTACAACTAGGATTCAACCCTGTACAATTAGGACCCATCCTGTACAATTAGGACCCAATCCTGTACAACTAAGATTCAATCCTGTACAATTAGGACCCAATCCTGTCCTTACAGGACCCAATCCTGTCCTTACAGGACCCAAATCCTGTACAACTAGGATCCAATCCTGTACAATCAGGACCCAATCCTGTACAACTAGAACCCAATCCTATACAATTAGAACCCAATCCGGTTTAAAGTTGGAATATAATTCAATACCAAACTCAGTCTTGAACAAGCAGATCGAGCCATATGATCCTAGTCATCTACTGTAGGAGCATGTACAACTGAATTAGAATGAGAGTACACTCGATTTTCTTAGAAATGAGCCGGAGGAGGCCGCGGTAAGGAACGTACGTGTACATTTGTGTACAATCGAATTTTTCTCAACCGAATTTGTCTATGGCGAAACCTCATGCTATGTGTATGTAATTGATACGACAAATATCTGTTCGATCCTTACCGTTCCCAGCTCATTTCTAAGAAAATGAAACGTAGCGTCATTCTGCTTCAGTTGTGCATCTGTATGAGCTGGCAGTGGAACCCTATTGAGTATGTACAATTGAAGCTACTGCTATAAACGTAAAATTTTAGTTAAAAAAGTAAATGTTACTAGCAAAATTAAAACAAGAAATTATACTAAAACTTTTTTGTTAAAATTTGAAAAAGTGTTGTCTTTTAAGGCTTTTCTCTAAATGAAATGTTTATGATAATTAAAATTATTAATTAATATTTTAATTATATCACAATGTTGCGCTTAACGATATTTTATTATAACATATAATCTATCCTTTATCATTAGCATGCTTGTTAACATTAATATTCCCACTCCACGAATTAATAATCAATGATTTATTTACTTTTTTTTCGTTATTTCTCAGTTTTTTAATTTGAATATTAATAGTCAATTTAGCCACTATTAGTAGAACACAAACAAAATATCAAATTGAAATAAAAGACAATCAAAACAGACAACAATGACGTGATTTTTCCACCTTTTCAATTGCTTTTCACCGAATTAGCTCTTTTGAAATGCTGGAGCCGTAATAGTTGTTCTATTTTTGTTTAATATGTAAAGACGGTTCTTTGCGATTGCTTTAAAAGAAATTAATAAAATTTCGTTTAAATTATTTGTGTCGAAATCACTGCAGCAATAATGAGAGTGAGGCTTGAATATATAATCGATTTATAAACAATTTGGATGATCAGGAGAAATATTTCCTAGTTTTAATTAATTGTATTTTCAGGCGATACTGAAATCGCTGACAGCTGATTTTCAATTTTGCTCTTTGCTCGAGACTGAGGGGTGGGGGTTGTGCCAGCCACTGCGGGACTGAGGGGTGGGGTTTGTGCCAGCCACTGCGGGACTGAGGGGTGCGGTTTGTGCCAGCCACTGCGGGACTGAGGGGTGTGGGTTGTGCCAGCCACTGCGGGACTGAGGGGTGTGGGTTGTGCCAGCCACTGCGGGACTGAGGGGTGTGGGTTGTGCCAGCCACTGCGGGACTGAGGGGTGGGGGTTGTGCCAGCCACTGCGGGACTGAGGGGTGGGGTTGTGCCGGCCACTGCGGGACTGAGGGGTGGGGGTTGTGCCAGCCACTGCGGGACTGAGGGGTGGGGTTTGTGCCAGCCACTGCGGGACTGAGGGGTGTGGGTTGTGCCAGCCACTGCGGGACTGAGGGGTGCGGTTTGTGCCAGCCACTGCGGGACTGAGGGGTGTGGGTTGTGCCAGCCACTGCGGGACTGAGGGGTGGGGGTTGTGCCAGCCACTGCGGGACTGAGGGGTGGGGTTGTGCCGGCCACTGCGGGACTGAGGGATGGGGGTTGTGCCAGCCACTGCGGGACTGAGGGGTGGGGTTTGTGCCAGCCACTGCGGGACTGAGGGGTGGGGTTTGTGCCAGCCACTGCGGGACTGAGGGGTGTGGGTTGTGCCAGCCACTGCGGGACTGAGGGGTGTGGGTTGTGCCAGCCACTGCGGGACTGAGGGGTGGGGGTTGTGCCAGCCACTGCGGGACTGAGGGGTGGGGTTGTGCCAGCCACTGCGGGACTGAGGGGTGTGGGTTGTGCCGGCCACTGCGGGACTGAGGGGTGTGGGTTGTTCCGGCCACTGCGGGACTGATAGTGCTATAATAGCTAGGACATTCGGCAGATCCGCCAAGCCAGCAGCAGAAAATCAGATAGCTTAGAGGCCTGTGTTTAGAACACAAGAGGCTGGTTTATCTTAACAGTGTCACCTATAGTATAGCAGTTTAAAAATCAAAGTAACTAACACATATATTAAACAGGATTGCGAATTCAATGCTAGCCCATGCCAAAAGTCACTTTTTAACAGGCTTTTCAAAACACGAGAGACGAGGGTATTTTGTGTTTTGATAAAAATAAAAACATTGATTAAACCAATGCTACTCATTTGATTCAGACTCGATAGTAGTATACAAGTAAAAATTCGCCTAAAATTAATAGTATTGTTTTAGATAAAATCATTTCGATAAAAAGAGACTATTATTGAACCAAAATACGCGAGAACAAAATGAGAACAGACGCAGAATGAACATGACGCTTGGGCCTCCCATTCACTTAGCTACTGGTTGGCGGCCGCAAAGCCAAGTCTTGTGCCATCCGCTAATTGCTATATTATTAGATTGTCACTAATAATTCCTCATGCATATGTTGGCTTAACGGCCTCCGGATCAAACTCTGGGCTCTGCTGGCTGGGCATGGAGACATAAAAAACACAAACAAATGGCAAACAAATGTTTGTGGTCAAGTAAAAACACACATTATAACTAAACTGCTTGTACAGCAAAATATTTTTTTGCTTTTTTAAAAACGAAAAAAAACGAGTGAACACTGGCTGACTGCTCAGGTGTGTGTTAAGTCTTTTGCTAAATAAATAAATATTATTATATAACATATATATGTATGTATGCATATGAAAATGACCACGACAATTATGAACAAGTTGGTAAACAATATAACTATATATGTATTTATCATATTTGAAAATATAAGTGTCGGTATAATATATATATATATAAATATGCCTATGCACTCATGTAAAAACAGATATAAGGTTTTTTGGTAAATCAGAGAGTGGGGCTGCGAGTTTAACAGACTGTCAACTGATCGCCTGGGAAGTTCAACTTTATTAGTCTGGAGAATTATAGTTCCATTTCCGAGAAATTTCAGTCCAACTTCCGGTGGGAATTCTAGTCCAACTTCCGGAGCGAACTATAGTCCAACTTCCGGTGGGAATTCTAGTCCAACTTTAGGTGGGAACTCTAGTCCAACTTCCGGTGGGAATTCTAGTACAACTTCCAGTGGGAATTCTAGTCCAACTTCCGGTGGGAACTCTAGACCAACTTCCGGTGGGAGCTCTAGTCCAACTTCCGGTGGGAATTCTAGTCCAACTTCCGGTGGGAATTCTAGTCCAACTTTCGGTGGGAACTCTAGTCCAACTTCCGGTGGGAATTCTAGTCCAACTTCCGGTGGGAATTCTAGTACAACTTCCAGTGGGAATTCTAGTCCAACTTCCGGTGGGAACTCTAGACCAACTTCCGGTGGGAGCTCTAGTCCAACTTCCGGTGGGAATTCTAGTCCAACTTCCGGTGGGAATTCTAGTCCAACTTTCGGTGGGAACTCTAGTCTAACTTCCGGTGGGAATTCTAGTCCAACTTCCGGTAGGAATTCTAGTCCAACTTTTGGTGAGAATTCTAGTCCAACTTCCGGTGAGAATTTCTACTCAACTTCTGGAAGATATTTTCCTACAAACTATTAAAAGGATTTTCATCCCAACTTCCGGATGAGTTCCGGCAGCATTTCAAATCGTTAAACTCGCGCCCGATACAAATAGAAAGATCGTAAAAACACCTGTAAATTCACAGAAACGAAAAACATAATACGCGTGTAGCGTTCTTTATAGAAAAAAACACGCCAGCGGCAACAACAAGTAAAAAAGAAATACACAATTAAGTAAAGTTGCAAAAAACGGTCGAAAACGCCAAATATGAAGCAAAGATCACACGCGCCTGGCACGACATGACGGGAGAGAAAAACCGAGTGAAACAAAAGTCTTGGATCAGATTTGGGGGTGGCGGCTGGCTCCGTACACTGAGCCACTGTGCTAAGTGCTAAGATCTGCAACTATTTATAAAAGAAACAAGATGGCGCGCCGCTTTGCCATGGCTTGAACCAAGCCAACTCCGCTCTCCTACGAATTAATAAGTACATAAAGACAGAATCGGTATTGCAAAAAAACACTTGAAACTTGTGATGATTTCAAACATCGGGGATTCTCTTATTAGTGCGCAATTGTTCAATAAGTGCTTCTCTCTTCTCAGTCAGTTGCATAGTTACAAATTTTATAAGTTGCAATAACTAAAGGTTATTAAATGTGTGCCAGCCGTGTAAACTGCCCAAGCGGCTGTTGGTGGCAGCGCGGAGGCAAGCCTTTGATACTGCGATATTTAAAGAAAACGACGCACACCTTTTGGGGCCACCGGGATTACACCTGCTAATTTGTTGTGGCCTGTGGGCCAAGTTTCTGCTTTGACTGGATCGAAAATGCGCTAATTGCCTGGGTACGCTCGTAGAGGGAATGTATACCTTGCCCCCAAAGAGCACCCACCTCACGCCGGACTAGATGCTAGATAGTGAATGTACATTCCCCCCCACAGAGCACCCACCTCACGCCGGACTAGATGCTAGATAGTGAATGTACATTCCCCCCCCCACAGAGCACCCACCTCACGCCGGACTAGATGCTAGATAGTGGGAATGTACATTCCCCCCACAGAGCACCCACCTCACGCCGGACTAGATGCTAGATAGTGAATGTGCATTCCCCCCCACAGAGCACCCACCTCACGCCGGACTACGTGTAGATGCTAGATAGCGGGAATGTACATTGCCCCCCACAGAGCACCCAACTCACGCCGGACTAGATGCTAGAAAGCGGGAATGTACATTGCCCCCCACAGAGCACCCACCTCACGCCGGACTAGATGCTAGATAGCGGGAATGTACATTGCCCCCCACAGAGCACCCAACTCACGCCGGACTAGATGCTAGATAGCGGGAATGTACATTGCCCCCCACAGAGCACCCAACTCACGCCGGACTAGATGCTAGATAGCGGGAATGTACATTGCCCCCCACAGAGCACCCAACTCACGCCGGACTAGATGCTAGATAGCGGGAATGTACATTGCCCCCCACAGAGCACCCAACTCACGCCGGACTAGATGCTAGATAGCGGGAATGTACATTGCCCCCACAGAGCAACAACCTCATGCCCGACTAGATGCTAGATAAAGGGAGTGTACATTTTCCCATTTCCCGCTACAGCACACAACCTACCAGCTAACCCACTCGCTAATTGGGTGGGTCTTATAAGCAGTACAGAGAACAGGTGTGCGTCGGGCCTAATTCGCATTGCATGCACCGCGCGCCACCCAGAGAGCTGCTAGAGGTGCAGGGCTCGAACTGTGCAGTTTCTATTGATGAGGCCTCGATGCTTAGCTGGCCAGCTTCTCAGTAGCGGGGCACAGCGGCAACGTGACCGGCAACTGAAAATGGATTAGTCGGTTGGGGTGGATTTAGGATTCGAACTCGCAACCTCATTGATTTGGCAATAAAAATACTATAAACCCTAAAAAGTGATCTTGGCTGTCAAAATAAAAATCAAATTGATTGCCTCCGGTCCTGAAGAGGCCTGTGAATCAGCCATGGGGCAAGGGCGGGCGAGGCCGGAAAAGGGGATTTGCGCGCCGTCGGGAAGAATACAGAGGGGAAATTTTCCCACCAAGAAGCAACCAACTGCCAAGTCACTGCCATCATCCCCTATTCCCGACCCCTTCGCTGGGGATACGGGGTCAAAGCCCGCCCCCTACCGGGGTCGCAGCCACACCCGCGCGGAGCCGTCAATCCCCAATCCCAAAACGGGCCAAAAGCGATTCAAGAATTCGTGTGTACGGAAGAGAAATTTCGGGGACTAGCTAAGCAGGGAACTATGGCGGAAGTTTAGAATAAGGGAAATACAGAAACAGGAGAAGCGAAATTAATGGCAATAAAAATACGAGAGCTAAGAGGGTTGGGAAGGGGTGGATATACCTGGCGAATCTCTATCTTTCTCTCTCTGTTTTTGAATAGCGGAAGACACCAACCCAATGCAAATTCTATATATATTTATACACAATATATACTTGATGCCTTCAAAATGGAAATCTAGGGGGCTGCGGCTCGACGAGGCTTCAAGGATTGCAAGATCCCAGTTTGGGATAAGCAATAGCTAAGGCCCCGGGGTCTCTAAGTCAAGAATTGGAGGAGGGAGAAGAGAGTTATGCAACCACTACGAGAGTGGGGGGAGGCCGCCTTCCCTACCAGCAGCAAACTAATTAGATTTCTGGTCCCAGTCTCGTTGCCTCCCAAACTGTCTGCAGCGCCATTGCTAACCCCTGTCCCGGCGTGCATCCTTCAAGATCCCGTTCTGTCTTTCCTCACTCCCAGCTCTCTCTCTCTCTCTCTCTCTCTCTATCTGGCTTACTTATAATATACTATTCTCTAAACGGGGCGCGAGACCCGATACCAGCCAAACTGATCCGATACACCCTAGTGCCAGTATTTTCTGCATACACACACAGACAGACAGGCAGACGCACAGAGCAAAAGATTGGGCGATTCCTCAGCTTAGGACTGCTATAGCACTGCTATAAATTATCGTCATTGTGCGCTCAAAATCGATGGATTTCTTTAGGAGGCGGGAATTAGGGGGAGAGAAATCTGGGAGTTCTCTTTCCTAACTTGACTTCTTCAATCTGTTGTAGAGGGGGTCATCCTCGGTAAGTAAGTGGGTGGAGGACGGTATTTTGCATATGCATTGCCATCTGTGTTATTCAGTGTGCGACTGAAGCAGCTTGCTATAAACTTTAGAATGCGGACAGTCGGTCTGTCTTTGTCTTAGTAGTGTCAGGGGGCAGAGCAGCTTAGCGGTAAAGCCGAACTCTCGCTCCACGACCTGTGGTTCGATTCTATGCAAGACCACATTCATTTGGGGCTGCTTCTTCACGGTGGACTGTCGTGCGATTCATACCTATGAGAGCCAGCCCCCAAGGCTCAGAAAGTGTACATGCCTGACGATTAGAAAGGGTGCCTGCAAACCTCGTGCGAGAAAATAGTTTGTCTTAGCGTCAGTCTGTCAATCTGTCTGCTCGTCTGTTATAGTTTTGTCCATCCGTCTGTCTCTTGTCTGTCTGCCTGCATCTGCTTGTCTGTGTGTGTCGGTACGTCCGCCAGTCTGTCTAACTGTGTCCTAGTGTCGGTCCGTCCGCCAGTCTGTCTAACTGTGTCCTAGTGTCGGTCCGTCCGCCAGTCTGTCTAATCTCAGTCTCTCATATCTATCTGCTTGTCTAGCAGCCAGTACCGCACCAAAGGAGTGCACACCACAAGCGCAGCGGTGCCCCAGACGGCCAGGTTATCACCCGCCATTAATTTGGAATTCCTCCTTCTGCTGTGTCGGGCCGTTTTCCTTCCTAATTTCTTTCTTTCGCCGCTGCAGCCGCCACCGCCACCGCCACCGCCGCGCCAGCTTCTTCCATCCATCTGGCCGGCCATAAACTTGCCGAAGAGTGCGAGAAGAGAAAAGTGAATCCGGACAAGGGAATGGGTTGGTCAGCGCCCTAGTAGAATATGGCCCCAGGTTTTTACGATGGCTCACAGACTGATGCGCCTCCTCACCTCCTAGCAGGAGGGAAATAAGGAATTAGCCATCGC
The DNA here is from genome assembly GCA_002269645.1 of Macrostomum lignano. Taxonomy (NCBI): domain Eukaryota; kingdom Metazoa; phylum Platyhelminthes; family Macrostomidae; genus Macrostomum; species Macrostomum lignano. The sequence continues at coordinate 186,437 of NIVC01000138.1, forward strand.
AAGAAGACGACGAAGCTGGTGCTGCCTCTTTTCTGGCTGGCTAAGAAAATAAGTTTGCGGCGTTGAATAAGCTGCCTCGCTGACAGACAACAATGAATTATGACCCGCTCTGCCGGGCATTGACCAGATGGGAACTGGAGACATCCAGTCCGCCAGATAAGGATCCCGCGCCGTCTGATAACAGAGGAATCGGGGGGAAGGGAGAGACGGGTAGGGAAGCTGGCGAGCTCAATTGACGCCTCATCCAGGCTGCTCAGTCGCAGCAGTCGACACCCAGCCTCCTCCACCTCTTTTGGTCTCCAGCGGTATTTGATGATGGATGACCGGATTATTTTTTGGGGCTTTTTTAGTGAAGGATTTAGGCAGCGAATTGGAGAGGCGAGCCTGACAGCAGAATGTGCTCAAATGTATACTCGTAGATATACTTATATATACGCGCTCCTTGTATACATAAGAGGTGTATGCAGGCCAGACAGGGGTGCCTGCGCACAGTTTCCCCACACATGAGAGAGAAATACCTCACTTCCCCGACAGGCAGAAAATCTTGAGCTTCCCATAGATGACGCATCTCTCTCTCTCTCCCAGTGTGTGACTGAATTTAGAGGAGAGAATGACTGAGCACTGCTGCTCATAGACGGCTGCTGGAGTAGGGAAACGAATTCAAGCCATACGGCCGCGTCTGGAAACTGGGGCCTCCCGGCCGAGGAAAATCCCCAAGGATGGAGCGGCAAATTGCCAACAATAATCTCGAGCTGCCAGGAGAGACCGACAGACCGGCGTCCGCCACCCCCTGACCCCCAAGGCTTAATAATCCTCGGAGCCAATTTGTGCGCACTAATGCAACTGGTCGGAAGGCTATTATAAATCCCATCGGTTTAATATATCCGCATACACAGCCTTGCGGTTGAATGCCCGGGGGAAATCGTTTAAATTAGTATTTCGGAATCGAAGGAAGAACGTGAAAACAGCGAGCCGATAGAGCGAAGACCGATTGGGCTCAAATTCCACTTGGGCCGCAAACTGCGACGCTTAATTTGAAAAAAATCGACGCGCTGGGACGCGTTGGAGGATTAAAGTGTGAGGGGGGGGGGTGTGCGCAGAGGCAAAAAGTCACGCATAGGCTCGTAATCTGGCCAGAATCTTGAATAGAAATTCTTTCAATAAAAATCGAATTTTCTATTTCAAAGACGAATCAATTCTAGTTTAAATAAATAAAATTAACTCAGTAAACGAAGACTCAAAATCTTTCCAATCCTACAGGCAATATAGATCTGTTTGACACTTTCTCCTGTAATTAGCAAGCAAATATTCACTACCTGTACGCAGACTATTTTCCATACAGTATGTATTTTAAGAGGCAATTACTCTATTATTCTGCAGCAAACTATCCAAAACACGGATGTTTTCTGACGGGAATTATAACACAGGGAATTAATTTTCTTATAATTAATTATCTTATTCTACAGGGTATTATCCTACAGGAGAATACATGTATCGCACAGGGAATCATCCTATGGTGAATTACCTCAGGGAATTATACAACTGGGAATTATCTCGAAGGGAATCATCCTACCGGTGCAGGGAATTATTTCACAGGGAATCATCCTACAGGGAATTATCTCACAGAGAATTATCCTGCAGGGAATTATCACAGGGAATCATCCTACGGGGAATTATCTCAGGGAATCATCTCACAGGGAATCATTCTATAGGGAATTATTTCACAGGGAATTATCCTACAGGGAATTATCTCACAGAGAATCATACTACAGGGAATTATTTCACAGGGAATCATCCTACAGGGAATTATCTCACAGAGAATTATCCTACAGGGAATTATCACAGGGAATCATCCTACGGGGAATTATCTCAGGGAATCATCTCACAGGGAATCATTCTACTGGGAATTATCCTAGAGGATCATCCGACAGGGAATTATCCCAAGGGAATCATTCTATTGAAAATTATTCCCTTGCGACACACCTCACCCGAATGCTTTTATATCAGAAAAGCGACACGTATCTGAGTAGAAACAGAACATGAGAACTCACACAACTCACACGAAGTCGGGATGAAGGCGCCGTGAGTCTGAGCGCCGGGCACCTGGAACGGCGCCAACTGCTGATAGGAGGCGGCCGGCTGGTAGACTGGGATGCCGCTCTTGTTGTCCGCCACGGCAGGCCGCTTGCCGCCGTGCAGACCGGCGTAGGCTGCCGCCGTCGGCATGCACTGCGGGGGGACGGGGACCAAGGATCACGGATTAGAAGATTATGGATAAATTAGAGACACTGGATTAGTATATGATACGCTCGTGTAATCGGAAATCATCAACACAATTTATAGATCTGGGGGTGAAAATCGGGGATCGTGGATTAGGGATCAGGGACTGTGAATCATGGATTAAGGATTAGGGATCAGGGACTGTGAATCATGGATTAAGGATTAGGGATCAGGGACTGTGGATCGTGGATTAAAGATTAGGGATCAGGGACTGTGGATCATGGATTAAAGATTAGGGATCAGGGACTGTGGATCATGGATTAAGGATAGGATTAGGGATCAGGGACTGTGAATCATGGATTAAGGATTAGGGATCAGGGACTGTGGATAATGGATTGAAGATTAGGGATCAGGGAATGTGGATCATGGATTAAGGATTAGGGATCAGGGACTGTGGATAATGGATTAAAGAATAAGGATCAGGGACTGTGGATCATGGATTAAGGATTAGGGATCAGGGACTGTGGATCATGGATTGAAGATTAGGGATCAGGGAATGTGGATCATGGATTGAAGATTAGGGATCAGGGACTGTGGATCACGGATTAAGGATAGGATTAGGGATCAGGGACTGTGAATCATGGATTAAGGATTAGGGATCAGGGACTGTGGATCATGGATTAAGGATTAGGGATCAGGGACTGTGGATCATGGATTGAAGATTAGGGATCAGGGAATGTGGATCATGGATTAAAGATTAGGGAATCAGGGACTGTGGATCATGGATTGAAGATTAGGGATCAGGGACTGTGGATCACGGATTAAGGATAGGATTAGGGATCAGGGACTGTGAATCATGGATTAAGGATTAGGGATCAGGGACTGTGGATAATGGATTGAAGATTAGGGATCAGGGAATGTGGATCATGGATTAAAGATTAGGGAATCAGGGACTGTGGATCATGGATTACGAATTAGGGATCAGGACTGTGGATCATGGATTAAGGATTAGGGATCAGGGACTGTGAATCAAGGATTAAGGATTAGGGATCAGGGACTGTGGATCAAGGATTAAGGATTAGGGATCAGGGACTGTGGATCATGAATAAGGGATAATATTGGCTGTCTGAGTTGCTAATGCAGATAAAAAATGCAATTATTGTTATCTTTGCATTTATTCATCGTTGATATTGCAATAGACTCGCTTGACTTTGACTGTGCGGTGCTGAGTGAGCTAAGCGACATTTAACAACGAAGGCGCGCAAAAGTTTCTAACATTTTCTGGAATCCATAGAGATTGCTAGCTTACTACAAAAAGGCACTGAAGGCAATCAAGCTAGCAGTGCTTGAATTGGTTTACTAGTGCGTGCGCGCGGGGAGATCCGCAGTGCACAAAGCGCGGGCTGACTGCTGTAGTTCGCTAAATCAGGGTACAAGCACTCAACAAAACACAAAGGAGAGATGACTAGTAGCTGTGACACGCGCTGCTGATGAGCAAGGCTTAGATGATGCTAGGAGAGGATGAACACGAGAGAGAGAGAGAGAGAGAGAGAAGCAGAGCGGAGTGCAGGCTTGACTAGACTGATGCAGACAATCGGCATTGTCTTCCTTTAGTCAACCGCCCCCCGCCAACAACAGCCTATGCGACTCCAAAAACTCGCTTCAATAAAATATATAACAAGTGGGGTTGGAGAGGCTTAAGGTAGGCCGGCTTAAGCCTAGCTTTTATTACTTTCTCGGGAAAAATTTGAAAATAGCGGCCCGGATTGGCACGGATTTAGGATTTTATAGGGGAAAAATTTGTGCCAATTAAATGCCGACTATTGGTAATAAATTATACCTAAACCGAGCCTCGTTTCAAGATATTTCTTTTTTCTTTTTTAAGATACTTTCTGATAAATCTAAAGTCACCAACACTAGGCCTGCAGATGTACTGTGGCCTACTGCTGCGGTAGCCCCACCCTCCAGGAAAAATAGAGGTGGCGGAGGCTGCGGATCAAAGCCCCCCCCTCCTCAGTCACCTCCAAACCGGGCCAGCCGCCAATGCGTCCGTCTACCAGCCTTCGCCATGATAAATTACTTTGAAAATCAATTTTCCCAAGGATATTGAAGGCAGGAAGAGACTGCAAGGGAAGAAAAGGGAGAGGGAGAAGTCTATAGGATAAACGGGAGCCAAGACTTTTTCTCCCAGACGACTTTGAGAAGCCATGGGGACTATTTCCCAAATGCCCAGGTCGGAGGGGGGGGTATGAGAAAGAGAAATCGGCGGGCTCCCCCGCTCCCACAATCGGCGATGAAGCTCGGGGGGGGGATGGTGAGGCCAATTTAATCAAGCCGCCGCCAGCTGAGAGAGGCGACTTTCCGAAAAGAATTCTATGCGCCTTCTACACACTTTTAGTTTGGCTTCCGCGTGCCGCCAGCGGAGCCTGACGCAGATCGGGGTTTTGTTGCGCCCTGTCAGTTCCTTTTGGCCGCATAAAATTAGTCGCTTAGCTACTCGTCTGTCTGGGCACCGGAGTCGACCCTACTACTTGCTATTCAGCTAGCCAATAGGGGCACGGCCCAATGCACACAGGGGACCCCAGACAGCGAGGCCCGCTCGCCATGCATATTTATAAATTTAATTAATTTATCCGGTCCCGTTGCATTCGAAACGATGCTGCCGCGTCGTAAAAATGGCCTCAGTTAGTTGCTCCGATAGGAATATCTCGGATCTGTGTGCTTATCCCCGTCTCTGGTTCCCACAATCTCAACCTCCATCCACTCTCCTTTCTCTTTCGGAACAATTTTTCCTATTTTTCATATTCGGCTTGTCGGTCTGGGCCATCCGTTAATAGCAAAGTCTGGTCAGTTGCAGCGGCGGCATTAATGCGCGCGCAATTATGAATTATTAATTGTGTGCTTTATGACAGGGCTCGGTTGGCTCGAATCTGGCAATCGAGCCTCCTGCAACCGGGAGAGGATGTTAATACCGACTGGGAAGGGGAGAGAACTCCCAGTTGGGAGATCTTGAAGGGATTGGGAAAAACCATGAAAAAGGCTATTGCACCCAGGAGGCAAAACGCTTCATGGAAGTCTGAATCCTCAGTGTCTGTAGTGGGATTTCACTGTCTGTACTTACAGCCGGATTTTACTGTCTGGCAAGCTCGTCTGTAGCTGGATTTATGGCATATTTTTTTATATCACTGCACAAGATAATTGGGGGACTGTTTGATGTCCGTCATTAGTCTGTGCTGTCTGTCTGCTTCACTGTCCGCTTATCAACTTGCCTCTCTGATTGACCGATTTCTGACTGTCTGCCTGTCAAACCCAGACTGTCCTATCTGTTACTGTCTGTCTCTCAGCTTGTCTGTTTGTATGACACTGAGTGTCTGCCTTCTTTCCAGCCTGTCCGTCTGCATATGCCTCATTGTCTGTCTTCAGTCTAGCCTGTCCGTCTGCACATGCCTCATTGTCCGCCTTCCTAGCCTGCCCGTCTGCATATGCCTCATTGTCTGTCTTCCAGCCTGTCCATCTGCATATGCCTCATTGTCTGTCTTCAGTCTAGCCTGTCCATCTGCATATGCCTCATTTTCTGTCTTCCTTCCAGCCTGTCTGTCTGCATATGCCCCATTGTCTGTCTTCCTTTCAGCCTGTCCGTCTGTATATGCCTTAGTATCCGCCTTACTTTCAGCCTCTGCTCGTCTCTCCATCTGTCGATAAAGCGCCGACGTCTTGCCATATCGCGAAAGTAGCGAGGGAAAAGGACGCTTAGATCGCAATCGCTATCGGCTTTCATTCAAAGTCTCAGTAGCTGTGCAGCCAGCCAATTTCATCCGTCCGCGTGCACAGCGGTTGCATATATTATGCTCGCCGATATAAAGATATTCAACATTTATATCCATGTATGTATATTCCATTGAATTAACGCGACACAATGGAGCCACTAGTCATCTGGCTGCGCACACTGAACCGGCTGCGACGCCCCGAAGATGAGAGAAATAATGGGTAACACAGGCGACACAAGCTTTAAGCGGTCACAATGTAACCCCCCGGTGTTTGTTTTCCCTTCCCGCCACCAAAGTCAGCTGCTGCCGCGGCCTGGCCGCCGGCGATCTTTGCGTCGCTTCAGCTGCGGGTGTGGCGACCTCTTTCACAAATCCCACTTCGCGGCACGCGCTGGGGGCATAACAAAAAACGGTTGCATTCCACGGGGAAGAATCTCCCCCTGCCGTTTTGCCTGGGCATCGAGATTTGCGGCATGACACTGCGCTGGGATGGCGGCCCAGAGGGAAATAAAACAGAATAGACTCCCTTCGTGCTCTGCTGCGGCTTTTGCTTCTTGTGTCTGCTTTTCAATTGCTGCTGGCAATGAAGTCTGCCCGGGAGGGGTTATCAACCTCACTCCAATCTGTCCCTCTGTGCTTCCTTCAGTAGCAATTCGGTTGTGTTCAAAAGCAAAAAAGTTGATTTCCTTTCCACTGAAGCAAAGCGGCTGGCGACTGACAGCACCGGAAGGGTGGCAGTGTCCAAGGCGCTTCATAAAACCCTGACAGTAAACAGCACGATGCCAACAAAACTTTTTTTCACTGTCAACATGTTATCATTTATCTGGCCCTCGCTTTCATGCAATTAATCCATTATCACCACACTGCGGATGAGGAACCCTAAGGGTTCTTTAGAGTTCCTCAATTCAGCATGAAATTCTTTAATACATTGGGCTTCAAATTGCTTCAAAGGTTTGATTAAGTATAGAGAAGAAAAAAGGAAAACAAATTGATTCTATGTGGGAGAAAAACATTTGTTTTCCTTTATCCACGGGATAGATTAGCAATCTGGGGAACAGCTTATTTTTGCCCCTTGCTTATTGTCGGTTGTCCGTCATCGCAACACTTAATTATCGCACAGATCCGTGACGTCGGGTACCCAAGGACTACTTTAGTCGTCCTTGCGGGTACCGGCGCCCCGAAGGGGGGCACTAGATTGCTAGCCCATTCTATATCTCATCGTCGGGATAGATTAGCAATCCATTCTATATCTCATCGGCGGGATAGATTAGCAATCCATTCTATATCTCATCGGCGGGATAGATTAGCAATCCATTCTATATCTCATCGGCGGGATAGATTAGCAATCCATTCTATATCTCATCGGCGGGATAGATTAGCAATCCATTCTATATCTCATCGGCGGGATAGATCAGCAATCTATTCCGGATTCAGCGGACCCTCTCCATCATAGATAAAATCACCCAGCAAATCCATTATTTTGAACTCATTCGCTGACTAGACTTTAGCAATCAGTTTCACTCCGTCATCCGGACTCATCAGTCCTACGAGCGTAGCACTATATACTTTTTTGCCTTCTTGGCTCACAAAGCCCAGTTATACAGCAGTCGATTCTTTAGCCACAGAGCGTCGCGCAGAAGGCCGCAGACTGTCGATAAATAACGCTGAGCGCTCAGCTATTGTTCGCATAATTTATCCCACCCTGCGCTGTTGTGCGGCGCTGGCGGGGTTGGCTTGGGAGCAATAATTAAGCAGCTGCCAAGGCCCCACCCCAGCCGCCGCCGCTGCCGCTTTTGGTCTAGAAAGCTGAGCAGCAATCGCTCTTTTAGGCCGGACGACAGTTTGGCCTAATCTATGGATGGGGGATCAGGCCGCTGTTGGTAGGGGGGGGGGGGTTGGGAGAGCGGAGATCAGCTTAGGGATGAGTTACCCCGCTTTTCACGGGACTCCAGACAGCAGAGCCGTGCAGCCTTGACTTGGGAGGGGGTGGGGTGGCGCTTCTGTCTAGGATCTCAATAAATCACCGCATTCTCATCCTGTTCTCCTGCTCTCTTCCTCCCTCTCAGCAATTCTCCTCTGTACTGAGCGGCCAAGCAAAATAGAGATAGATATACTTGGGACAGGAGAGAGCGGGGGGCGACAGACAGACAGACAGACATTGCGGCATTGCGGCAAAAGAAGACTAGGCTTTGAAGCCGGTGCCGCAGCCCAAACTGCCGTACTCTTTTGTTCAACTCTTGAATTCAAAGGAGCCCAGACTCGCTTCTCAGGGTGGAAGGAAGGGACAGCAATATTTTCTCCCTTCAAGAGGCTTCCGATTCCGCTGATTATTGTCCAGCACCTCCGACTCGCCCCCCCCTTTAACCGGCTGAGAATTTACAGCGTCTTCTTTTTCAGAAAGAGAGGGACAATTTCCTCTAGGGCATTTCTCCTCACCTTGGCTGCATCAGCAAATCTGTATGTCATTCGCAGCTTTGCCTCCATAATCAGCAGGCCAAGTGGACATCCATTTCCAGCTAGGATTTTTTACGACAGCCGATGGGGCCATTTTTCAGGCTATAGATTTTTTTGGAAGCGAAAATTTATGACTGCGACAACCGCGACGCACGTGCGGCCCTCCCCGTAGCGCTCTGTACGACAGGTGATTTCCTGACTAAATAATAATAATAAAACTATCGATAATGCCCGTCCGTCTCCCTCCCAGATGAAGATTGAGGAGGCTGACTGAGGAGACAAGATTCCAGATTTCGAAGCCTAATAGGTGACAGTGCCAAATCAGCCGTTTGAAATCACCAGTCAGTATTAGCTATAGCTAAGTAATAAATAATTGGACTAATTTAGCCGGTGCAAAAGAAGCAATAAAGCGCAATAAGCTTGAATCCGAAAAGCGAAGATAAGAAGCTAATAAGCGTAAATAGGTTAGTTAATGTAGAAAAACAGAGTCCGATAGGATTGAACAAAAAAATGAAGCCTGCACCCAAAGCGGCAAGGTAAAGCCAGCATGCTAAAAGGAGACTGACTAGAAAGATCTCGATAAATATTGAAGCATTGATGGCGCTCTCTATGTAATAATGGAAAATAGTGGCAGGCGCTCTAAATATGTACAAGGTAGGGCAGACTGGAGCAGCTTGGGATTAAGCTGGCCGCCGCTGCTGTAACTGCTGTCGCATACTGCGGCTGCTGCTGCTGCTGCTGGTTCAGCATCGGCATAACAAAGGGCACGGCCAGTGCTGCCGCCGATGACTCATCACTGATTTGAAGCTGCTGCTGCTCAGCCATCAGCTTCCTCTTTTTAGCGACGCCAGCCAGCGACTGAGCATCTGACGGCGGCGGCGGTCGCAAGCCGGCAGCTGCGGCGGCGGCCGCGGCCGCTGCTTGGTGATGATAAGCCGCCGCAGCAGCAGCCGCAGCCGCCGCTGGGCCACCGTCAGGGCCGCCGCCATCACCGCCGTCGCCGGCAGTGGAAGAGGATGAGGAGGAGGCGAAGGCGGAGGCAAAGCCGGTGACGCCGCTGTGCGCAAAGCGGCTCTATAGCAGGGCAATGGCAGAGTAAAAAAAATTTGGAGCAAAGACGGTACAGGAGAGTCGCATGCGATGCTCAGTGCTTGCTGGGGGGGGGTTTAGATTTTGAAGCTGCTGCACGCAACAGAGACCAGACGCACTGCTTAGGTGTATTTTATGACTATTTTTGCCATTTAAATGTTTCTATTATGAGCGTATTTGAGCTACTAAAGTCCAGCCTGAACGGTGGAAAGGTGAGTGCATTAACCTTTGATGCGCGTCTGATCTGTGCTGCCAAGGCGCATAGCTCGTACAGTAGCGGCGGTGCATGCGCTAATATTAATTATTAGTATTTAAAATGTAATATAAAATGTAATTATTAATAGTAAGCAAAGGAAAGGTCAGTATAGCATTCAACGGGTCGCGCAGAAGCGGATTGTTTATACGACGACTTAAATTTGTTAGTAAAAGTTATTCAGTTAGTTTAAAAATTGTGCGAAAATAAACTAAATAAATCGCGATAATGTTAGTCTTATTCTTATTTTATTAAACGACCATACGTAGAAATGTAGAAGAAAGTTGTTTTACAGCTAATGTGTGGGCACGCCATCCCATTCTTTGATTTTCAAGGCGATTTCCAAATCCTTCATCCCTTCTCTCACCTATCCAGTTAACTAATTTGAGCGCACTAGCTAGTTCCGCCTTTGAGCGCAGCAGCTCCATAGTGGCACCTGCTGCTCCCTTGCAGTGACTGCATAATTGCTCTAAGCTGTGCGGCCTTAATTTTAGCTAGCAGGAGGCACAAGGAGAGGAGTTGAATCCGCAGTCGCTGAGAGAGGCGAACAGCGCGGGTAGAAAATGATACGCTTGAGACGAATAGGCAGTTTCGCTGCCCGATAATAGGGACTATTTATTATGGTTAAAGAGAATAGGGGGCTTTTTTTAGGCAAAACGAGATGCAGAAAGGGGGGACGCAAGGTCGGAGAGAGGGTGAGATCTCGGCTTTGTCCTCAAATTAGGCCTTCCCCATACCTGTGTATTTTGTTTCGGGGGCCTTCTCAGTCTCATCCTCCATCCCCCCCCCCAGCCTGTCATCTGAAGGGCTGAGCGAATTTTTTGCCGACTCTTTTGCGTGCTGCGCTGATGGAATAGGAGACTGAAAGGAAACGGAGCAAGCTAGAGTAGTGATAGGAAAAGGGTGCCGGAAGCAGACAGATCCGAGTCTACGAAGTTGCAGATGCCAGACGGCGCTTGTTGCATCCCAACAACAGCCAACCACCCCCGTTTTCCTCGTTTCGTGCCAGTTTACCGATCACGAAGCCCTCCGCTCGTTGATCTGCTCGGGCTGCTCTGTGGAGCAGTTTAAACTTTGCTTTTTCCCGTCCTCATTAGTTAAATTCTCCTTTTGAGAAGCACAAATTCGTCCAATAATTATGTTTAAAAACAACAAGATACGAGTATGTGTCTTGATGCTTCAATAAATCTTGTTTCACAGTTCAGCGTGGAAGGCTGTTTGTTCTATAGTTCACCTTGTACTGGAAGGCTGTATGTTCTATAGTTCACCTTGTACTGGAAGGCCACCTGTTCCACAGTTCACCTTGTACTGGAAGGCTGCCTGTTCCACAGTTCAGCGTGTGCAGGAAGGCTGCCTATTCCACAGTTCACCTTGTACTGGAAGGCTGCCTGTTCCACAGTTCAGCGTGTACTGGAAGGCTGCCTGTTCCACAGTTCAGCGTGTACTGGAAGGCTGCCTGTTCCACAGTTCACCTTGTACTGGAAGGCTGCCTGTTCCACAGTTCAGCGTGTACTGGAAGGCTGCCTGTTCCACAGTTCAGCGTGTGCAGGAAGGCTGCCTATTCCACAGTTCACCTTGTACTGGAAGGCTGCCTGTTCCACAGTTCAGCGTGTACTGGAAGGCTGCCTGTTCCACAGTTCAGCGTGTACTGGAAGGCTGCCTGTTCCACAGTTCAGCGTGTACTGGAAGGCTGCCTGTTCCACAGTTCAGCGTGTACTGGAAGGCTGTATGTTCCACAGTTCAGCGTGTACTGGAAGGCTGCCTGTTCCACAGTTCACCTTGTACTGGAAGGCTGCCTGTTCCACAGTTCAGCGTGTACTGGAAGGCTGCCTGTTCCACAGTTCAGCGTGTACTGGAAGGCTGCCTGTTCCACAGTTCAGCGTGTACTGGAAGGCTGTATGTTCCACAGTTCAGTGTGTGCTGGAAGACTGTATGTTCCACAGTATGTTCCACAGTTCACCTTGTACTGGAAGGCTGCCTGTTCCACAGTTCAGCGTGTACTGGAGGGCAGCCCGATACACAGTTCAGGAGAGTATCGCGGTCCACATATCAACAAAAAGTTACAAGATTACGGTCATAAAATCTCTTAGCCGTAAAAATCAGTATATCAGCGACCTTCCAATAACTCCTTGTCACTTGAAAACAAACGGTTTCCAGTGTAAAGCCATGCAAATATATCCAAAAAGGAGTTGCAGCCTATAGCAGGGGATTTCGCTAAGCCATCTGGAATGGGGCACGTGGGGTAGAACCGGAGTGAAAAACAAGCATTCCAGGATGCAGAAAGTGAGCCGCCAGCCGGAAAGCGTGATTGATGGTCACTTCAATAGCGAGAGGACCCGAGTGTCTATAATATAGCTGGCTTTTTGAAACCCTAAAACGCGCCTAGCCCCGATCGGATGACTAAAATCTGCGGCCACTAGTCCTGTCCGTCGTTGTTTTTACTTTTGCCTTTGTGCATTAAAAGCAGTTTTAGAACGGGAAATCGGAAAGCAAAAGCCACCAGCAGGGATAAATTTGTCCATGTCTAATTCGTTCACCTATCGCTGAAGTGCCCGTATTTTTCTCGCATAAAAGTAGAAGAGCGATTAGGCAATGATGGTTTTAACGCTTGGGATATAACAAATCCGTGAACCCCGCCATCCTCTGATGCATTCTACTTTGAATGCAAATCCCCCGGGGAGTCGATCCACTCCCAGCTCGGTGGGCAACAACAATACTGGCGGGATGTTCCACTGTTGGGGAGCGGCGATGGGAATCGCGATCCCGGTTAAAATAGTAGTGGGTCCGAGACCATCAGGCTGTAACAACACGGGGGTGTCTGTGTGCGCGGATCTTTTACCAACTCGGCACAGGCTACGGAGAGCGAATTTAGAGGGCCAGCTAGGAAGGAAAGCAGAAAAAATGGTTTCCAGAAATCGGATGGGCAAGCAAGCCACCTCATCCTCCGCTGGGAGCCCAACAAAAAGAAGAAAGCTGTAGAGGAACTACGAAGTTGATGAAAAGTTCGGGTTCTCTCTCCGGATGCTTTTCAGCTTTGCCCCCTTCGCTTTCTTTCAGGGTTTACTTGCTTTTGCTGAGAGCGACTAAGTCATTAATCACTGGGTTAGGGAGCGGGCCTGAGACTCGGAGCCGTGCCACGCCGGACCCGCAACCACAAGACAAATGGGGGTGGAACAGGATGGCACCGAGGCCTGGCGGGCAAGGGCCGCCTCTCTCCCCACTCTTTCGCATAATTAGCTTCTCTCCCAAGGACCAGATCCCCCTATTCGTTTCTTTGCATTCCGCTCCTATTTTTGCATCCGCATAGAAACTTTGCTTGTGGCTGTTTGGCCCGCCCGTCCCAGCCTCCGCCGTCTGCCCCTCTCCAGCTGCAGATGCAGTCAGAATTCGTACCGCACGGCACCCGGCCTGTCAAAGTGCCCCCGACTGACCGACTGCGCCTCTCCCGGAATTGGGGAGGGTAGGAAGAGACGAAGAATGAGGCCAACGAAGGGAGATTCCAACCGTTCGCTGCTCGGGTGGTTGCAAGTACCAACTTTGCCTTAGAAATGAGAGAAGGATAAGGTTTTGCCTCGGTAGCTACTCCCTCTTCCCGGATTCCTTCCACATAGCCCTCGTCATTTGTCATTGGGCGCCTTGGGGCTTTGCAGAATCCGGGAGGCGGGCGCATTCAGCAACCAACTGTTACCCCCATTTGAGAGTGTCTGCTGCCGCGAATGCATCAACAGCCGATGCTTGACGAGAAGGGAAGGGGGAAAACAGATTTACCTCTCATCTGCCTTGTTTGCCGTCTTTTGCTTGCTCCTATTACGCTAGGACTTCCAGGTGACTCACTTACAGCTTCTTACTGGCCAGGGGGCATTAGCCACATCTTGATTACACCAAAGGAGCCCGAAATTCTTTCCCGCTTACTCTCGTCTTACACGCTTCGTGCGACCATCTGAGTGTCTCGCCAATGGTGACTCACGCGAGCATAGTCGGCGGGGCAGCATTTCTGCCTTGCTGCGTCGGAGTGCGGCGCAGCGCAGCTGATCCGAGGGATTTTTTTCTGCGAACCGACCGACAGCCAGCAAGTCAGGCCAAACCAAGCGTCTCCCTCCCCCTCTCCCTATCTGCCGTGACTCACGTTTGGCAAGATAAGACAGCATCGCTTGTATTCGAAATAGCTAGCTATAGGCATGGCACGTGTGGCTTGGCTGCACGCAGCAATCTTTAATCCCAATGTGCACGACGCAATGCGCTGTTTGGGGTCTGCGCATGGCGGATAGGGTCAGGGAATAGGCACGGCCCGGACCACAACAACCAGTTGGTGGTCCCGCGGCCTGAAATTCGATACAGACGGAGAGGCAATCGTGCGCCAAGAGCTAACTTTCAAAGACTTCTGCTCGATTTTTGGCAAATTCCTTCCTTATAGTAGATAAACAAGTAGTCCGTGAGTAATCAATTCCAGCTATCTGCATCGGCGGAGAAGCATGCCTGTTTATCGTACTACATATCAGAAAATGTACGACAGCAACTGTACCTTTTGTGTACTGTTGCATTAAAGCGATACAACAGGCAGTTTATATAACGCCGTACAACTTGCATAATTCTTATAGTCAAGCAGTATAAGACCTAAGGCCTGTACTTAGAATTGCTTGTCCAAAAACGAAAACTAGACTGGGCCGCATTTGCCCGCAGTTCCACAGCATAAAACAACATTTTATTGGCCCAAAATAAACCCCCCGCCATACACAAACAATCATCATGGCCTTTCTCTTGTGCTCACACCGACACTCGTTCACTGCAATTATTCACACTAGCGGCTTCTAAATTTGCGCAATAGAAACATTTTTATGCACCAACCGCCCTGTTGGTCAAGTGCGCAAGGATTATGCTAATTTGCAGCGCAATTCTAGCCCGGAACGCGGGAGAGCGAATACAAAGAAAGGATATATTGAAGACAGAGCAGGCTCTAATTAGACTTATTTGACTCAACCTTCCAGCCTTCGTACATGTAGGGCGTCGTGGACCAATGTGTCCATTGACGGCTAAATGACACGTACTCCGAAAGTATTCTCCTCTCATAATATGTTGAGCAGCAGCAGCAAGCACGATGAGCCAATTTTAGCGGTTCCGCATTCGCGGTATCGAGTGTCATCGCGCGGAAAGATGGGCCCCCAACCAGCCAGCCCATTTTCGGTCGCTGCTGGCACATTGCGGTTAAATATATGCGGTCCCGGCGGATGGGATGATGGATGCTGCAGGCCGCATCAGTGCTATCGCGCAGTCGGCCTTTTCTATTCCCTATCTATTTCCCCGATGCCAATGGCTTAAAAAGCTCGAGCCTTGTCGCATTGCCCGGCTTTAGATGCATTTTGCCATCTTTTCTGCCTCTCTATCTCTCTCTGCGCTACTCTGAAATCTAGAATACTACATGCGACAGCGGCTCGGGAGCCAAGCCAGCAAGGCCATAGAGATACACTGCCGGTGCGCGTTCCTCCTCATCTGCTGCCTCCCAGCGTTCGATTCTTGCGCCCTCGATTCTCCGTCCGCGCGCATATTTCTCTCTCCAAATTTAATATGCGTGCCATTACAATTTTCATTGCGATTGCGAGCCAAAATTTGCATACCGCCCCCGCCACCGCCAAACCCTGCTGCACGGCGCCCTGCGCAATAGTCAGAAACGCGTGCAATGCCGCAATGCCAGTGCGCCCGTTGCGAGGCTGGCTTGAAAAGAAGAAGCATTGAAAGAAAACGAGAAGAGGGGGGCATCGATAAAGTAAAAGACGAGAGAAACTCCCCGACTATTAGGATGGCATTTGAACGAAACTAAAAACCCAATTTTTTTTAAAAACTGGAATGCTGGGCTTGTAATAATCACGCATAAAAGCATCAGATAGAATCAAAGATTGCTACTGCTGTACTGGAAGATCAAATTTCAACGAATTTAGCCAATTCTCGTCTTCTCTTTAAATTGCGTATTTTTTATCTTGAACTATTTCCGAGCGATTTTTTATTTTGTTTGAAAAACTTGTGCCATTTTTATTAGGCAGATTATTAGCAGTTAATATTTCTTTATCTGAGGTATTATAGTAGAGCTTCCATGGTTTGAGCGGAGTGCATTGGCGTGTGAGAATCTGTCTCTCACTCTAAAATTCTATTTCCATTGCATTTACTTGGGTAATTTAGGCAGACACCAGCGTGGCATTGGATGGCGTGCAGAAGCTGGGACTTTGGCAAACGGTTGACAGACACCCGTTGTTTCTTATAGCGTGACCAGCACGGATTCGCAAACACACTGACAGGCCACTCGTTCACACAAAGTGTCAGTCAACGCTATAGCAGGCTGAATGCTCCTTTCCTCGCTGCTGCGCCCTCTGTTGCCTCTAACTCTACCAGCCCTTTTCTATCGCAATTGGAATTCTTACCAATGGGATTATGAATTATTCCGCTACGCCAGACCCCGCGCGCAAACGGCAGAGAGGAGAAAATCCCCACCGATGGACGGACTGTGCCAGTTGCAAAAAATATGCCACAGAAAAAATCGTGCAAGCCATACAGTAGCTGGATAGCCACAGCGATAACCAACCACGGCGCCGGTCCCCGGCAGACGACAAAGTTTCAACAACAAAAAACAATAGCAAAAACAGAATCAGCTGTGGCTGTAGCAACAGTACACGATACGCATGTACGAATGAAATAAAAAAGGACAGGCGCTTAAAGACCAGGCGAATATCGCATTCCACAGATAAAGTGGGATAAACACGGTGGCAGGCATAGCGATTCGTTTCCCAACCGCTTCCCTCTGCTGACAGCGCGAGGCCTCTCCCCTCTCCTAGTGTCCGTGTAGTGACCTATTGCGCCTGGTCATGTGCAAAAACAAACTGTAAGGTCACTGCCAGACATGTAGACCCGAAGTTGTAAATTTGATAGCAACCCGCCTTCAACCAGGCATTTTCAGACGCCCATTCCACCTTTAACGTGTCGCCTCCCAATAGAATCTTATCCATAAGGCAGGAGTGCCGTTGTCGTAGTCTGAACAAACTGACAATTCCTTTGCCAACCAGATCCCACCTACGTCCACTTCCCCCAAAATCCTACTGGAGTTGGGAAGAAACACGCGCATTATGCGAAGCAGCATGATCATATCGCCATTTCTTACCCATAGCTACTCACTAAACGGCGCCAACACGGTGCTGGGCAGAATAAAAGAGAAAATTGCGAGTGAGAGAAGAGTGAAATAATCTGACTGGCTTAGGGGCGCCTTGTGAAGGGGTCACCGCGCGTCAGGCGACCTGCAATGCAGCATTTTCCCCTTTTACCTCTCTCTCCCGCGCTTTCGGGCTCACCCGCACTTCACAACCGGAGAACTTGGGGGGGGGGGTATCCTCGGATATCGCGGGTCTACTGAAGAGTTACACAGACACTCGGCAGTTTACTCCAGTTAGATCCCCCTTGCATAGCTACTCAGCTCGCACACCTGGCGCCTTCAGCACACCCGAGAGCAGAATTAGAGGCTTAACAGACAGAAGAACCGGAGGAAGGAAGAAGGGCCAGAGCAAAAACTCGATCTATGTCTATAGTAGCGGCTAGCTAGTCTCGCATATAATGCATTGTTTCGTCTCTTTATTATATTGCGCGTTCCTGACATTTGGCAAGCTTGATTCATACAGCTTGACTAGGACCACACGGCAAGCGGATTAGGTCTCACTAGATAGCTAAACTATAATACCGAACTCCAAGTTATTCAACTTTGTAGCAGTGCATAGCTAGGATACACAATTTGTCCTCAATGGGTTAATAGCGACTCTAGGAATTGCTCTGTATCTCTCTGACTAACTAGTTACAGCTATGACTCTTATATACCCAGCAATATGACTGCATTTTGTAGAGGCGAGATAACAGCTCTCAGTCTGTGCGCTTGTGCGGCATAGCAATTTTACCGCACCCACACACGCACAAACATATTACAGTTGAGTCTGGCTTCAGCTTATCTATTCGATTGCGAGTGGGTTTTTTTAGAGAGGCTTTCGGTTTGTTTTACTGCCGAGGTTCCCAGATTGCTGCTGCTGCGGATAATGGCCGGGAGGTAAGGGGGCGCTGCAGAGGGGAGTCGAACTGCAGACTTGCGCGGTATCTATCAACCAGTTCACTGGTTGTATTTCGACGAATGACCGACCCCTCGGTGTGAAGTCATTTTTATTGCCTTCTTACGAATTCGCTATCTTGTGTGTACCGAATGTGAGCAGCACCCAAAAATCCCCCCGCCACTCCCAGATTTCCTTTGCTCTTATCGATGAGCAGAAATAATCATAATAAATAATACTAAAATACAATATATTGATGAAAAAAGTAATAAAAAGGAAGGAATGGGAAATGGATAGAGGGGAGTCATGGAGGGGTCATAGATTCATGTAGGGAATCATTGAGTCATGAAGAAGATTATAGTCATGGAGGGGGTTATAAAGTCATGGAGGGGTTATAAATTCATGGGGATTATAGATTCATGGAGGGGGTTATAGATTGAGGAGGGAATAAGGAATTAAGGAGGGAATCATTGAATCATGAAAAAGATTATAGAGTCATGGAGGGGGTATAGAGTCATGAAGGGGGTTATAATCATGGAGGGAATCATAGTCATAGTCATAGAAAGTCTCTTTGAGTCAGAGGGTCAGTGAGACTCAGATGACATGCAGAACAGAGCCTTTGAAAGACATAAAACGCATTTGACCTTGAAAGCACACAGTTATCAAGAGCTAAACTATGATTATTTAGTGGCATTGACTAGTAAGGTACAATTAAAGGGCAAATCAGCCACCACCTCCCCCCCAAAAATGGTACTTTGCCAATTGTGAAAAAAAACGGTCGCCATTAATTAAAAGCCGCTATTGGCCAATTGCTACAAATAAACGCTTAGAAAGCGGCGCTTTGCATAAACTGCACATACACTGAAGCGGACGAAGAGGCAGAGATGAAGGGCAGAGAGAGAGAGATGAAGGGGAGAGAGATGAAGGGGAAGAGAGAGATGAGGGTTAAAATTGCATACTGCCGTAAAATTTGATTTATTCATGAGAGCTAGCTCATGGCCAACCTCAACTTGCATAGCGCAAGAGAAAGCTGCGACTGCTCCAAAATGTACCCCCCCACCTAACTTGTGACCCGCTTTCGGCTGAGTACCCGGTATAAGAGCCCACTCACGACTCTGTTCCCTTTAGCTTCTCTCCCTGCCTCTGCTGCTCCATCTGTTTGCGGCGCGTTCGCTTTTGCGGCGCGTCAGTCGCGCGCTTTCTAAACGTAAAAAGAGCATCGGCATTGGATTTTGAGCTAGCCGGTGTGAGCACTGCTAAGGCATTCAGAGTAGCTAACTGGCCTAACCCTATATTCAAGGATGCTCATTCTCTGCCAAAGCCTTACTGATGTGAGAGCACGAGTCTAGAGTCTCAAGTCGTATATTACGGTCTCTGACACTGAAATGTCACCCTGTGCTGGGTGTCTCTGACACTGAAATCTCACCCTCTGCTGGGTGTCTCTGACACTGAAATCTCACCCTGTGCTGGGCGTCTCTGACACTGAAATCTCACCCTGTGCTGGGTGTCTCTGACACTGAAATCTCACCCTGTGCTGGGTGTCTCTGACACTGAAATCTCACCCTGTGCTGGGTGTCTCTGACACTGAAATCTCACCCTGCGCTGGGTGTCTGACACTAAAATCTCACCCTGTGCTGGGCGTCTTTGACACTGAAATCTCACTCTGTGCTGGGCGTCTCTGACACTGAAATCTCACCCGTGCTGGGCGTCTCATCTCATTTAGGCGCCCCAAACGAGCTCGAACTTGCTTTGGGATTGGGAATATTATTGATTTGGAAATCGCACACCAGATCCCGGCACCCATTATTCCAATCCGACAATCAGCAAATCCTTCATTCCCCGTAAATGCTATCTAGACGCTAACCTCGGGAGGACTCATTCCGGGATTGCAATTCCAATAGGAAAATTTACATGCAAATTCCGGTCAAACCCCCATTACTGGTATCAGCATTTTTTCTAGGTTCAGCCGGAAAAATCATTGGGGTAAAAATTGGCCCTAAGCCTGATGGATGGCGGGCCCGCATAGCGGTCTATACAAATTTGTTAATAATAGGGAGTAAGTATAGTATTAATAATATATATAATACATGTAAGTAGTTCTGACGCACATATTTAGTTATAAGTTGATAGCTCGTAAATCTATCCTACGAAAGGCAAAAGTTATAGCAACTTACGCTCATATGCAGCAAAGCGGCACGTACAAAGCGAATATAAAAAGTATAGATATTTAATTAGTCATCCTACATGTAACTAAATTAAGCGAATTGCAAGCGGCGGTTATTAAATATATAAATAATACAGTCATGATTATCCAGCCAATTAAATTTGCAGGCTAAAAACGCAGATCTAGGTAATTTGGCAACAACATTTATCGTTAGAAATGGATTCTATTATAGCTGCTCAATTCAATAATCTGAGGGGATTTATTAGCTCCAGTCAACCCAAACCGCAATACCCATACGGCCATACTAAGCTATCGCTTAAAAAACTGATAAAAAGTAAGCAATTAAAAATCACAAATTAAAACCATTAGCCAGCAGAGCTAGTCAAGCGGGGCTGGTTTAGCAAACAAACTAGACTCCCTTTAAAAGCTTGAAACTTGCGTTGTGCGGCGGTGAAGCAATCGTTGCTGTTTTAGATAAGTCTCAAAACTAATTAGTGATCCCCATAGCTGCTCTAGGTGAACACCAGGATTTGAAAACTCACATCTCGATTGTCAAGCTTCATGCCTTGGCCGGCGCTGCCTCCTCCGCTGTTGCCGCCACCGCCGCCAGCTCCGTTGATTCCGTTCATGCTCTGCTGCTGCTGCTGCTGTTGCTGATGTTGTTGCTGATGTTGTTGCTGCTGCTGATGCTGTTGCAGGGACGCCGTCTGAGACTGCGGCGGCGGCGGCGGCGGGGGTGGCGGCGGCCCTCCGCTAAGAAGAGCGTCGGCTGCGGCGGCGGACATGACTGGCAGGCCGCCGGTGCCCAGGTAGCCGGTGTAGGTCGGCGCCGAGGTGACCGCGGCCGCCATGCCGCTGTTGATTAGCGGCTGCAAATTGTGGGATGGGGGAAGGCATAGTTGCATTTCAAATCCCAGTTCCTACTGGTCAAATCCCAGTTCCTACTGGTAAAATCCCAGTTCCTACTGGTCAAATCCCAGTTCCTACTGGTAAAATCCCAGATCCTACTGGTCAAATCCCAGTTCCTACTAGTCAAATCCCAGTTCCGTCTCGTCAAATCCCAGTTCCTACTGATCACATCCCAGTTCCTACTGGTCAAATCCCAGTTCCTATTGATCAAATCGCAATTCTCTAATCCTTTAAAGTTATGACTGTAAGTTAAATAAACAAACACTAAAGCCTCCGATCCGATGATTAGTTAAAACTTATTAATATGCACAATTTAACAAACTGCGCCTCATCAAACTGGACCTGCATGGATTGCACCTGGCCCAGTAATCTACGCGGACTGGCTATATGGACATTGCGCGCACACACACACACGGAGGCTACCCAGCCTCTTTGAGCTGAAACCCTAGCACACACCAATAGCCCAAGATCGAAGCCGGGACAAGAGGAGAGGCGGGCTCAGGTTGACGAAGATTTCGGTAGAGATGAAGCAAATATGTTAGCGGACGGGAGAAGAACGCCAGGAGAGCAAAGTGGAGAAAAGCAGCTAAGCCTGAGAAGGGATGATGAAGGGGGTTTTCAAAACAAGAGGCAGCAGTAGAGACAGTCAGTGCTGCTCACTCAGCATCCTCCCCAAACCTCCATCATCTCTCTCTCTCGTTCTCCGTCAATCCTTTGTGAGCAAAGTCACTCAGCTCTATCCTGTAGCTATCTGAGTCCGCTGTGTGTGAGCAGCTGCTTTATGTAGATACATATTTATTTGTCTCCTTATTTATATCTACCCTTGTACAATATCTAGCTACTAATAGACTCTGATTTGGACTGTTTAATCCTTTAATCCGGAAGACTTAGGACTTTGCAGCTCTTTCGCACATGTGGACGAATAAAATGGGACACCACACAGCAGAAACTAAATGAGATAAAGCGCAACAAGAGACGCTGAGAAGCAACAAAGGAAACCATGGCTACTCTGCCTAAGGGATTAAATCCATCTAAATCGAATCCTTGTTCCACTTTTAACAGTATGAAAACGAAGAAATTGAATCGATAAAGAGATTGCGAGGCGGATGGAGCAGGATACTCAGGTAGGAGAGAGTGAAGCTTATCAGCCCCTCTGCCTGGAGGCACAAAACTGCAAATTTAATTAACTAAAATCTGGGTACTCATTTCTCAATATCGCTGACATTCTCGCCTCCTGTATTTCCTGTTTTGCTGTCCCATCGGGAGATAGATAAATGTCTTTCAGCTGACTCAGTTTGACTCACTATGGAATCATACCTAACAAAATATGCGATAATACCAGCGACGAATGACTCATAGGTCACAGGTCGACATTCACCTCCTACAAAAGGATTTTTCTTATTTGCCGCCAGCTTTGCCTTCGTTTGCGATTTACTAAAAGACGAAAATGGCATCGGCAGTGAAAAATGACGCTTTAGGATCAAATCCGGCATTAACGGGAGCGGAGATTGGGATGTCATTTTTGGGGGGGGGGTTACATATTCGGCATTTTCAGGCAATATAGCTTCAAGTACCGAACTGTCGATAGCTGAGAAGCAGTTGAGTAGGTGACGTC
The DNA here is from genome assembly GCA_002269645.1 of Macrostomum lignano. NCBI lineage: Eukaryota > Metazoa > Platyhelminthes > Macrostomidae > Macrostomum > Macrostomum lignano. The sequence goes on from NIVC01000138.1 coordinate 208,977, forward strand.
AGTGTTTTAAGGAGTGAGTGAAGCCGGGCCAAGGAGGAGTGAAGTCAACCTCCCCTCCTCATCCCAGGGAAGGAGAGACGAAACCTAGCCCTCCCCCCAACCACAGTTTCTTTGAACTGCTGAATGAATTTATTTCGCTATCTCTCTGTCTGCCCCATCATGCAGCCCAAGCCAGCCTCCTCCCCCTACCCCAGTCCACAGTCCAGACCAGGCAGGCCAGCAGAGCAGGCTCAAAATCCAAGCCCCCCCCCAGTAGTGTGCTATGTTTATGCCGGCGCGAGATCGACGCCGCCGCCCAGAACTCTAGCAACAAATCTAATTGGGTTTACTAGCTGGGCCCCGCAATGCAATTATGCAGAGAGCGCGAGATGGCTGCTGGGGTGAGAAGGGGAGTCGGGATGGTAAGAGAGCTGGGAAAGAGGAAGAGACGGAGTGGAAAAACGAGTGTCAGTGTGGGCGAGTTTGTAGCGAGAAAAAAATGGGGGTAGGTTAGTCGATTTGAAACTGAGATATCGTTAAGGGAGCCCCGTTGGATCAAAACGCAGTCGGCCAATCTCTATCTGCATCTCCTCTTAATATCCAGCGGCGCCCCCCCCTTGGGCGGCCTTTTTCGCAATTGAATTTGAACGCGACTCAGTTTTTTCCTGTGACAAACAAAGCTCGAGAGTTGAGGTTTGAGATAGGGCTTGAGTTGAGTTGGGATGGGGCAAACAGGAAAGCGAGATGATGCGCCAACTAATAAATAGCCGCCTTTTATCTCGGGATGACTCGGATTCGGGATTGAGCAGGGAAATGGATGCTGCATCCAGCTTCCTGAGTTGAACACGGAAGTTAAACAGGATTAGTATAGTGTAGATTTTTACGATGCAAAGCTGATATTTCATTTTTCGACAATCTATCTAAGCATACACAAGTTTATTTAGAGACAGGTTTAATAATTAGGAAATTGTGCCAAGCAGACAGACAGAGAAGGCTAGTGTTTAAAACTGATTTTTAGACGAGAGTTTAATACGACTAATTTAATCAGTTTTTGAAGCTGTATGAACCTTCTCCGTACCGACCGTACGTTAGAGAAAACCGATCTTACATGCCTTCCCAGGCCTAATTGTTGATCCGTTGGTTGATTTAAGCGCGTACACAATGTTATATCCATCTATACTCTATCAGTGATCAAGTTAAGACCAAGTCCCGCCAATACTACATGTACAAGTATTGGGGGTGTGGGGCCTGTGGGGCTCTGTCTGAGTTAGTAAAAATCCAGGGTAGGCTTGTAAAATTTTAGGCAAAGCGCCGTTTAGGAATACCAGCCTGAAAATAAGAAGCTTAACTAACACAGATAATGGTAAACTAAAGTGGTTGTTACTCGTGTATGGGCTACGGAGGGTTTTAAAAGCGAGCAATAAAAATCCAGCGCCCTCTTTTAACGATCGTGATAAGGAACGATTTTATTTGTAGTAAATGATAAAATATATATACTCGCCCACAGTACTAGATTAATAATATCATTACAATGAAAGTATTATTAGTTAACCTTGTTTATCCGGTTTATTCAGGGC
>NIVC01000139.1:0-243590 GCA_002269645.1 Macrostomum lignano
CTAACCCTAAAACCTAACCCTAACCCTAACCCTAACCCTAACCCTAACCCTAACCCATAACCCCTAAACCCTAACCCTAACCCTAACCCTAACCTAACCCTAACCCTAACCTAACCCTAACCCTAACCCTAACCCCTAACCCTAACCCTAACCCTAACCCTAACCCTAACGCCTACCCTAACCTAACCCTAACCTAACCCTAACCCTAAACCCTAACCCTAACCCTAACCTAACCCTAACCCTAACCTAACCCTAACCTAACCCTAACCCTAACCCTAACCCTAACGCCTAACCCTAACCCTAACCCTAAACCCTAACCTAACCCTAACCCTAACCCTAACCCTAACCCTAACCCTAACCCTAACCCTAACCCTAACCCTAACCCTAACCCTAACCCTAACCCTAACCTAACCCTAACCCTAACCCTAACCCTAACCCTAACCCTAACCCTAACCCTAACCCTAACCCTAACCCTAACCCTAACCCTAACCCTAACCCTAACCAACCCTAACCCTAACCCTAACCCTAACCCTAACCTAACCCTAACCCTAACCCTAACCCTAACCTAACCCTAACCCTAACCCTAACCCTAACCCTAACCCTAACCCTAACCCTAACCCTAACCCTAACCCTAACCCTAACCCTAACCTAACCCTAACGCCTAACCCTAACCCTAACCCTAACCCTAACCCTAACCCTAACCTAACCCTAACCCTAACCCTAACCCTAACCCTAACCCTAACCCTAACCCTAACCCTAACCCTAACCCTAACCCTAACCCTAACCCTAACCCTAACCTAACCCTAACCCTAACCCTAACCCTAACCCTAACCCTAACCCTAACCCTAACCCTAACCCTAACCCTAACCCTAACCCTAACCCTAACCCTAACCCTAACCTAACCCTAACCCTAACCCTAACCCTAACCCTAACCCTAACCCTAACCCTAACCCTAACGCCTAACCCTAACCCTAACCCTAACCCTAACCCTAACCCTAACCCTAACCCTAACCCTAACCCTAACCCTAACCCTAACCCTAACCCTAACCCTAACCCTAACCCTAACCCTAACCCCCTAACCCTAACCCTAACCCTAACCCTAACCCTAACCCTAACCCTAACCCTAACCCTAACCCTAACCCTAACCCTAACCCTAACCCTAACCCTAACCCTAACCCTAACCCTAACCCTAACCCTAACCCTAACCTAACCCTAACCTAACCCTAACCCTAAACCCTAACCCTAACCCTAACCCTAACCCTAACCCTAACCCTAACCCTAACCCTAACCCTAACCCTAACCCTAACGCCTAACCCTAACCCTAACCCTAACCCTAACCCTAACCCTAACCCTAACCCTAACCCTAACCCTAACCCTAACCCTAACCCTAACCCTAACCCTAACCCTAACCTAACCCTAACCCTAACCCTAACCCTAACCCTAACCCTAACCCTAACCCTAACCCTAACCCTAACCCTAACCCTAACCCTAACCCTAACCCTAACCCTAACCCTAACCCTAACCCTAACCTAACCCTAACCCTAACCCTAACCCTAACCCTAACCCTAACCCTAACCCTAACCCTAACCCTAACCCTAACCCTAACCCTAACCCTAACCCTAACCCTAACCTAACCCTAACCCTAACCCTAACCCTAACCCTAACCCTAACCCTAACCTAACCCTAACCCTAACCCTAACCCTAACCCTAACCTAACCCTAACCCTAACCTAACCCTAACCCTAACCCTAACCCTAACCCTAACCCTAACCCTAACCCTAACCCTAACCCTAACCCTAACCCTAACCCTAACCCTAACCCTAACCCTAACCCTAACCCTAACCCTAACCCTAACCCTAACCCTAACCCTAACCCTAACCCTAACCCTAACCCTAACCCTAACCCTAACCCTAACCCTAACCCTAACCCTAACCCTAACCCTAACCCTAACCCTAACCCTAACCCTAACCCTAACCCTAACCCTAACCCTAACCCTAACCCTAACCCTAACCCTAACCCTAACCCTAACCCTAACCCTAACCCTAACCCTAACCCTAACCCTAACCCTAACCCTAACCCTAACCCTAACCCTAACCCTAACCCTAACCCTAACCCTAACCCTAACCTAACCCTAACCCTAACCCTAACCCTAACCCTAACCCTAACCCTAACCCTAACCCTAACCCTAACCCTAACCCTAACCCTAACCCTAACCCTAACCCTAACCCTAACCCTAACCCTAACCCTAACCCTAACCCTAACCCTAACCCTAACCCTAACCCTAACCCTAACCCTAACCCTAACCCTAACCCTAACCCTAACCCTAACCCTAACCCTAACCTAACCCTAACCCTAACCCTAACCCTAACCCTAACCCTAACCCTAACCCTAACCCTAACCCTAACCCTAACCCTAACCCTAACCCTAACCCTAACCCTAACCCTAACCCTAACCCTAACCCTAACCCTAACCCTAACCCTAACCCTAACCCTAACCCTAACCCTAACCCTAACCCTAACCCTAACCCTAACCCTAACCCTAACCCTAACCCTAACCCTAACCCTAACCCTAACCCTAACCCTAACCCTAACCCTAACCCTAACCCTAACCCTAACCCTAACCCTAACCCTAACCTAACCCTAACCCTAACCCTAACCCTAACCCTAACCCTAACCTAACCCTAACCCTAACCCTAACCCTAACCCTAACCCTAACCCTAACCCTAACCCTAACCCTAACCCTAACCCTAACCCTAACCCTAACCCTAACCCTAACCTAACCCTAACCCTAACCCTAACCCTAACCCTAACCCTAACCCTAACCCTAACCCTAACCCTAACCCTAACCCTAACCCTAACCCTAACCCTAACCCTAACCCTAACCCTAACCCTAACCCTAACCTAACTAACCCTAACCCTAACCCTAACCCTAACCCTAACCCTAACCCTAACCCTAACCCTAACCCTAACCCTAACCCTAACCCTAACCCTAACCCTAACCCTAACCCTAACCCTAACCCTAACCCTAACCCTAACCCTAACCCTAACCCTAACCCTAACCCTAACCCTAACCCTAACCCTAACCCTAACCCTAACCCTAACCCTAACCCTAACCCTAACCCTAACCCTAACCCTAACCCTAACCCTAACCCTAACCCTAACCCTAACCCTAACCCTAACCCTAACCCTAACCCTAACCCTAACCCTAACCCTAACCCTAACCCTAACCCTAACCCTAACCCTAACCCTAACCCTAACCCTAACCCTAACCCTAACCCTAACCCTAACCCTAACCCTAACCCTAACCCTAACCCTAACCCTAACCCTAACCCTAACCCTAACCCTAACCCTAACCCTAACCCTAACCCTAACCCTAACCCTAACCCTAACCCTAACCCTAACCCTAACCCTAACCCTAACCCTAACCCTAACCCTAACCCTAACCCTAACCCTAACCCTAACCCTAACCCTAACCCTAACCCTAACCCTAACCCTAACCCTAACCCTAACCCTAACCCTAACCCTAACCCTAACCCTAACCCTAACCCTAACCCTAACCCTAACCCTAACCCTAACCCTAACCCTAACCCTAACCCTAACCCTAACCCTAACCCTAACCCTAACCCTAACCCTAACCCTAACCCTAACCCTAACCTAACCCTAACCCTAACCCTAACCCTAACCCTAACCCTAACCCTAACCCTAACCCTAACCCTAACCCTAACCCTAACCCTAACCCTAACCCTAACCCTAACCCTAACCCTAACCCTAACCCTAACCCTAACCCTAACCCTAACCCTAACCCTAACCCTAACCCTAACCCTAACCCTAACCCTAACCCTAACCCTAACCCTAACCCTAACCCTAACCCTAACCCTAACCCTAACCCTAACCCTAACCCTAACCCTAACCCTAACCCTAACCCTAACCCTAACCCTAACCCTAACCCTAACCCTAACCCTAACCCTAACCCTAACCCTAACCCTAACCCTAACCCTAACCCTAACCCTAACCCTAACCCTAACCCTAACCCTAACCCTAACCCTAACCCTAACCCTAACCCTAACCCTAACCCTAACCCTAACCCTAACCCTAACCCTAACCCTAACCCTAACCCTAACCCTAACCCTAACCCTAACCCTAACCCTAACCCTAACCCTAACCCTAACCCTAACCCTAACCCTAACCCTAACCCTAACCCTAACCCTAACCCTAACCCTAACCCTAACCCTAACCCTAACCCTAACCCTAACCCTAACCCTAACCCTAACCCTAACCCTAACCCTAACCCTAACCCTAACCCTAACCCTAACCCTAACCCTAACCCTAACCCTAACCCTAACCCTAACCCTAACCCTAACCCTAACCCTAACCCTAACCCTAACCCTAACCCTAACCCTAACCCTAACCCTAACCCTAACCCTAACCCTAACCCTAACCCTAACCCTAACCCTAACCCTAACCCTAACCCTAACCCTAACCCTAACCCTAACCCTAACCCTAACCCTAACCCTAACCCTAACCCTAACCCTAACCCTAACCCTAACCCTAACCCTAACCCTAACCCTAACCCTAACCCTAACCCTAACCCTAACCCTAACCCTAACCCTAACCCTAACCCTAACCCTAACCCTAACCCTAACCCTAACCCTAACCCTAACCCTAACCCTAACCCTAACCCTAACCCTAACCCTAACCCTAACCCTAACCCTAACCCTAACCCTAACCCTAACCCTAACCCTAACCCTAACCCTAACCCTAACCCTAACCCTAACCCTAACCCTAACCCTAACCCTAACCCTAACCCTAACCCTAACCCTAACCCTAACCCTAACCCTAACCCTAACCCTAACCCTAACCCTAACCCTAACCCTAACCCTAACCCTAACCCTAACCCTAACCCTAACCCTAACCCTAACCCTAACCCTAACCCTAACCCTAACCCTAACCCTAACCCTAACCCTAACCCTAACCCTAACCCTAACCCTAACCCTAACCCTAACCCTAACCCTAACCCCTAACCCTAACCCTAACCCTAACCCTAACCCTAACCCTAACCCTAACCCTAACCCTAACCCTAACCCTAACCCTAACCCTAACCCTAACCCTAACCCTAACCCTAACCCTAACCCTAACCCTAACCCTAACCCTAACCCTAACCCTAACCCTAACCCTAACCCTAACCCTAACCCTAACCCTAACCCTAACCCTAACCCTAACCCTAACCCTAACCCTAACCCTAACCCTAACCCTAACCCTAACCCTAACCCTAACCCTAACCCTAACCCTAACCCTAACCCTAACCCTAACCCTAACCCTAACCCTAACCCTAACCCTAACCCTAACCCTAACCCTAACCCTAACCCTAACCCTAACCCTAACCCTAACCCTAACCCTAACCCTAACCCTAACCCTAACCCTAACCCTAACCCTAACCCTAACCCTAACCCTAACCCTAACCCTAACCCTAACCCTAACCCTAACCCTAACCCTAACCCTAACCCTAACCCTAACCCTAACCCTAACCCTAACCCTAACCCTAACCCTAACCCTAACCCTAACCCTAACCCTAACCCTAACCCTAACCCTAACCCTAACCCTAACCCTAACCCTAACCCTAACCCTAACCCTAACCCTAACCCTAACCCTAACCCTAACCCTAACCCTAACCCTAACCCTAACCCTAACCCTAACCCTAACCCTAACCCTAACCCTAACCCTAACCCTAACCCTAACCCTAACCCTAACCCTAACCCTAACCCTAACCCTAACCCTAACCCTAACCCTAACCCTAACCCTAACCCTAACCCTAACCCTAACCCTAACCCTAACCCTAACCCTAACCCTAACCCTAACCCTAACCCTAACCCTAACCCTAACCCTAACCCTAACCCTAACCCTAACCCTAACCCTAACCCTAACCCTAACCCTAACCCTAACCCTAACCCTAACCCTAACCCTAACCCTAACCCTAACCCTAACCCTAACCCTAACCCTAACCCTAACCCTAACCCTAACCCTAACCCTAACCCTAACCCTAACCCTAACCCTAACCCTAACCCTAACCCTAACCCTAACCCTAACCCTAACCCTAACCCTAACCCTAACCCTAACCCTAACCCTAACCCTAACCCTAACCCTAACCCTAACCCTAACCCTAACCCTAACCCTAACCCTAACCCTAACCCTAACCCTAACCCTAACCCTAACCCTAACCCTAACCCTAACCCTAACCCTAACCCTAACCCTAACCCTAACCCTAACCCTAACCCTAACCCTAACCCTAACCCTAACCCTAACCCTAACCCTAACCCTAACCCTAACCCTAACCCTAACCCTAACCCTAACCCTAACCCTAACCCTAACCCTAACCCTAACCCTAACCCTAACCCTAACCCTAACCCTAACCCTAACCCTAACCCTAACCCTAACCCTAACCCTAACCCTAACCCTAACCCTAACCCTAACCCTAACCCTAACCCTAACCCTAACCCTAACCCTAACCCTAACCCTAACCCTAACCCTAACCCTAACCCTAACCCTAACCCTAACCCTAACCCTAACCCTAACCCTAACCCTAACCCTAACCCTAACCCTAACCCTAACCCTAACCCTAACCCTAACCCTAACCCTAACCCTAACCCTAACCCTAACCCTAACCCTAACCCTAACCCTAACCCTAACCCTAACCCTAACCCTAACCCTAACCCTAACCCTAACCCTAACCCTAACCCTAACCCTAACCCTAACCCTAACCCTAACCCTAACCCTAACCCTAACCCTAACCCTAACCCTAACCCTAACCCTAACCCTAACCCTAACCCTAACCCTAACCCTAACCCTAACCCTAACCCTAACCCTAACCCTAACCCTAACCCTAACCCTAACCCTAACCCTAACCCTAACCCTAACCCTAACCCTAACCCTAACCCTAACCCTAACCCTAACCCTAACCCTAACCCTAACCCTAACCCTAACCCTAACCCTAACCCTAACCCTAACCCTAACCCTAACCCTAACCCTAACCCTAACCCTAACCCTAACCCTAACCCTAACCCTAACCCTAACCCTAACCCTAACCCTAACCCTAACCCTAACCCTAACCCTAACCCTAACCCTAACCCTAACCCTAACCCTAACCCTAACCCTAACCCTAACCCTAACCCTAACCCTAACCCTAACCCTAACCCTAACCCTAACCCTAACCCTAACCCTAACCCTAACCCTAACCCTAACCCTAACCCTAACCCTAACCCTAACCCTAACCCTAACCCTAACCCTAACCCTAACCCTAACCCTAACCCTAACCCTAACCCTAACCCTAACCCTAACCCTAACCCTAACCCTAACCCTAACCCTAACCCTAACCCTAACCCTAACCCTAACCCTAACCCTAACCCTAACCCTAACCCTAACCCTAACCCTAACCCTAACCCTAACCCTAACCCTAACCCTAACCCTAACCCTAACCCTAACCCTAACCCTAACCCTAACCCTAACCCTAACCCTAACCCTAACCCTAACCCTAACCCTAACCCTAACCCTAACCCTAACCCTAACCCTAACCCTAACCCTAACCCTAACCCTAACCCTAACCCTAACCCTAACCCTAACCCTAACCCTAACCCTAACCCTAACCCTAACCCTAACCCTAACCCTAACCCTAACCCTAACCCTAACCCTAACCCTAACCCTAACCCTAACCCTAACCCTAACCCTAACCCTAACCCTAACCCTAACCCTAACCCTAACCCTAACCCTAACCCTAACCCTAACCCTAACCCTAACCCTAACCCTAACCCTAACCCTAACCCTAACCCTAACCCTAACCCTAACCCTAACCCTAACCCTAACCCTAACCCTAACCCTAACCCTAACCCTAACCCTAACCCTAACCCTAACCCTAACCCTAACCCTAACCCTAACCCTAACCCTAACCCTAACCCTAACCCTAACCCTAACCCTAACCCTAACCCTAACCCTAACCCTAACCCTAACCCTAACCCTAACCCTAACCCTAACCCTAACCCTAACCCTAACCCTAACCCTAACCCTAACCCTAACCCTAACCCTAACCCTAACCCTAACCCTAACCCTAACCCTAACCCTAACCCTAACCCTAACCCTAACCCTAACCCTAACCCTAACCCTAACCCTAACCCTAACCCTAACCCTAACCCTAACCCTAACCCTAACCCTAACCCTAACCCTAACCCTAACCCTAACCCTAACCCTAACCCTAACCCTAACCCTAACCCTAACCCTAACCCTAACCCTAACCCTAACCCTAACCCTAACCCTAACCCTAACCCTAACCCTAACCCTAACCCTAACCCTAACCCTAACCCTAACCCTAACCCTAACCCTAACCCTAACCCTAACCCTAACCCTAACCCTAACCCTAACCCTAACCCTAACCCTAACCCTAACCCTAACCCTAACCCTAACCCTAACCCTAACCCTAACCCTAACCCTAACCCTAACCCTAACCCTAACCCTAACCCTAACCCTAACCCTAACCCTAACCCTAACCCTAACCCTAACCCTAACCCTAACCCTAACCCTAACCCTAACCCTAACCCTAACCCTAACCCTAACCCTAACCCTAACCCTAACCCTAACCCTAACCCTAACCCTAACCCTAACCCTAACCCTAACCCTAACCCTAACCCTAACCCTAACCCTAACCCTAACCCTAACCCTAACCCTAACCCTAACCCTAACCCTAACCCTAACCCTAACCCTAACCCTAACCCTAACCCTAACCCTAACCCTAACCCTAACCCTAACCCTAACCCTAACCCTAACCCTAACCCTAACCCTAACCCTAACCCTAACCCTAACCCTAACCCTAACCCTAACCCTAACCCTAACCCTAACCCTAACCCTAACCCTAACCCTAACCCTAACCCTAACCCTAACCCTAACCCTAACCCTAACCCTAACCCTAACCCTAACCCTAACCCTAACCCTAACCCTAACCCTAACCCTAACCCTAACCCTAACCCTAACCCTAACCCTAACCCTAACCCTAACCCTAACCCTAACCCTAACCCTAACCCTAACCCTAACCCTAACCCTAACCCTAACCCTAACCCTAACCCTAACCCTAACCCTAACCCTAACCCTAACCCTAACCCTAACCCTAACCCTAACCCTAACCCTAACCCTAACCCTAACCCTAACCCTAACCCTAACCCTAACCCTAACCCTAACCCTAACCCTAACCCTAACCCTAACCCTAACCCTAACCCTAACCCTAACCCTAACCCTAACCCTAACCCTAACCCTAACCCTAACCCTAACCCTAACCCTAACCCTAACCCTAACCCTAACCCTAACCCTAACCCTAACCCTAACCCTAACCCTAACCCTAACCCTAACCCTAACCCTAACCCTAACCCTAACCCTAACCCTAACCCTAACCCTAACCCTAACCCTAACCCTAACCCTAACCCTAACCCTAACCCTAACCCTAACCCTAACCCTAACCCTAACCCTAACCCTAACCCTAACCCTAACCCTAACCCTAACCCTAACCCTAACCCTAACCCTAACCCTAACCCTAACCCTAACCCTAACCCTAACCCTAACCCTAACCCTAACCCTAACCCTAACCCTAACCCTAACCCTAACCCTAACCCTAACCCTAACCCTAACCCTAACCCTAACCCCTAACCCTAACCCTAACCCTAACCCTAACCCTAACCCTAACCCTAACCCTAACCCTAACCCTAGTTTGAGTCTTTTTTGAGGCTCACCAACTACTATTACGCGCGGTACATTCAGTCCTATTCCGATCGGGTCGAGCTACTGACGGCCCTCAGGAGCAAGATCCGCTGCATTGAAATGTCTATGGCCCTTTCTACGTTTTTTGAGTGTCGTAGAAGAGATTCAGATGATCTAGAATGAGAGTGCGAAATAGAGTGCGAAAGCTTTTACCCTCAGCGAACAGCGATCATGCCATCAATCCATGTAAACTGCGTCCTCTGCGATTCGGAAATGCGAAAAGACAACATGGCACGCCATGCTAGAAGTCAACACCCCGATCATCGCGTCGAAGATATCTTATGGTTTGCGACCTTCCAGCGATCAGTTACTTCTGGCCACGGCATGTGCTGTGTGTGTAGAGAGGCGTGCGTGCAGCTCCGTTCGCACTACAAAAGACACCACCCGGAGCTCAATGAGCATCAGCGGACACAGCGTCCACGTCCCTCTTGCAGCAAGGAACCGCTGGCGGAGCGGAACAAGCGGCTGGAGAGACTGCTGTTGAGTCCGAGTCCGACAGCTTAACTGTTAGAACTCAGGAGACCACCGCACCTCTGAGACGTAGCGAGCGCAACAACAAAGGTGTCTAAGTGGTGAGGGGGATGTGGCGCCGCTGGGTTGCGTCACTTTTGATGAAGATGTTTTTATTGACTGACTATAAGTTTAATTTACAAGCATTGTACTCATTGCATATGGGCCTCCCCGGACCCCGGCGTGCCGATGTGAGATGTAGCTTATTTCACTTGAATAAGATTTTGTTTTGAGGTGCCCTCACTTAGACATTACAGTATAAACATACGAAGCTTGACGTAACAAGTCGTAAATCTCGGCCAAACCAATCTGTCTCTGATTTCTTATTATACGGCATGACAGGTAGACTGAGAGGAGCTTCGTAAAATCGGGATTCGCATCACTAAGATAATCACACAAAAATCCTCTATAGTAAACACTCCTGGTAGCTGATAATCAATCAGTGGTTCGTAACTTGACTAAAAGAAAGCCACTCATTTGCAGATTTTTAATCAGTAATCAGCACTTTATAAAATTGGTCCCAGATGTTGCCGCTAAGGTGGTCTAGGTAGATAAAGGTGTCTCAGTGGTGAGGGGTCCTTGATAAGTAGATAATCCTTCTACAGCCGTCCCTCGCTCTATACAGGTCTGTTTTCCCTATATAGAAAATGTTCTTAGCTGCCTTATAAAGCATCCTACTGTACCTCTTTTAATCGTTTTTAACGCTGAGAACTAGAAAAGCATTTTATGCCATATTGTAAATGTTTTGAATGAAATGATTTGACCATACGAGATGTGAAGATGTGAAGAAACTTTATATAATGGTTTCCATACCAAATTGATAATGTATGTTTGACCCATGATCGGGGCTTGATGTGTTATTTATTTTTTATTGCTCTAAATTGTACGAGTATACTATATGCTAAATTAAGTTCTTCCGGTAATTAAAAATGAACTGCCATGTTGAATTAACAAAAAGGGACGAAATATATATATTCGCTGTCGCTGTCGCTTTTGGAATTGAAAATTGCATTTTATAAATTTGCGAATTTCTTAATTTTGAAATTATTAATGAACTTAATTAAATAATTATTACACTAAATAATATAGCTACCTACCAGTCTATAAAACTAAAGTGAGAATCCTAGAATAGCGTCTCTGTCTTTAATGCTGTAGATTATGCAATAAAAGACTTAAGCAAAATGACGTCTGTTCAAATTATAAAAAAGTTTACACCGACTTCATTTTCTACCTCGCTTTTTTAAGAAATATGATGCGAGAGTCCTCATCTTCAGAGGAAGACGAAAGCTGGAAATATGCTCAAGGACCATCTACGAGTAAAATTCAGCCCGCTCTCATCCAGCCAAAATTTGGTGCCCCGGAAGATAACCGACCCTCAAGTCCGCAGCAGCAGCCCCTGCATTTAAAGCTAAAGGATTCGCCAGCATCTATTGCTGATCGAAAAAACTCTAGTACATCAGCCCTTGCAGTGCCTTTTGGTAGATGTACGCCCGTGATTCGCCGAGCCTCTGGAGAGCCACGTTCGACAAGCCCCTCTCCCAGCCTACTGTCTGTCTCGGCTGGCCTTAGCGATACTGAGCAAGAGGCTGACAGACGGGAAAGACTACTCCTTTACGTTCTTGTCATGCGCTGCATTGCCTACCCGTTCTGCGCCAATCAGCCTACCGACGTTGCTCAGCGGCAACTTAAAGTTACACCGGCACAGCTGCTCCAGGTTTGCTTATAACCTCTTTTCACCATGTTACTACCGTTTTAGTCATTTCGTGATTTTTTGCTAGATTGCTATCTCAAAACATTCTTTTATAATGCAGCAGCTGTCGCATTCACATAGAAGACGATCGATCCCTCACTACTGCTTCGCCAGTCAGCTAAAATACGCAATAATATATTAATTACACCTTACAGTTAGCGAGTAGCAGAATTACTTTTACGTGGGTAAAATCCTTAGTCTTAAGGTTTGAATGTATTCTGTAAAGAAAATTTTTCAAGAGTGTTCGCGTCGGTCTCGAGAAAAATTTTGTTTCGTTTCAAAAATACGTAACTTTAATAACAGATACTATTGTAAATAGAGGAACGCAAAATTTTCCTTCGCACTGACAATACGCTCGTAGTTATGTTTTGCTGCTTAAGCTCAGGAGTTGGTCACTTGTTTTAAAAAATCAAAGTGCACCACCCTGCTAGACTAAAAATTGGAGTGACCAGGTGGGCTTGAAGATAGCATTTGAACGCCATCAAATGAGACCAAAGTGATCTGATCATAGAACATGATGATTACTTCCATGGAATACGTGAAGTGGAATCATTTTACAGACTCTTTTCTTCTACTGAAGCCACTTTACCAGACGGGACACCAAATTTTGCCGAGTCTGACTTAAAAAATCGCAACTTTGGCGCATTCGAGCTTCTTCTAGCAATTAAACCATCATAAGAAAAATTTAACGACCCACAAAAGTTATTTACAAGCCATGTACGGTTTCATGATTTAATCACGCAAAAGTTGATCTCCTTTGATGGCGGCGTGAATCCTAACCTTTGATGGCGACTCAAATGATAACCGTTGCGACTTCTCTATTGGACTTGTTCTCTGTCCGGAGGAAAATAATATCATCAAATCAAAGTTGTAAGTCTAAAGGTGACTAGCTTTATTGCAAATATGTAAAAATTGTGTTTACTCAAGCTGAAGCGGATACCATCAGGCAGCTATTTGGAATTCCAGCGCCGATGTTCTTTCGCAGAGTTTACGGGACAAATATTATTGTATGTCGTTCATTCATACTTAATATTTCACTTTCTGTAAAAATATGTTAATAGTTATTTTCAACTCTAGAGAAAAAAAAATAAACTAACTAGTTTCCGTACACTGCTAACAGATTCGCGACCGCTTTCAAAAATTTGTGTCTGGCGGCAGTGGCATCGTAGCTGACGAGGCCTTCAGTAACGCGGTGCGCAGCTACCAGGAGGTATTTTTGCAATCCGAGCGAGTAGCCGCCCTGGTCCGTTCAGGTGGCTGCTCCGTGCGCGACTTTCGGGACGTTTTTAAGAGCGATATCGAAATGCGAGTCCGATGCCTGCCTGAAATCGACGGTCTCAGCAAGGAGACTGTACTGAGCTCATGGATGGCTAAATTCGACCAGATATTTCGTGGGGATGAGGACCCAAGAAGGGCGCAGCGTATGGCTGCTGCCTGTCAAAGTGAATTGGTGCTTAGCAAGGAAGAGCTATATGATCTGTTTCAAGCTGTGCTAAATGTTCGAAAGTATGAGCATCAGATCATGTTCAATGCATGTCAAGTGAGTTTTGCAAAAGAGCCGTAGAGGAATCAAATAATCAGACTTATTTAATGCAATTCTATGTAGTTAAAAAGTTGAGTGGATGAATGGAGTAGATCAATGGATTGTATGAATTCTTTGTCAAATAGGAGCTTAGAGATCCGACGATCCGATCGTCCAGTAGTAGCAGATGGATGAGCCCCACTGAGCCCCCAAATTTATGAGCCACACGAAGGTTCTCAATTCTTCCAGGTGTCGGGTAGTTCTTGAATTACTGTAGTAACATCTTCATTCATTCGGCATTCATAACTTGTAATATTCAAAACTAGGAACTCAACTTCATCCTTATTCCACTTTAGCTTTTATGTATGGAGTTTTTCTCCCTCAATCGCGACAGTCTCTCAAACCAAAATACTTAAGAGTTCCTTTGGCTTGCAAGCCAACTTGTTTAGCGTTCAGTGTTTAGCGAACAGTTTAGCGTTTAGCGAGCCATACCATTTTTCATTATCAATGCCCTTTGAAGTACTGGGGTTTTTGGTGGTTTCTAGTTTGTCTTGCCTGTTGTTGTCTAGAGGCCTTCAATAGAATCGTTGCCACCAGTGAAGTACAGGCTTCTTCGATGTTGTAGGTCTCCTGGCGCAAGGTGGTGACCTCTAACTGCCTGTTTCTTAGAAACGATACTTGTAGCGTAGGTAGTGCTGCCACCAGCTCGCTCGGATCTTGTCCTTCGGTGAGGGAGACTCCGGGCTGAGGGAAATAAATGAGACACGAGAACTCAGCACGCCGTGCAGATTTGACAGCTCGCACCGGTGCACACCTCGTCAGCGGTCCTGCCGGGCTCAAGTGCGGGAAAAGGAACTGTGCTAGTTTCTTGTTAGCTTGGCCGGGAGTCTAGCACAAGCTCAGATACACCGTCAATGATAGATCAGAAGTCAGAATGGAGTTCGCAAGGACCAGCGCGAGATGCGCGAATCTTAAAGTTAGAGCGAAACTTAGCCCAGCCTCATAAACGAGGGCGGATAAGCGAGAGTTTAAGCGCGGAGTTGAGAGAAGGGTTGCCAAACAGAGGCACGAGAGGCCCGTACTTATAGGATAGCGGATCGATTTCAACATACCGTGCAACACCCCATTGCGCCAGAGTGCTCAAGGCCGCTCTCACTGCGCCCCTCAACCTGGCGTGGTTCAGTTCTATTTTTAGAAACAAGCGCGGAGCCCGCCTGAGAGGCAAGGACGCTATTCCAAATTTAGAGACTGACACCCAAGATTGCACAAGGCTGCGCAGAGCGACTGGGGCACGTGATCCGCTACTGTACAGGCCGGACAGAGAGAACAAATGCAGCCACACGAGAAAGAGGGGGGGGAAGGCCAGACAGACAATGAATCAAGGACAGGCTGAGCGGAGAAGCTCAGACACTGGGAACGCAAACGAACCGGAAAAAGGGGGGACAAAGGGGAGCGCAGGCAGACAAAAGGACAGCGAGGGACGGAGAGGGAGAGAGGGAGCGGGAGAGGGAGAGAGAGGGAGAGGGAGAGAGGGAGGGAGAGCTGCGGCCAGCGGCAGCCAACAGCTCAGAAGGGCGCAGGGCACAGCTGACAAAGGGGGCACCTAACACTAAACTAGTGCTCACTTCACCTTGTTTCCAGTTAGACAACGCGGATGAGCAGGCGGCGCAAATCAGACGTGAACTGGACGGTCGGTTGCAGGCTCTGGACGAAGCCATGATGGCAAGTTGGGCAGGAGATTTAGACTTGTACCCATCTGGCACAATTACTTATGATTTATTTTTACGTTCTGGAATAAATGAAAGTTTGATTCCAATTTGTAACAATTAAAATAAAATATTTTCTAAATCTATTAATCAGTCGACTCCGAAATGACAAAATGACAATGACCCACAGACTCGAAAGTACCCGAGGTTCGCAGTGAAAAACATGGAATCACTTTATTATGATGAAGCCACGGCCGCTGTAGCACAGCTCATGAGCAACCTGGAGGCTGTGCCCGTGCATAAAGGCAACTCCGACGCCAGTGACCGTCATCCTGGGTTGCCCCATCACCACCAGACCCCACTGACGCTTAAACAAAAATGCAAGCGTCACATTAGGGGCCCTGCTGGTGAACCTGAGGGAGGATTTTTGAACTACAGCCGAGCCAGTATACAGTTGAACTTCTGCATTGAGGTAAACCTTTTATATAAGACTATGCAAAAATCTGAGTGGGAAGGCTCGTACAGATTTATCTATTCGATTTCTTCTAATTCATTTTAAGCGAGATCGTATATCTTCCATAGTATAGTACATTTTTCACACCAAATATATATTTAACCAAACAAATTTGGCTGTACAATAGAGAATAAAAATTAAGCTCACTTAATTTCATGACTACCGGGCCGTTGCTATGAGTCATGGATACTCTTAAATAAGTCCATTAGAAGTTTAGATGATATGGGGACACTTTTAGAAGCAATTTCGTTGGTTAGTGAATAAGAGCAATGCGGTGGTTCGTTTAAGTTATCAACAGAAATTAGATCAGGTATTTGAGGTGAGGAGAAGGGTGATTTGCGTCACTGCAGTCACCGCATATTTATAGATATGTGAATGCTTTCCGTAAATTTCTAAAAGGATTGGATGCATTTTAACAAAGCGATTAGACAATTATTTATATACGTTACGCAAATACAAGTAGAATATTGGCAGTTAAGTAAACATTAATTATTTACTATTGATTATACATACGTTATGAATAAGCTGCTGACTCGAAGATGTTTCTGGAATGAATGTTTGACTTTTAGAAATATGACGAAAATTCGAGAAGGTTATTTATTAAAGTGCTAGTGCGCTACAACAGTTTTCCCCACGGAGACAGAGTCCCTAAGTGCGCTACACACTGGCCTCTTTCTTTATATGTTTCTCAACTCTTTCAGAACTCTAGAATCCCTAAAGCACCGAGTATAAAAATCATTTCGACGCTTAGTTTCCCAATGTAGAAAATTCTCTGGTCCTAAGAGCAATTAAAATTGTACGCAAAACTTGTCAAGAACTGTTGAAGTCGGTTGCACAGAAAACAAAACTTAAGCATCCTTAATAGCATTGCATAAATTTTATACATTTACTCAGCAACATTGAAAATAAAAGATAATAAAAAATAAAACTGATCGGGGTAGCTTTAATCCGTCCAACCCTCGCACAACGCTCGATCCCCCACTTCATTCTTCAACTCAAATCTGCCGCGGCGTAGCTAAGTTGCGTAATTCGCAGAGATGGAGAGACTTTACTTGCACTCTCAAAAGTGGCGACCACAGACGGAATCTTCTGTGATGGCGACTTTTCGATGTTGCTGAGTGAGACGTGGATCAAAGTAACAATTGACTTTTCGATTGTTATATAGTGGTTTGCTCTGTATTGCAATGATAATTTTAGGTCGTATGACGAACTTTATTCATTCAGCCTAATTAGCTCGTAGCTAAAAGCCTTGCCCCCCAATATGTAGCGCGTGCAGTGCATATATGTACGGTTTCTCCGACCTGCATGTAAATTCTACTGTTGAATTTTGCGTTTCTGTATAATATATGTACACCAAAAAACTAAAACTGAACATATTTCCACTCCAATAATATTTTTTTTTCATTGCTGATTTTCTCCATCAAAATCTACTCAAATCTCTAAATGTGTAATTAAACACTTGGCTTACTCTTCCTAGGCAGCCACCAGAACCGTGTTTACTTAACGAAAAATTTACTATGCTTGAGTATGTTTTGACTTCTGGCTGTGGGGGAATTTTTTCTTGGCTGATTGATAGTAGACCAGAATTACTCAGAAAATCCATAACGTCTATCATGTAGCTTATCATGTAGGGTACATAATGATACGAAAAAATCTGTAGAAGATTGAGCAACAGAATCGAAAAACCGCTGTGGCGATGAACGCTCAGTTTTGCAAAAAGTACATTAAGAGCGGAAAGTAGCAGACGAGTTCACTATGAGAAGCATGATCTAGCATGTTTGATGATTGCAAATGGCTCGGGCGGGAGTGAGTGCCTCCGGCTCTGCTAAGCGAGTGGGACTGTGTAAAGCGGGCAGAGAAAATCCAATGCAATTTTCTGACCTTCAGCCCAGAAAATTTTATATCACAGAGAGGCTTAAAAAATGTGCAGCGCTTGAAACTGGGTGCTTTTCTGAGCTAAACCGAGCTTTGCACGGCTTTCGTGCGATAGAGTCGTCTAGCTGTTATTTTTATTGACAAACTTTACTTATACTCATACGCAGTATCTCGGCTTGAATTTTCCTAGCAGGAGTAACTGTATGTTTACAATTTTTGTATTTTTGTCCCAGTAGAGACGAGATGGTTCTTTATGAATCCGTTGCTTTTTAACCTACCGTTTTGACTTTGGGCTCAGTGTCAATATTGCTACGGTTACAGAAGGGTGTGATTTAAAGAGATTCTAGTATAGTACTGGCTGAAATTAATGTTAAAAGAATTGTGAAGAGAAAGGATTCCATCCAAGTGGCATTACGGCTTATTAATCTTGGTGCTTGGAGTGTTGATTCTCGCTATAAAGTAATCTGAAACATATTTAGCTCATATGTGGCTCGAGAAACGAGGAACGAGGAACCTCAGTTTCTGAAATCAATCACCAATTCCATTTAACCTATTAGAGTTGTATAATAATAAATTGTTATTATTTATCTATTTATTTACTATTGCGCTAATAAATGTCCTAATATCTATCCAAACTATCAAACCAATTTTATCCAACCGTCTTGCGTCATAAAAAAATCGAAAAATACTCCTTTGGCAGGTAGTAGTGTGCGAGGTGCGCAACTTAAAGTGCGTCCCTGGAAACCGCATTGTATACTGCACTATGGAACTGGATGGCAGCGAGAAGTTTCAGACGGATCAAGCAGAAGCCTCGCGGGCTATGTGGGATACTCAAGCGGATTTTACCACGTCTCAGCCTCTGCCCACCATCAAAGTGAAGCTCTTCGCCGAGAGCTCACGGATGCTGAGCCTGGAGGACAAAGAACTGGGCAAGGTTAGACTTTACTAATACTAAATTAGATGTACTATAGAATTTTTCGGTCTAGTTGGGAGTTCGAGCTTTTAAATTGGACAAAAATGGAGCTAGCCTCCCATCAACAAGCTATCTTGAGATGCGGCCGATGTCAATGACTTATGAAATGCATACCCAGAGACCTCTTAATCACTCGGGACAGGAACCTCTGAAGTCTTAAGTTGCTACGGAGCCTCCATTTCGCAGTGATCGTCATCTCACTAGGCGATGCAGCTGTAAATATAAAATTCGTCCTCTGTCCATCTTTTCCATCTGTTTTTCTGCGCACGTGTGAGGTGCAGTTTCAGCATATTAAATTTGTTATAGATTTTTTACCTTGGAAGCTGGAAAAACAGTGAGGCTTTGATGTGCAGGGCTTCGAATATATACTCAGCAACATCGAAAAGTCACCATCACAGAAGATTCCGTCTGTGGTAACCAATTTTGAGAATGCTGGTAAAGTCTCTCAGTCTTTGCGAGTGACGCAGGAAAGCTTCATCTAAGGAAGGCGCAGAGGCGCAGAACTGTGCCTTTTTTGTGCTTTGAGTTGAGACCATAGAATTAGATGAACACGTGCATTCACCTGTTCTAATTGATGTCCGCGCCATAGACCTGAGCTACATTTTAAGATAAGATAGGAAGCTCTATGTCAAATTTAAAAGCCCGCAATCTGCAGTCCTAACTAGACTGTGTTTCTATGTGCTGTATTTCGTCTTATAATTTCGTTGTTCGATTTACGAAGATCTTTGTGTTATAGATTTGAATTTTGAATTTAACTTTTCATGCGCTTGTATTATTTCTGCCTTTTTTCAGGTAGTTATAAAGCCTACCTGCACAAAAGCAAATGGTTGCGAATGGCACAAAATGACAACAAGCAAAGACTGTTCGGACGATTTGAGCATAAAAATTATAGTGCACATGGAGAAACCCTCGAATTTAAAACACTGTGGCTGGTTATGGGTTGCTGGCAGACATCTTTTTAAAAAGTGGAAAAAGCGCTACATCTGCCTTATTCAGGTTTTCATTTCTTATTCTTTGTTTGCAATTTTTGCGTCGAAAAGACGCTGGTTGCTAATGAACTTTACTATCTTAATCTGTCTTCCTCAGGTTAGCCAGTACAACTTTGTTATGGCCTCATTTCACGAACGAAAGTCCGAGCCACAAGAAGTCATGTCTCTGAATGATTGCACCGTCGACTATCTTTTCGAGACACCGCCTGAGCTGCTGTCTTCCACATCAACCGCTGTTCACTACTTCTTTAGCACCGTCCGCGAGGGCGATTCCGTGACGTACGCTGCGGAAGACGAGACCAGCCGTCAGCTGTGGGTTCAGGCCATCTACCGGGCTACCGGCCAGGCCCACAAACCTCAGCCGCCTCAGGCTGCTGTTCAAACGGTCAATGCGACTACCGCTGCCGCTTCTGTTGTCCAGGCTCCGTCCTCATCCTCGCTGACCTCGGCAATGTCAGCCACTCGACGGACTGTGTTGGACGATCTTGTTTATGCAGATCCACGCCGGCTCGACCACGCTGCCCTTTTTCGCAGGCTTCAGTGCCTCACGTTGGAACATCGGCTATCAGATCCTTACTGCAGCCTGGGTTGGCTCAGTCCTGGCCAGCTCTTTGTGCTTGATGAGTACTGCGCCAGATACGGCGTGCGCGGCTTCCTCAGACACATTTACTATCTGGAAAACTTACTCGATGCACAAGAAGCTCGCAACTTGACCATAGACCCGACTCTTATGCACTACAGCTTTGCCTTTTGTGCTTCCCACGTACATGGAAACAGGCAAGTTCACATCTTTATCAGGACGTAGATTCTTGGAACGCTTCTCTATCTATGCTTACATTTATTTATGCACTTCTTAATCTGCTACCCTCTGATATTTGGATACGTTCACATCTCAGTTTGCATCAATATGAACCTAAAGACACTTGACTGTGTACCTGCAGACCAGATGGCATTGGTACGGTGCTGCAAGAGGAGCGCGCTCTCTTTGATAGAGTGAAATTGCGGCTGAGGCAGCTGCTAATGCGGCAACTCACTGAGTTCCGTTTCTACTTTCCTTTCGGCCGTCCTGAGGGCGCACTGAAGGGCACCCTTTCCCTACTGGAGCGGGTAAGGTCTCATTTCAAAAAAAGCTGTGTCAGCTGTATTTTTACTTTAGTTTTGTGCTCAACCATTAGTGCTCGATTCATTAGTTGGATTGAATGGGTCTTTGCTTTAGCAGCAAAGCTCATAAATCGTTTAAAGCTCATAAATTTGAGCTGCACCTCCCTTGCATGCCATGTAGCCTGAATTTTAGGTACTAGTTTGAAATACTCGTATAGCTCAAAGCAAGAGTTTTTCAAGTCTCAAGTAGCAGCGCGCTGTTATTAATAAATAGGTTTTGCTTAAGTATCTTTGTAGGCTTATATAGGCTTACTTATCTAGTTTTTTAACCTACTGTTGTCCGAAATTATTATACTACTGAGCTGCACTGACTCGACAAGCGTACATGGCCGGCCAAGCTTACATTCACTATGCAACCTATCTTTGTAATTTATTGTATATTTGTGGTGCCGGAGTGCTGAGCTCAAGGCACTGCAGTGACTAACTATCTAACCGATATTACGTGCACCGGCAACATGCACACTATCCTCTTCTGAACTCTTCGCCCTGTCTGGCAGTATCATTAAATAGGCTGTTTGCTAAGTGAAACAGATCTAAGAATTTTGTCAAACGCACGGCACGACAATATTATTAGTCTTTTTGTCACAAACGCCAAGCGTCAGCCTTACAATTAACTTGGTACAGCAATAGAACTGAAAAAAACAGTCTCGGTAGGACGCCATATAAACAGCAAGATTTTGAAGTAGCTAAAAATGCTCGTGAATCAAGCTGCACGAGTTCTTACTGAACCCACAAAAGAAATTGTACAGACTGTGCAATCTCATCACTGATTTTGCCCATGTTCTTTGTTTGCGGTCACCCTGCTCGTCTGGAGCCGTTTCATGGCTAGTGTCGCTAGCTTCAGCTTTCCAGTTCATATTGTTGCTGATTTGTAGGCTAGAGAGCGATGGTGATCTTTATCAGACATGAGAGTATTAATTTGAATCCTCCAAAGAGGTTTCAAAGTCTTTGCTCACCAGTCACACTGGGTAGCAGCAGTTGTCTTAAGTGTAGCGCTCATGCCACTCTCGATTAAGTCGACTGCTCCTAAGCTCAAACTGGCTGCAAAAGCTAAAATATCATTGATAAAAACCAGCAGTTTTGACTTCAGTATGTACTCGTAATTACTGGACTGACCAGAAAAGGAACAAAATGCAGAACAGGAGTGCAGATGGAACGAAATCAAACTACTTTTCCTGCCGGACAATTTTTTTACTTTTGTAACTTTGCATTTTTTCGCTAAAAGTACGTGAGAATAAAATAAAAAAATTAGGCGAGCTAGAGACCGAGAGGACAAGCCTGTGAAGCAAGAAACACACATATTAGAGCGCCATCTAAAGCGCACTAACCACCCACACCACTGCCAACCCCTGCCCTTAAGCAAAACAGAGGCAGACCATGGCAGGCAATCCCTGCCGCCACTAACAACGATTGACTGATAAATCTAAACTACAATAAAATAGACTTAAAATAGTGCTTACAAGTGTGTACTCAAAGAAATTCAATAAATCTTATCCCCTTCTGCTCTTCTCCCAGGTACTAATGAAAGACATCGTGACTCCAGTGGACGCAGCTGAAGTTCGCAAGGCGGTACAAAGCTGCCTTGAGGAGGCAGCCTACGTAAACTATTGCAGAATTGCAGATTTCGCGAATATCGAAGGTGCTGAAAATTTATACAATTGATCCTACTTTAAAAAGACTCTGATAATAGTACGAGCTAATATTGGCGTATCATGTATTTCTTGAATTAATGCCACCTGATTTGCGTCGTCTGAGTTCATGTTAGCGGCAATTGCAGTTTGAGATAGGGTTTTAAGCCACGGGAATGATATTTAATTTACTGAACTTATTGATAAGATCACTAACATTGTTCAGTTCATTCCTGGGTTGTTATTTTACTGAAAACATAGCTGCAGTTTTGTAACTAGGGTTTGAATTTTTGTTGCAAAATAAGATGTGGTTGAAAATTGCGTATGCCTAAATTGCTTATGCATCTGTTCCTGTCTAGGAAAGTCTAAGACTAAGACTAAGGACTAAACAAGTACAATTGCAACGTGTAATATTAAAAAACCTAAAGGCTAAGGAAGGCTAAGGAAAAATAAACGAATGATAATTTACTAACTCAGAAAGAACCTGGTAGAGTTGCTCGCTTAATAAATAGGAATAGAATAAATGAGAGAACAAACATTAACTTGTTACTTGATTTTATTTTATTTTACGGCCAGTGCATTTCGACCCTTATAGGTCATCGTCCGGGCAGTAATGAAAATTGAATAAGCAGCTGAATAAATATACATGTATTTAGTTGAATAAATACTATAACTTAAGTGTACGTAGTTCTCAGTCGAAACAAGTTCAAACAGGGGAGAGAGAGCAAACGGTGCAGTAGCGTACACTCCAAGCTAAAACACGCTGAGTTGGCGGCTTGGCACCCCCATAGCTAGCTGGCAGTTTAGGCTAGGGTTCTGATCTTTGATGTACATAGCCTCTAAGATGCTCAAAGTGCATGGCGGTAGGAATCAATAATCTTAAATAAATCAATAGGTTTGCTGTTCGCATGTGAGAAGGTGCTCCTGTACGGCAGATATTTTGGTCCAGTGCTCCTTGACCCTGGTATACAAGTGTCGCTTAGTTTTTCCGATGTACGAAATACGAAATACGAAATACGAAGTACGAAATAAAAAATGGTCGCCAGAGCAATGAAACTTGTAAACTTATAAACGACACTTGCATTAAGAGGTCGAGGCACACGGGACTTCAAGTTGCAGACATACTGGGACACCTTCTTCATGCGAAAAATGATCCTAAGCTGAACGTTGAGGCTTTTTTGAACAGTTTTTCAACTTTTTTCTTGAACTCAATAGAGCACAGGCCAAAAAAACGGAAACACAATCGTAGGGCTGTTAGTTTCGTTAGCTTTATCCTCCTGAGTGCTCTGTTGATTAGTCAGCTTGTTATTTAAAACTGGTTCACAATGCGCGACACGTAGTTCCTGGGGTAGCCATTCCCAATGAGATGGCCAGTAAGCTGTTCCACCTCATTATGATACAGTTTCCAGGAGCGACAGATCCAGAAAGCTCTATACAGAAAGCAGCGAATCAAGCCATTCGTCCATTGCCACGGGCAAAGGGCATCGAATCTCAGCATAAGACCGGTGAAGCTGGGCTTCCTAAAGACTTTAGTTTCGATCAGTTCATTGCTGACACCAATCTCCATGTCAAGAAATGAGAGTCTAGTTCCTCCACCTTCGGTCGTGAATTTAATATTAGGATGAGTATGATTGATAGCATGGAAAAATTCTTCGTTTTTCTTATCATCCTCGAAGATGGCGAAAGTGCCATCCACGTAGCGTCTGTAAAACCGAGGCGCACACAGGAGGGCCATCCAGTCTTTTTCCCAATGGGCCATGCAAAGATTAGCCAGGGTGGGGGCTATAGGGCTGCCCATGGCACAACCATCAATTTGCTTGTAGTACCTATCCCCGAACAAAAAGATACCAGAGGTGGAAAACCCGAGCATCTTTTTAAGGACGGTCTTCGGAAAAGGCGGATGATCAGGGTGCTCGTAAACCAGGTCAGTAGCCAAATAAATCGCAAACTTCAGCGGGATATTGGTAAACAGAGACACGACATCAAAACTGAAAAGTCTGTCAGCAGAACCACTGCTAAACTGCAAAGGGTCGAAATGCATTGGCCATAAAATAAAATGAAATCAAGTAACAAGTTAATGTTTGTTTTCTCATTCAGAAAGAACCAGTTGCAGAATTTGCACATGGTTTGAAAATCTTTAATTTTTTGTTGAAATTACAACGGCCATTAAAAACCGGCCCAGTTTACAACCGAAATTCAAGATTTAGGTAAATTATTCCAACATTCAAGTTAGGATTAGTGTTAGGGCAGAGCGAGCATCAGCCTACTCCTTTGAATTCGCTGATGCATCGAATTCACTCTGCAGAGATGGTGCAGTCCAACTGGCCTACCGACCGCAAGATGGAGTGCATTGTTCACGTGGCGGAGATGTGCATAGAAGTCCTGCAACAAAATGAGGAGCACCACGCGGAGGTAAATGCCACCCATTTCTTGATGTAAAATTTGATCATAGCTCATCGCCTCGTACTTCGCGCTGACATTATTGTTTCGACATTACTGTCTTAGGAATTTTCGGATCCGGGATAGGAGATATGACAATAGAATCTATAGTTTTTACTTTACTTTTGAACCCGATTTTAAGCTGAGCACGTCTGTTTTCTGAATCGGCCTATTGACTAGTATATTAATCTATCAGTTAATTAAACGCTGATTGCCGATTCAGATGGAACGTCAAAGAGAATTGACATTGGTTATGTTTCTCTGAAAATTCACGTCAGAGACAGATAAGAGTTATAAAAAACCAATACTATACATTTTGAACTGCTACCCTCTGACACAACTTTCACTGGTTTTAATTGCAACATCTAAAAACTCGAGTATTTGCTGCTTACGCTTATTCTACAGTTACATGTGGCTATTCTTTTTTATTGCATGGCATAAAATGGGGTATTATGCGATAGAAGCACTATTTACGAGGGGTGTCCAAAAAGTAGTGGGAATTTTCAACCTAACTCATAGTTGGATTCAGATAGATACATGGCGCTGACGTTAAATGAAATCGGCTTTATCTATCAGGGACATACTTTCTAGATTTCGTAAATATCTACCGGCATTCAGAAGTTATGTCCAATCTTGTACCGTGCCCTTGGGCCCCTGGGAAGCTTACAGAAAATGACTTTATCTTCTATCAAGTCATTTTCTGTAAGCTTCCCATGCTCCACCATGCTCCGATGCTCCATCCACCATGAAAATGCCCGACCACACACGGCTTCAAGGACAACGCATCAACGCATGAAATTTGAACTCCTGCCTCACCCACTACTTGCCTGACTTGGCGCCAGCAGATTTTTGTCTTTTTCCGAGGCTGAAGGAGCTGTTAAGAGGCAAGGTCTACGTCAATCGTCACTGCCTTGAAAAAGAGATTCGGCGCCTCCTTGTTTATGCGATTCCCAAGGAGCAGTACGCACATACCATTGATTCACTGCTCATTCGCAGGGATAAATGCGTCAACTGCAACGGTGACTACGTGGATAAGCTTTCCATCCCTAACGACAAGAATATTTGAGTGTGACTTTGCTTGACTTCTGTTGAGAAAGTTATGTCAAGAAAAACTTCAATGGATATGCCAAGGACAACTGAAGTTACGTTATATATCTACGTTACGTTGTTACGTTACGTTACGTTAAGAACAAAATT
Source organism: Macrostomum lignano (assembly GCA_002269645.1). Taxonomy (NCBI): domain Eukaryota; kingdom Metazoa; phylum Platyhelminthes; family Macrostomidae; genus Macrostomum; species Macrostomum lignano. Next base: position 26,052 of record NIVC01000139.1, read on the forward strand.
CTGGACCTAACACCGAAAGAATTAGCTTTTTACGTGCAACTAGTCGAAAATTACATATATGGGAAGACCAGGCCTCCAATAAAAATTACACGATACGCGAGTGTTGCGTCCTACTACTTCAGTTGTCCTTGAGATATGCTCTTACAGATTATCATTTTATGTTTTTTTCGGAATATACCTGTTTTTTAGTTTCTCTAAGTTACACCCATGGGCACGGTACTAGATTGGACATAGCTTCTGAATGCCGTTAAATATTTGCAAAATTCAGAAAGTATGTCCCTGATAGATAAAGCCGCTTTCATTTGACGTCAGCGCCATATATCTATCTGAATCTGTGTTTGAATCCGAATCTGAATCTATCTGAAACTAGGTTGAAAATTCCCACTACTTTTTGGGCACCCCTCATATATAGCATTTTAACGCCAAATTTATTGCATTGGTTTTTATTCATATTGACCACTGATTCCATAGCATGTTGTGTATGTAGCACTTATCCTTAGCTAAACCATACTTTCTGCTGAAAGCTGTTTATCTGAGAGTTTTAATATGCAACTTGTTTTCTTTGATTCAGGCCTTTGCTTGGTTTTCCGATCTACTAGTTGAACACGCCGAAATATTCTGGTCCATGTTCGCAGTGGACATGCAAACCGTACTGGAGAGCCAGCCCCCTGATGTGTGGGACTCCTTCCCACTCTTCCAGCTGCTCAATGACTACCTCCGTTGTGACGGTTCGTGCATATTATGCTGCGCTTCTAATTTTTAAATTTTAACTATGCATTCTAGTTCTATGCATTCATGTGTGCTCTGCATGTTAACAGTAGGAATCGCAGACATTAGTATTCCAATGGAGGGCGATCCTATCAATTTTCTGACCTTCCTGTTCGATACATGAATAAACAACGTCTTTCTGTCGTTTTCTGCAAGTACTGTGTGCATTATACTCGGCAATTTTAGGTTACAAGAACCTATTACCGCCCAGATATTGACCTCCGAGCGAATTGACCTGACTGTTGATCAATTTCACAAAAACTATAAGGATTATGTGAATCGGATTGCATCACGGGGTTCCCATTTAGTGTCTATCCAAACCAGAGCTTCTCTTTCGTTTACAAGGCATCAAAATATCATGCGTATAAAATCCAATGGACTTATTACAGTCTTAGTTTCATTCTAGAAAAAAAACTGCCATGCAACTTTCGTGCCTTTAAATGTTTTACTCTTGTAGCTTTCCGTTCAAGCGCTACAAGAAAAGTTCAATAGGCGTACAATTATTCCTTAAGCACTTCTGCTTAAAATTTTCCCTACCTATAGTATCGCTTGCTGTTGTGATATCAAGTTCAGTTCTGCTTCCAAGTTCAAACTGTACATCTGCCAATTTCACAGCAAACCTACGGCATGGAAAATTTCACAAGCAACTGCAAGAGACATTTGCACCTCAAGTAGTTCGATATGTGGACCTGATGGAGTCGTCCATCGGGCAGTCTATTCACAAGGGATTCGAGCGGGAGACTTGGACGCCCAACGGCGGTGGCTGCGCTACTAGCAGCAACCTACTGTGGAAGCTGGAAGCGCTGCAATCATTTATCGCTGATCTGCACTGGCCAGAGCCAGTTTTTGCTGAACACCTGGACAGCCGGCTTAAATCGATGGCCGCCGACATGTTAGAGGCCGCTGGCAGGAGAACCGCCACTGCCTTCGATACCGAACTGAAACGGGGAAGTAGTTGGGTTGACTTTTTGCTGTCTGTTGAGCTATGCGTCATGTTCAACACCTGTGTGGAGCTGAAGTCCAAGGTGTTCAGCCTCTGTTCCATGTCTTCTGGCGAGACTATGGTGAGACGCAAGGGCTACTCAGAGCTTCAAAGATTCAATATTGATATGAATTCAATACCTACTTTAAATTATTTTTATTTTTTTGGCAAAAGAAGTCCATCTTCTTTCAAATCTTCTTTCGATTTCCCTCTGGTCCCACTGCAGCACGAGTACCACGCGAGGACGGGCGAGTTCCTGGAGGGCCTGCAGTCCCGACTAGTAAACAGCATTGTTGATCATTTCTGCGGCGTATTCGAGATGGTGCTGGCCCGACTGGCACGCTACGATGAAGGCGCGATGTTTTCAACACTTTTTTCTATCGCCAAGCCAACAGATGAGATCGGGAAGGAGTATGTGGACTTCTGTCAGGCTAACATCGAGCAGGTCCGGCGCCATGTCTACGATGAGTTGCTGGTGCTCAGTCTGTTTGAAGTAAGCTTCAACAGTTTCAAAAGCAACTGTTTTTTGTAGTGAAATTATTGTTTGCCTTTTACTAGAGCTTTGTTTTTCTACTTCTCAGGCTTTGTATGATATGAATAAGTCTGCTAAAATATAGAAATCACATTATGGGTGATCAGGGAGTACACGTTAGAATCAATGACTTCATTCTCTCATGTGTTCTTTTATTAAATACTAGTTGACTCCTTAAATCTGCCGCCTTTAAAAAATTGCCCTTAAATCAACTAGCTATTAGGGGATCCCCCGACAACTTTTTTGCTGCACCAGAACAAAGCAACGCAGGAACATGAAATGCAAAACCACTGGCTATTTTTTTATTGCGCACCTTCTCAAACAAGAATCAAGTCACAAGCCCTCCGTACCATTAAGATATTCAACGATTTCTCCAGAAGGTCGGATTTTACCATAAGCGCTAGTGTTTTCAATGCACCCTTATTTGCCAATCAGCATTGCGCCTCAGTGCAGCTTTTCCAAGCCTCCAAATTTCATCAGGACGTCAACCACATGTGCTCGTATCAGCTGTATATTTGTTGGTCACTGGCCTTTCACCAAAGCGGAGCTTTTGGACCTTAGGTATCCAACAAAATAGTTTGATATCTTCACGGTCCTGAGGGCTGCCGACTTGATTACTTGAATTTAGCGTTCCTGCGTTGCTTTGTTCGCTGCTCAAAAATTGTCAGAGGATTCCCCCTTGGTAATTCAAACTGCGAAAAATGGCTTCATATTTCTACTGTCAATACGTCAAAATTTTATTTTCATAAACTTTAAGTTCTGAAACTCGAATTTGGTAACCAATGCTGCAGACAGTCTCTCCTGCTTAAGCGGAATCTCCCTGCACAAAGTGAGTTTTACATGCGATCTTAAACCTGCAGATCTGGTACAGCCGTCAATTCCGCTTGCTGCAAGACTGGCTGGTGAAGGAACGAGCCTCAGACTCCCTGCATCCTTATCAGATCACCTGCCTCAGCTTCATCATCAAGAAGCTGCATAGTGACTTTGAGTTGCAGGGCATCACCAGAGATGTATTGGAGACTACCTGCTTTGCGGCAGTAAATTCCCGCATTCAGGTTGGTAAAAGTTGTAAAAATGTGTAAAAATGCCTTAAAAATAATTTGTTTTTTGGTTGTGTGCTAAATAATTGTCGCATTCATTCACTTTTAATGATATAACTTGGAGATGGGCTAGGTTTCTAAATGTTATCATGGCAACGAAAAACCTACGAAGTAGAATGCATGAGGGGGCTTCTGGGACAAAATTTTTCACCTCCTCCATAATCCACCTAAATCCATCCATATTATCCCTGACAGAATCAGAAAAAAGGGGGGTCGCACCTGCTCACAAAACATCGTCCATAATCCCATTAAATCCATCCATATTATCCCTGACAGAATCAGAAAAAAAGGGGGGTCGCACTCGCTCACAAAACGTCCTCCATAATCCCATTAAATCCATCCATATTATCCCCGACAGAATCATAAAAAAGGGGAGGGGTCGCACTTGCTCCGAAAACTTCGAACATAATCGTATTAAATCCATCCATATTATCCCTGACAGAATCAGAGCATAACAAGTGTCCACTAACACCTGTTATGCTCACTGACACTGACATAATCCACTAACATCCACCCAGAACCAATCAGAAAATAATCTGCATTCTTCTCCCCACATTCAATCCGCAACGTGCTACCACATCCCTAAGACTTTAAATCCCCTAACCCAGGGTCCTTACCCTTTGAAAAAAAATTAAATTTTCTCTAAAAATGTTTCCAGTTGTCTCTCCAGGTTCTTATTACAAAGCGCACGAGCCTAATTACAAGAGTAAGTACCGATGCAAACTTGAATGCAGCGAATACATGAGAAAATATTGGCCCGACGTTGATATCAATGTCCCTAATATTAATCTAGCTCTCCAAAGACACTGGTTTCATAAGTATGGAGTAACCTACGTAAAAGATTACGACAGCTACTATAACTTTGCAGAAATCATTAGGCAATTGCGTTAAAAAACCGAAAGGCCAAAAAGCCGAAAGGCCAAAAGGCCAAAAGGCCAAAAGGCCAAAAGGCCAAAATCGTTTGCATTCTGGCCTTGCGCGAGGCCGAAATCCTTTGCATTCTGGCCTTCTTTCGAGACGGAATTCTTCCTCGGCTGGGCTCAGTTAAAGTGAAAATCTCTCTCCCCTCACGCGCGCTCTCTCTACTCCCATATCTTTCAAGAGCCTTCCCAATTCATTGTTAGGAGCGCAAAAAATAAACCCTGCTCCCGAGCACTCCGCACACCCACCCTCTCTCCCCAAACACCCACCCTCGCCGTCGATCCCCAACCCCAACTTAGACTTACCAAAAATAAGCGCCTTGACTAATTTCCTAGCAATAGACTCGCGAAATCCGCTTGAAGCCCCTATATTGTCTAGTCTCCTAAGCATTTCTTTGTCGCAACGATTCTTCTCCTCAGGAAAATCTCTATATTTAACGTCATGCCACATGCAGACAGAGTCTAGCTCGTTCACAGGCTCATGCCCAGGATTTGGATTATTGTTTTTATCTAACTGTATTTCAAGTGGATTCAAAGGCCCGCAATATTTATAGCCGGGAAGTGTCCAGCCTTTGTTTGGATGAGGAAGCTTTTCTATCAGTCCATGTGAATCTAACTTACCACCAGAGCGTTGCATTATTTTATTTTAAATTTTCTTTTTTAAAAAATGACAGATCAGAAACTTAAAAAACTCTACTACAGCAACAAAGGATTCTTTGTAGGAAAAAATGCAGTCACCAAACTCGCAGAACTAAGTAAGGAACCAAAAGATAAAGTAGAAAAGTGGCTCTCTAAGCAAGCAGTCTACCAAGTCTATTTCCCACCAGAAAAAATTTGAAAGGCCCCATTTCAGTATTTATAAACCTAATGAGGCGCACCAAGCAGATCTTCTGTTTCTCCCCAATGACTCAGGCTACAAGTATGCTCTTACAATTATTGACATTGCTTCCAGATATAAGGAAGCTCGCCCACTCAAGACGAAGAAGTCAGAGGTTGTTGCCAGTGCACTGCAAGATATTTATAAAAACTCTCCGCTCACATACCCCCAAATCTTTATGACCGACTCGGGTAAGGAATTCATGGGTGCAGTGAAATCCCTTATGGAAAAGCACAATACAGAGATTCGCTACGGAAGAACAGACCTGCACAGGGATCAAGCGTACGTTGAGAGATTCAATCTAACTCTAGCCAAGAGACTATTCACTAAGCAGACAGCGCAAGAACTCAAACTGAGTGCGGGGCAGTACTATACCAAGTGGACAGAAAGACTCCCCACTGTTATAGAGCAACTGAACAATGAAGTCACGCGCATGACTGGATTGAAACCGTCCCATGCAATTAAACAAGACACTGTCGAACTTAAGTCATCTCATAGAACAGACAACAACACGACAACCCCACACAACACGCACAACACAAAACACACCTCGAACTACCCTAAGCTTCCAGGAGTTGAATCACCATACATACTGACAAACTCTGAGTTTCTACGCTTTTTATATCTACCTGGAGAGCTAGAGAAAGACACCAAAAGAAGAGCTACAGATCCATACTTCAGCCTTGATGTACATAAAATAGACAGACATTTTACCTCCGACTCTGGAGAGTATTACTTTTTATCTCAGGCTTTTAACCCTAAATCCCCCACGCGGTCATTAACTAGAGCTGAACTCCTAGTGATACCAGCTGACACAGAAATTAATTAAAATATTAAAATAAAAAAATGACAAAGATTGAAACCAGAACCATCAATAAACTCAATAAAATCATTGAATCAAAGAAACCAGGTCTTATATCAATTAAAGGTGTCAAAGTAAAAATCGATCCCACGCAGCAAATAGTTCAGTGTAATGAACAAAGACACAGCATCACAGATGAAAAGTCAGGAGGAATCCTACCATTAGCAGCTCTTATTCCGATCATTGCAGGCGCTGTAAGTGCCGCAGGTGGTGTAGCTGGAGGTGTAGCAACTGCTGTTAAAGCTGGGAATGATAGAGCCCACCAGCTGGAATTGCAAAAGATTGCAAGAGACAAAGGTATAACAATTAAGGCAGGAGAGGGCTGCCCTGATTTTGATGATCGTGATGATTGTGAGCATGAAAATTCTGTAAGCAAGTCTGACATTGTCAAAGCAATCATGACACTGCACAATGCTGGGTTTACAATAATGCGGATGTGATGAGGTTTAAAACCCCACTTTATCCAGCTTCATAAACCTAATACTACTTATAGGATGTAGAAACAGTTCAACTTTTCTATCAGGGTGGTAACCCTCAAAGTTTTTTTTTATTTTAGAGATAAAAATGCCAAAAGCCAATCCAGAAAAAGATTTGGTCAACAAATATTTTTCAAAAGGCGTCTCATTTCAAGACAAAAGTAATTTACTAAGAGAAGCATGTAAACAAACGTTTAACACAGACCCTGGTCACCTGGGAAGCTATGAAAAACAGTTGGAAATCATCAAACAATTAGAATCCAACCAGTATGCGCCTATACAAAATCCTGCAAAGGAACACCAAGAGAGGAGTCGCAACTTAGTTAACAAATACGAAACTCTCACTGGTGAAAAAGCAAAGTACCCACAAAATAAGCAGGAACAAGAGAAATTAGAGCAATTAATCCATTTAAAAGAGTCGGAGCTTGCCATTGAAGAGATTAATTTTGCACAGAGGAAGTTTACAGAACATTACATAGAGTACAAAATCCCAATTAACGGCACCAACCAAATTAACGACACCAACGACACCACCGCAAACATCTACGACTATAAAGACAGCATCCAATCAGTTGTTGATCACACACTCAAAACACGCAAGACCTTTAAACTACAGATATCATTCAAGATTGCGTTTTATATGCCTGCAAAACCCACTGAGCATCTCGAGTATTACATGACAACAAAGGCAAAGCCATTCACCCCTACAGACACACTGGATCCTTTCCTTCAAGATGTCACTAAGAAAATTGAAGCGTTTACATCCAGAGGTTCCGGATGGGTCGTGGGAGGGATTCAAAGAGCGACTGTCATGGTCATGAAATATGACCCACTTAAAGCCTCCTCTTATATAGAGCTCCCGCATAAGCTTGCCGGCAAAAAAGCTTGCATAAATGTTAAAAATAAAGACAATTGCTGTGCTCTATGGGCAGTTCTTTCTGCACTTCTTCATGATAGTGTCCCTCACCACCCTGAAAGAACCTCAAATTATCAAAATTATTTCAACTACTATCTCATTGAATGCGAAAAGAAGGGAATCAGGTTTGACAAAGGAGGCTTGGCGATCTCTCAGATCCCAAAGCTGGAAGAAGTGTTTAATAACAAAATTAGAATCACAGTCTTTGAGTGGAGTGAAAAAACTGAGAAAGTTCAACCGGTCAGATGTAGCAAAGACGTTTTAGATCCTGAGGGGAAAAGGCGGACTGAAGTGGATCTTCTAGTGATTGGTAATTTACTAGAGGAGGCTCACTATGTTTGGATTAAAGATCTTTCAAGACTCATTCACAAGCAGTTGAATAATCATCACGAGGCTGTTGCCATCTGCCGCTTGTGCCTTAAGCATTACAGTGGACCTGAGCGCTTTGAAAAACTAGCAGAGCATGAATTATCATGCGAGGATCACCCGACAAACTGCTCTCTTCCTTCAGCTGAAGAGAAGTATCTCCGGTTTAAGAACTATCACAAGATGGAGAAGCTCCCATTTGTTGTATATGCTGATTTCGAATGCTCAATCATGCCAGAAACACAAAAACAAACTCCAACTCAAAAACATGTCCCCAATTCAGTAGCATATGCCTTTATTAATACAAAAGGACTTGTTGAGTATAATTATTTCTTTGGAGAGCAGTGTGTGGAGCAGTTTATTGCCAGAATGTTAGAGTTGCAAAAAGTGATTAGCACCCTTCAACCTGTTCCAATAATGATGACTGAGGAGGATGAAAGCAATTTCCTATCAGCAACTCATTGCCACATCTGCAGGAAACATTTAACTTGCACTAATATTAAAAACCCCACCGTTAGGGACCACTGCCACTTTACTGGGAAATTTAGAGGCGCCGCGCATAACACCTGTAATCTAAAGCTAAAATCGAACATTCATGATCTAACGATATTTTGTCACAACGCAAAGAACTATGACATGCATTTAATAGTTGAAAAAATCGGCATGATTCCAGACATACACCTTGATTGCATCGCAGAGAACAAGGAGAAGTTTAAGTGTGTTGATATTAAACAGGATAATTCGGGTAAAGGTGAAGGTTCGAGTGAAGGTAAAATAAGACTGAAGGATTCATATCAATTTCTAGCTGCCAGTCTAGACGAACTAAGCAAGAATCTAAAAGATGAACAATGTACATATACAAAGATGTTTGCAAGTAAAATTAACAACACTGATGAATCATTTAAACTTTTAAGAAAGAAAGGCTTCTACCCCTATGAGAATATTACTGGGTATCATGTATTTGAAGAAGGTTTACCACCACAGGAGAAGTTCTTTTCAAAGCTAACAGACTCTGGAATCTCTGACAAAGACTATGAGCACGCGAAGCATGTCTATAATTACTTTAATTGTCAAAACTTCTTCCAGTATCACCTGCTTTACCTCTTCACAGATGTGTTTCTGCTGGCCGATGTGTTTGAAACTTCAGATACACCTGGTACACAGCATATGGCCTCGATCCAGCACATTATGTGTCTCTGCCTGCCACTAGCTGGGAATCTTTGCTTAAAATGAAATGGGATCAAGATCCAGATTGGTACATTGAACTTCTTACAGACATTGACATGTACAATTTTGTCGAATCGTCAAAGCGAGGGGGGATCTCAATTTGTGTTAACAGGTATGCAAAAGCAAACAATCCCTACATTGAATCTTACAATAAGGAGCAGCCCTCAAACTACATTACTTACTTGGACGCTAATAATCTCTATGGGTGGGCGATGAGTCAAGATCTTCCAGTTAGAGATTTTCGATGGCTACCCTCATCAGAATTCAAATGGGACTTTTCATTGGCTGCCATTTATGAGGTTGATGTTTACATTCCACCAGAGCTTCACGACTATTTCTCTGACTTTCCACCCTTCCCAGAGAACATCAAGTGCCCGAAAATAATCGAAACTCCCAATGATAATAATGGAACTTGGCACCTGTCAGGAACAGAAAAAGAACATACAGAGAAACTAACACAGAATCTAAACAAAAAGACACGTTACAAAATCCATTACAAACTGCTTCAGTATTTTATCTCACTGGGTTGCAGGGTCACCAAAGTTCACAGGGCTCTTACATTTACAGAGGAAGCGTGGATGAAACCCTACATTGATAAGAATACCCAGTTTAGGACCAAAGCAACCAACGACTTTGACAAGAACCTCTTTAAGTTGGCCAACAACTCTGTCTATGGCAAGACTCTTGAGAATGAGAGGAAAAGAACAAACCTGAAACTTGTTACCTCATCAGAGCCTGCTGTTATTCAGGCAAATATGTCAAAGCCAACATTCAAAGAACTCCATATCTTTAATAGCTACTTAGGTGTGATCATATTTTACAAAACCAAGGTGACGCTGCGCAAGCCGATCTATACAGGTGTCACTGTGCTCGACGAATCAAAACGTCTGATGTACCAGTTCTTCTATGGCATGAAGCAGCAGTACAAGGATAAAATGAAACTCTTGTACACTGACACAGACAGTTTTATTATGGATATTCAAACAGAAGACATTTATCAGGACATGCTGCAGCAAAAAGATTTGTTTGACTTGTCTGAGTATGATGAATCTTTCAGGACACAGAATGGCGATCAAGTGTTTGACGCCACTAACAAGAAAGTGATTGGGAAAATGAAGGACGAGATTGCTGGTGACATAATCACTGAATTCATTGGGTTGAGAGCAAAGTCCTATTTTGTAAAATGTGAGTCGTCAGACCCAATTAAAAAATCAAAGGGAATTCCGAAACGTGTGGTTAGGAACGAAATTAATGAAGCTGAATACAGAGACGCCTTGAATTGCAACAAAAAGACATCACATGAGTTCTCAAAGCTACAATCCAAAAACCATATTATTCACACAATTCAGCAAAAGAAGATTGGACTGTCAGGTGCAGATAACAAGAGATTCATTTTTGATGACAATATCAACAGTCTGCCGTTCGGGCATTGGAGATTAGGTTTAGGAGGTTGGGTTTAGGAGGTGGAGGTTAGGTTTAGGTTTAAGAGAAAGTTTAATAAACCTCATAAAAAATGACATAAAAATGACAACAAATAACTTTCTTGAAGATTTGGCTAACGAACTGGAAATCCCAAACTTTAGAGGAATATTTATGAGGGACACTCTGCCTGATTTTCCTCTAAGAAAGGAATGCGGCATCATGAACTTTGACACCACCGATAAGCCAGGATCTCATTGGGTTTGCTGGGTGATTGATCTCGATCGCAAGCACAAGTGTTATTACTTCGATAGCTATGGGACGGCAGTACCAGAAGAGCTAAGAAATTATATGAAGGGAAAAAAGAATAAAAAAATTTATCGCTCAGACTTTATTCTCCAAGGTCTTAGCAGTGATATTTGCGGTGAGCTGTGCATGACTGTTTTGTATGCAATGACCAAAACACGAAAGACCTACAAGGAAATTATTCTTGGCTGTGTTTCATAGGGGTTCATTGTGCATTTCTCGTTGTCCTTCTTGCCGAATTTCTTGCCGACTTTCTTTCCACATAATGTTGAAAAACTTTCTCGAGTTCATTTTTCAGCTGACTCATGTCATCAGTACCGACCATGTTCAAGTTCATTCGAATTGATTGTTCATAAAGATCCTGAATGGTTTTGAACTCATCCTCTGAAATGAACTTATCCTCGATTGCCCTTGAAATGTACCCTATAATTGATGTGTGCACCCCTTTCTCTTTTACTTGCTTCTCCTGTAGCTGTTTTAGTTTTTTTCGCCTGTTTCGCGCTAATGCTCCAGTAATTGCTGAAATAAGTCCACATGCAGCACCCAGAGAGCCGAGCGGGATTGCGATTGGGGCTGTGATGACTGGCAACACTGAGACAGCTGCAGCAGACCCAGATAGAACAGACACAGTTCCTAGAATCATATTGTTGTAGTCGAAAAATTTACAGTGGTTGTCATAGCGCTTAATTTTCTTTGTGTTGTGGAAAATATTTTTTTCAAGATCATCGCGCATTTTTTGAATCTCCACCAGTCGAAACTGTTGAGAGTTACAAGTAATGACGGGGTAGAGTTTTTGTTGCTCATATTGGGGTGCACTAGGTGCACTAGGTGTTGTGGGAGCATTCTGATCATAAAGAGAATTTTGAGCATCCATTTTTTAGGGAATTTTTTTAAAAAAATCGGCAACTAGTTGGTGGTGGTTAGATTTGTTTTACGGTTGATTGCTTCGTCTGCAGTCACGGCAACGGGTCTCTTCGAATCTGCCTATTCATTGTCTGTGAGCTCCATTCTACGTCTGATCTCAAACAAGTCGGTTGGATCACTTATTTCCCTTGTGGTCTGTGGTGGTGCCTCTTCAGCGTCAATGTTTTTGAGATTATGCAAGCGTTCAAGACGACCGATTCTTCTCACCGATTTCTGCCATTCGGTAAAAACTAAATCTACATAGACTTTAATTGCAGTAATTCTTACTTTGATTTGATCATGCAACGCTGTTGACTGAGTCATGAACTCTTCTAAATTCCTCACTTTACATGTGTTGGTTGCGACGTTTTCTTTAATTCTATCATGCAATGCTGTTGACTGGTTCATGAACTCTTCTAAATTATTCACTTTAGCTGTGTTTGTGAAAACTCCTCCTTCAAGAATACGCATCCGTCTATCAGTGGAATTTCCCAGAAGATTAACTGTCGATCTCAAACCGTTGATTTGCGAGACTATCGAAGTTATTTCTGACCTAAGTTCATTAGTTGCGTTTAACAACGGCACATAAAGCTTATCACTTTCAAACTTCTGCCTAGCTACTTTAAGCACTAGAATCGGCGGGCACGGCCTAGTTTTGACAGAACTTCGTCAATTGTGGGCGTTGTTGACACCATGTCTTTCAGCAGTGGGTTGAGGGTAACCTTGTAGTCACCACAAATCCGAACCTTTCCTGACTGCTTTCGAACACAGACAATGGGTGTAGCCCACTCGCTGGATTCCACCTTCTGGAGCTGTCCAGCCTCTTCCATTCTCTTCAACTCGGCCTTGACATCGTCCTGAATCCCGTATGGAATTTGCCGAGGTTTAAAAAAGATGGGCTTTGCTCCCGCCTCAATGGCCAATGATACAGAAAATCTTTTTACAGAGCATGCCGTTGTAGGATTCGAGCCGTCTTCCTCAGGCACCGTACATTTTGTAATAAAATTGTAGAGGTCTGGCTCAAGGGCAGCAATCCAATCTAGGCCATAGATAGATTCGGCTTTTGGGTTGTCCACCACAAACAGAGTTAGGTCGGAACTTACTGAGTTTAGCTTGGCGTTCACAATAGCTTCGCCTTTCACTAGCACTGGATCCCCTTGATACGCAGCGAATCGTCTGCTTGTGGGCCTTACATTTGCTGGTTCGAGTAGGCTTTGAAACACCGAGCTTGACACGAACGTTGAGCACGACCCGGTGTCCAGTAGCATCTTGATTTTCGTACCATTGACTACTACATGTCGCGTTATCCTTCTGCTTCCACGACCATCTTCCGGCGTCATCATCGAGAAAATGTGCCCGACTTGATCAGCTGCATCGTCGATTGCTCTGACTCTGCTCCTTGGATGCCGTCCGCCTCCTTGTGACCATTTGTTGCTCGTTGAAGGCCGTTGTCCACCTTTGTTCGGTCCGCACCTGCAAACTGCTTTGAGATGACCAACCTTACCACACTGAAGGCATGTCTTAGTCCGGTGGTGGCACTGGTCCTTTGTATGTCCTTCCTTGCCGCAGCAGAAGCACTTGACTTGGCGCAATTGGCCGTTCTTCTGGTCGCTTTTCTGGTACGCTGGCTTCTGGGCTTTCGATGTCGAAGGAGGATCTGACTTGACATGTAGAATTTCGCCTCCTGAGATTTGTCTCTCGCCGCGACTTACGGCCTCGCATGCATTGGCCACCGTAGTTACTTTTTCCCACGTCAGATCTTTCAGTTTCTCCGTGAGCAACTTTCTGACGATCTCCTTGTTCGACAATCCGAAGATAAATTGGTCCCGCAGGCGGTCATTCAGTTCGGCGGTTGAAAAGCCGCAGTTCTCCGAACCCAGTCGCAGCCTTCTTGCGTAGGCAGAAACGTCTTCGCCATCGTCCTGCTTGAGGTGATGGAACGCGTACCGGTATGCAATCTCGGATTTCGCCGCTTTCGTCTCCTTGATCAGCTGAGTTTTCAGATCAGCGTAGGTCTTGGCGTCAGGCTTATCTGGCAATAGCGCATCCGCCAACAGTGCGAAGGCCTTCTTGCCGAGGTGTGCGATGAGGGCGAACTTCTGAGCGGTGTCATCCCACTTGTTCAGCTTGGAAACTGCTTCGAAGCGTTGGAACCAGCGCTCAATTTCCGCTGGGGCTTCTGTCTCCAGAGGCTCGATAAGACCAGCCGTCGTCGCCAGTGTTCGTTTTTTGGGACGAGTAAGAAAATTGATTGAGTCTCAGCCTTTAGCTTAACTCTGCAGACGCTTGGTCTTTTCAATTATATTTTGGCAACTCTTTAAGCCACCGAATTGAACTGTACAAATGTCCATAGACATCAATAGAATTCTCAGCCGTTGACGGCTACTAAGCAAAGTACATTCTCTAATAAATAAAAGTTCATCACAGTGCTAACAGATCTCTTCATCAGTGTTAATGTAGCGCTTGTCAAGGAAGGAAGTTGTGAGAGTGCTGTTGCCTGTAGTTGACTCACCTGCAAAATTAATAGACATTTTTTTTAAATAAAAAATTAAAGTAAAATTTTTTTCTCCTTATTAATCATGACAAACTGATAGGGTTGGTTCCACTTTTCATAGCATATGTTAACAAATTCCTCCTGTGATATTGTTCTGTTAGAGTTCTTAGCTGGATATGTAATGTGAGCTGGGGCAATTACCTCATTATAAAATCGTTTCAGTCGATCCTGTGGTATGGTTGGGAAAAGGAGAATCAAATTACAGTTACCTCTAATTGTTTTATTTGGCAGTTCAAACCAGTTTTGGGCAATGTAAATAACATTGCAGTTATTGTGTCTACCCCGGGTGAAATAATTTTCTATCTGTTTCTGGGGACCGGTCATGCAGTCATCAAAGACAATCAGGTGCTTTCTCCCCTTTTCTAGTTCATCAGGTTGAGGTAAGAGTTTAGTTTTAGGATCTATCTGTGGATCTCCATAAGTGAAAACTTTAATATTTTGCCATTTTTCATTGTCTGGGATGTGCTTTGCGTATTCAGTGGCTACAACTTCCGGGTTGCTGTTGAGATCTTTTTGATGTCTAAAACATTGGATAATATCTTCCTTGTTGAGTTTGTTCTGTAGGCCCGCTACTAGCATTTTATACTCATCTTGATACAGAGTGGGTGAATAGATATGTAGTGTGTCATAATCGAGGAATCCAGGTCTGAGGAGCATATTAAAAACTCTGAAGGTTTTCCCTGACCCAGATGAGCCAACAACAATGCATCGGAAGTGCCCTGGAATTATCTCGTTGTGAGCAAATTTTATCTGATTGCGTGTCCAGTGGGGATGAAAGTCGTTTGTGAAGTCCATTTTTATGTAAAAAAACTTTTTCTTTTTAAAATTGTGTATTTAAGACGCGTGTGTCTTTTTTCGGGATGTGTATGTGTGTGTCTCTTTGCGGGATGTGTGTGTCTTTTTTTCGGGTTGTGTGTGTCTTTTTTTTCTACTAGTCCTACATCCGACTAGTCCTACACCCTCACACCTCTTTTACCGTCAGGGTGCACCAAATTAGTCAAATTAAAAACCGCCTCCTTTCTTATATTCAGCTCTCATCTTTGCGTAGATGGCTGGATCGACACTATCTGCACTCGGTGCAAGGGGTTGAATATCTGGTATTGATTTCCGGGTTTCATTAACCGTATCCTTTATCTTTTTGGCTGCTGTGGCTACACTGCCAGCCGCTTCGGCAACGTTCTTGATGTTCTCTTTGTTCTCTCCAATGACCTTAAAAATCTTGGCCCCCTGAGCGATCAAATCGGCAAGACCGTTCCCAGAGCGTTCTTTTCTTGGATAGTGGCCTGCAGGGAAAAGTCCAGATCCGCGTTTAATGAGATTAAGTTCCTCTTTGTCGTAGTATTTGTCAATGTCTTTTTCGAAAATAATCGGCATCTTTTTAAATAGAAATTTATTTTTTGTTGAACCGCGAAAGCAGAAGCTCTCTCGCCCTCTAATCGATGTATTTTCTCTCAAGCATTTTATTGAGGATGTTGACAAATTCTTTTCTATTTTCATCTTTCATTCCGGTCTTTGCTGCTCCTAAAAGAACCGCTACTCGCTTGTAGATTTCAGAAATTCCTTTTCCAGTTGAGGACGGTTGGTCTTGGGGTTGTGGAGTTGGTTGGGCTTGTAGCTGCTGGGGAGGTGATGCAAAAGACTGCTCACTTTCAGAGATGGAACTGTCATGTGGTGCCTGTCTTTGTTGAGGTGTGAAAACTCTTTGTTTGATTCTATTCATTCGATCTGGAGAGTGTTGTTCTAAGTGTTGCCAGTCTGTTGGGTTTTGTTTTTTATATTCAGCTACTTTCAAAGGGTCTAACTGCTCGAGTTGACTGAGTACTTGTTCTTCTGTGGAATGTTGCTGCTGTGGTTGTGGTTGTTGCTGTTGCTGTTGTTGTTGTTGTTGTTCTAGATATTTTATCCGATCAATGACTTCCGCCTGATCTGGCAAATCGAACCATTGTTTAAAGTGTTTGTACTTTTTGAATCTAGTCAGGTTGACACCGTTATCATACATAAGTCTCAGGACTTCTGGGGCCTTTAGTATTTCTATATCTCTAGCAAGAGCAAAAGTCACTAGATCTCTATAGTTCTTTAGCTGTTTGTCCGAGATTCTCTCTTGGTTCTTGGTCATAAAAGTCAGTAAGGTGTCTGTGAAAGGAATTTTCATAGTTTCTGAGCCTTTGACAACAGAAATATTTTCCTTATTTATGTCGATATAATATTCCACTGGTTCATTATAAATGTTTCTTCTCCACACACTTATTCCAAATACATATTTCCCATCATGTTCTACACGCTCTACTGGTCCAAAAATGTTATCTGTCACTTTTAGTTGCTGTTGTGGTTGTGATTGTTGTGGTTGTGATTGTTGTGGTTGTGGTTGTTGTGGTTGCGGTTGTGTCTGTGGTTGCGGCTGTATCTGTGGTGCTTCTGGAATTTTGCCCAAAGCCTTTTGCACCTGAGTTTCCTGTATGTCGTCGATAGTTTCTTTGACCTGATCAATACTTTTCTTAGCTTCTCCATACCCGGGCTTATGAAACTCTGTGGCTGCTTGGACAAACTCATTGTAGGATTGTTGCTCCTTATTTATTAGCCCGGTAACTCGTTTCTCTGCTTGTGCTAGCTTCTCCAATTCAGATATCTGCTGTGTACTTTTTCGCTTCATTTCTTATTTTATTTTATTTTTAGTTAAAAAATGAACGACCCACTGACACCAGTTTTCTACAAGATTAACAAGCCTATTTTGAGTGATGATAGCACAATCAAAGCGACTCAGGTAAGAGTTCCCAGTCAGGAAAATCAGAATGAAACTAATCTTGGTCCTGGCCAAACACTGACATTTACATACAATGGATGTTCGTCTTTGGTTAGTGTGCACAGTCTTAAGAGCGGCTTCCATATGACATTTCAATTCAAGACAAAAGGTGGTGCGGATGCGGCTCGTGCTAACGTTGACAAGCATGATGCGGATGTGACTCTGATCAGTAACTTTTGGGCGTACATGTTCAAGGAGTTTAGTGTATCGAATGGGAGCACTGAGTTGGAGCGAATCGCCAACTTTGGAATTGTCTATGACGCTCATTGTTTGATCGAGAATCCTGATTTTATTCAATTGGGAAGTGGTGCGGGTTTTATTGCAGACGAAAAAGGAGATATCAATGACAGTGGTTATAAAAAATAGGAAGAAGAGATACAACTATGCATTGCAAGGTGCTGATGATGCTGCTAAGAACCCGCAGTATCGGTCTGTTGATGTATTTGTACCATTGAGATTCATGAGTGGATTCTGTAATACATTTAATCGACTGACTAGTAACTTTAGCTACACATTTAGGATGACTAGAGATGATCGCAGTAGAGTGTTGTGGACTGGGGCGGACCACACTGGGATGGCTGTGAAGCTAACCGGAATCGAGCTGTATTTGGAAGTCATTGAGCCAAAGACCGCACTAAAAGCGGATTATCTCAAGGCAATAGAGAAGGACATTGATGTTGCATACACAGCCTACATGTGTCGAGATGAGCGAAACGAAACTAGAACAAACATCTGCATTAAAGAGGGATCATGCAGCAATCCAAGTTATATCATTATTAATATGAGAAACCCAAATAGCATTATACGCTACATGCATGGAGACGTGCGGTCCATTCAGCATGAAATCAGTGATAATCTTTACCCTGCACTGCCACAAAATGGAGATTTCAGTCAGAACAAGATTAGCAAATTTTACAGCGAGTTGGTCGACTTGGCTGTGAAAGAGAACAATGGAATTGCTATCACTGCTCTTCAATATGGAACTCTATATCCAATGTTTGGCGCTGATGTGTCTGCCAGACAAATGCCTACTGATAACAGCCCTGTGAATATCGTGACTAACATTGAGAGGACTGTCGCAACACCCGTGGACCTGTACATTATCTATGCATTAGAGAGGAAGGTGAAGCTTAACATGATCAACAATTCATCCAGTAAAGTTTAAATATTTTTTGTGGGTGAAAAAAATGGAAGCTATAGCCGAAAGACTAAACAACATTGTTTCACACTCCAAGGAGAGCATTCCTATTACAATAACTGGGCGAATTAATGACTCAAACGGGATGTTTGTTGAAAAATTAGAGCAGGCGATTCGCCTGGATCCTGGCGCTAATTACCATGTCTATCTTAACGACTTCACTGGTTGGTCAAACGTTCCCAATGTGATGGCAGCAAATAATAAGTTTTATTACAAATGGAAAGGTGCAGCAGCAGACCCTGTGGTATTCCATGTGAGCACGCAAAGTGTGGATACCTACAATAACTTTCTAGAAAATGTCTTTACTAAGAGAGGCCATTTCGAGACACCTGATGCGAGTAAGCCAGAAAAGAAACTGTTCCCTGTCAAACTAACCTATGATCTCACTGTAATGAGAGTGGTCATGCAAGTTCACAAAGATGCGGAGGTTGAGTTTAAAGATAACACTTGGTATAGGGAACTGGGATTCGAGAAGAAAGTTTATAAGGCAGAATCCGCGGCGCGGACCGCCACTCAAGCATCGGGGACTGTTAGAATGGTCCGGGAAAGTGTAAGCGGTTTGTTCTTAGCACCCAATATAGCAGACATTGTAAAGGGTTTGATATTCTAATCAGAAGCAATCTCAGTCTTGATTGGGTATTTAAGGGAAAGCGAACTAATATTTTGTACAACATCTCCAACTCTGTTGCTGGAGGACAGATGGTGGTAGAGAAACCAAATCCAGTGAAAAGAGTTGTATTGAGTAATAAGGAGATTCACGAGATTGTGCTACAGTTTGAGACTGAAGATGTTGGGTTGATTTCAAGTGTTGGGTTGATGAAGAAGTGTTGATTTCAACGGTGAAGAGTTTGTATTGACGTTAATCATTGAGAGAATGTAAGAAATCACAATTGCCTAATGATTTCTGCAAAGTTATAATAGCTGTCGTAATCTTTTACATAGGTTACTCCATACTTATGAAACCAATGTCTTTGGAGAGCTAGATTAATATTAGGGACATTGATATCAACGTCGGGCCAATATTTTCTCATGTATTCGCTGCATTCAAGTTTGCATCGGTACTTGGGTTTGTACAATGGATTAGGCTGAGTATAATAAGAACCTGGAGAGACAACTGGAAACATTTTTATTGAGAATTTAATTTTTTTTTCAAAGGGTGAGGACCCTGCGCTGATGATTTAAAGTCTTAGGGATGTGGTAGCACGTTGCGGATTGAATGTGGGGAGAAGAATGCAGATTATTTTCTGATTGTTTCGAAGATGCTATGGGTGGATGTTGGTGGATTATGTCTGTGTCAGTGAGCATAACAGGTGTCCACAGTGAGCATAACAGGTATCAGTTGACACCTGCTCTGATTCTGTCAGGGATAATATGGATGGATTTAATGGGATTATGTTCGAAGTTTTCGGAGCAAGTGCGGCCTCTCCCCTTTTTCATGATTCTGTCAGGGATAATATGGATGGATTTAATGGGATTATGGAGGACGTTTTGTGAGCGAGTGCGACCCCCCTTTTTTTCTTATTCTGTCAGGGATAATATGGATGGATTTAGGTGGATTATGGAGGAGGTGAAAAATTTTGTCCCAGAAGCCCCCTCATGCATTCTACTCTACGAAGTTGTAAAAGTCATAATCAAGCGAATAATTTATTTACTTATTCGCCTGATTTACTATATGGGCTACCCTTATCTTTTGCAGGAGTACACTGAGTAATTCAGAATGCCTCTTGCTTACAGCTAGCACTTTTTAAATTTTAAAATGTTTAAAATATTTTTCAGCAGCAGTTTTTTTAAAGATTTCTCTGGCACGAAGAATCAGTAGCATGATATTATAAAATTTAAACCACAATGAGGATCAATGTTGAGATAATAGAAAAATTTTTCATAAGTAAATCTGAACTGACGTGGAGTCCAAATAAAGATTCGAGAAGCACTGCAGAAGCTGAGCCAGACCATGTTTCTGTACTCCTTTCAGGCGGAGGAGGCAACGCTGTCCATGAGGCTGGGCGAGGCCTCAACCAGGCCGGGCAGCCGGTCCCCGCCGGGTAGCATGGCGGGGTCGATCTCTTCCATCGGGAGCAGCAAGTCGCCTGGGGCCGGTGGGATTTCCAGCATCGCCAGTAGCTTGTCTGGCTTTTTGCCTAAGTCTGGCGGCACTAGCTGAGGCGCTTTTCGATTTCGATGCTCTACGTCTAGTAGCACTGAGTAGTAGGCTAAGTTGGAAGTTGTGATGAATCGTTTATGAGCTCATTTAGCTGCGAGCAATTTTCTTAGACTGATGCAAAATTTATACAGTTGATGATTAATACGGAAAGTTATACGGCAATCTTTGCCACGAGTAATTCTATATTTGTTAGCTGCCGTCTTTTGTTTCATTGTTTTCTTTCTAATAAAATTTGTATGTCAAATTAATTGTCAGTAACATTACGATCGTATCAATCCAAAAAGCTTAATAACTTAAAGATAAAAGATTAAGGACAAAATAGCTCTTAGAGCAGCTTGAACTTTGCTCACCATCAAATCAAACTATTACTGTTGAAAAATATATACGCTGCTGATGTGCCTGGAGCTTGCATACTCGCAAAATTCAGAGTAAGTCACCCTAAATTTGGCGTGCAGTGTTCGAGTTAACGATTACATTGGAGAAGTACCAGCAAATCACACAGTGACTAACGAGTACTACGGCTGTTGTTTGGAATACGGAGACATTTTTGTATATTAACATTATTACATTGAAGCTTTGTTTCGCCTGTTTCTTCAATCAAATAATTTTGTCTCGTTCTTGAATGAATTAGGCTGGGACGAAATGTTTTGCAAAATGCATGAATCGTTTTGCGTGAACGCAGCTGTCTATGGCCTGATCTAAACATAGCTTTTTAACAATTTTATTGGACAAAGGTGGATTTTATTTAGTCTATGGCTAGCTATGCTAAAGAAAAGTGAGTTTGATTTAGTCAGCACTCGCATTTGACTATATACTATTGCCAGGAAGGAAAAGTTGATTTACGCTCGTAGTCAAATGCCCTTCCCATGTCCTGATTTTAGTCCAAGTGAATTTAAATTTAGTCCCCAACACGGAGGCCGCACAAGGATCACTAACTTAAGGCCATCATTAGAAGAGTGAAAATTCCCGAGCTTGACAGACGAAGACTTGTCAACGCCTTCGCAATTGCAACGAGGATTGGCTCCATCTGGCGCAACAACTCAAAGTTCTGCGTCAATCAGCTAGGAATGTCATAGTCGATCAGGTTTGAACCAACCAGTCGCGTTGAGGCTTCGAGGCGAGGCGGCAACAAGCCTAAGGCTCTGAGAGAAGCGATGATCCAGTTTTTGTCCAGCCCTTGTCCAGTTTTTGGCTGCGAAACCGGCTGCGACGCTCGATCACATGCGGCAACACATCATACATACAATTGTTTCCTGACTGGTAAGCAAGTACAATTCAGACCATAAGCCATGCTTTGGATGGTCAGTTGATAACGTTGAAACTATTGCGCACTATTCCAGGGGCTTGGAATGCTGACCGCATCAAGCAGGAGCGTCGCGAGTTCGCCGAATGGATGATGACTGATGGAATGCGGAAGACACTGATCTTCACTGCAGTGCGAGTCGTGGCAAACCAACGTGGCCGAAATGTAACTGTGTCTGGCCGTCAGCCCGACGCTTGGACTGGTCTACTGGAAGACTGTGCGTAATGGAATGACACGTGACTTTTTGTTTGCCGAATTCGTCGCGGAGCTTGCCGCCTTAGTTGGCGAACCATACTGCCTGCTGTACGACAATGCTCATGCCCACTGAACCCACCTGCCAGGGTGCAGACCAAGAATAGAGGGCTCTTGGGCCATATTCTCCATTTTTTAAATACGACGGAGCGCACCATCTCTGCTTTCAAGGCATCGCTAAAGCGATCGCTTAGCAAAGTGGATCGTTACCGCGGTAGCTCAGCGACAGGGATGCAGCTGGTGGTCTTGGTATTATCACTCTGCACGAGCATCGCACCCGCATTCTCGAGCGCGAACTAAATGATGCCAGCATGGCGGCCGTCACGTAGCCTGGCACAGAGAAAATCTTCGTTATATTCCACGTTGCGTTGCAATGGAAGAATTGTTGCCTGAACTTTTTGATTTGTGATTCGACTTTATTGAATTGAATAATAAACTTTGAAAGAATGAATTGAATAATTATTCGACTTAATTAATTCACTTGGACTAAAACAAATTCTAAAAACCCGAGCAAGCCCCATACGACTGACTAAATTAAATTCATTGTCTATGGGCAAATTCAAAGTGCTGACTATATGAAATTCGATTGCTTATTTTTCAGGGGCAAAATAAATTTCTCACGAAGATACAGTCACGAAGCAGCCAGTCAATCAGTGGTGGCAAAACGTAAAAGCCGAATTCAAAGTCGCTTTTTCTTCGAACTAGAATCAATAATACAATATGAAAGGCTTAGAAGACTCCAATTTTAACGCTTTCTTTGCTGCTTTCGGAGTTGAGTCGACAACTACGCTCGTAGAGTTTCTGCTGAGTCTTCGGACCAAGCTGCTCTAAAAAAAGAATCGACGAAAGTTTGCCTGCCGCTACCGTTGAAGATGCAGGGCGGCTGGAAATAACGTTCCGGGACTAAGAGGATGTACATGTAAGAACTCTAATCCGTAAACTGTTTGAACTGGATCATGCAAATTGAGTATGCTAAGTTTTGTTGTTATGTCAGTTTTGCTTGTTGCTAAATATACTGTGAGCTTGTTCACTTCAATGTTCCATATAATGCTCCTGATTTCGAGGAGATTATACGAACAACAACGTCGCCGAAATTACTGCTGTTTACGCTTGTGTTCTACCTTGGCAAGCAGTTCGCTTTGCGTGGAGGCACGGAGCTGCATGGTCTGAGATATAGCTGTGAGATCCAGTTGCAGCATGAAGACGGTCAAGAACTTCTAGTTTACTGTGAGAACAGAGCCACGAAGACCAACAACGCTGGCATAAAGCGACGTTTTGTTCCATTGAAAACCGTTAAAGCATCTCATACTGCTGATCATGATAGATGTCTACCCTGCATCTACAAGCTGTATGTGGACAAAAGACCGGAAAACTGTACGGTTCAGAATTTGTTCCTGGCTTGGATGCGTAGCGATGCCAGCATCCAGCAAGGCAGTTGGTACCAAAACGCACCCGTCGGCCGGCACAGCTTGGACGGTATTGTTCGTGAATTAACGGCTCCCCTAACTGGAGTGACTGAAAGGTACACTAATCAGTCTCTACGCAAGACTTGCGCAAGTACTCTACACCGTGCTGGCTTTGCTAGAGAGGACATCGCTCGTGTTACAGGACACTCTTCGACAGCTATTGAGCGCTATATTCAGTTTGACGTACAAGACCATGTTAAAGTATCGCATGCTCTTCAATCTGGTGGTCAGTCATCAAGTCTGTCTATTGACACCGAGCCTGAACGCTCTGTTGAAGCTATGGAACAAAGTAACGTAGTGACTGCTAATCCTGCAAAGAAAATGAGGCTTAACATCAATGGTAACACCAACACCGTTGAAATCGTTTTCGAGTGAGTGCTTACAAGACGCTTCTAAATCTTACTATTTGAACTTCCTGTTGTTGGTTTACATTTGTTAAATACAACTGTTTATAGCAGGACTGAGAACTATTTTTCAGGCCTCGTTTGGGGACTGAGAAATGGTATATATTCCCCATTTATTTTGTTGTCTAGCGGGAAAAAGCAAGAGGTGTCTCGTTTATTGACCGAGGCGAAGCCGAGGTCAATGATCGAGACACCGAGTGCTTTTGGCCCTAGACAGCTAAATGAGTGGGGAATATGATATGTATCCCCCGTTCGTTGTCTATGGTTGTTGTCTCGAATTTAGCAGCCCGCGGGGCAGCGGGAAATAAATGATTTATTCACCTAGGGAAATAAATGAAAACATGCGTCACATAGACACTCGCCCGGGGCAAAAGGGGGATACATGGTTCTCAGTCCTCCTACAACCGATAAATTACCATAGAAGTTGTTGTTCCTCGGGAAAAGGATGAGACTGCGAAAGAGGCGAGAAATGCACTTTCTGTAGGTTAATTTATTTTCCATTGCCACACTGGGAAAAGGAGGAGAATGTATACTTCTACACTTTAGAAACGCATCCAGGAATCCCGTTATTTCTGGTATTTCTTTGTTCTTTGTTAAACATGTTCACAGTTCACCTCGTTCATCTTTTGGAGAAAATACAAATGACTAGTCGGAATACAAGCACATAAAAGGCTTTTAGACTTCAATTTCTATAAATGTATTACACACATTGCTTCACAAGCAAAAAGGCCACTAAAACCATTTAATCCCCGCTTTGGCCGGCCAGCTGCCTATCTCCTCTGTGTATTTTCATTTCTTGGACTCCAAGAAATAATTGTCTATGGCTAAAAAACATTCTTTCAAATGAGTTGAGACTCCCATCAGGCGTTTCTTGGAGGCCAAGAAATAATTGTCTATGGTAGAAACACAAAGATCCCCAACGACTTTGGGGTCCCTTCGTAGTCCTTGTGAGCCGCCCTGATGAGTTTTGGTCACGGCATTGTCCACATACTTCAGACACTCTTCATCGTCAACCGTCTCAAGCTTGATTTGGCGATCGAACAGCAGATCTCGTAACTCCTGGCCACCACGCAATGCAAAGTGTTTGCCAACGAGCCAAACAAGCGTGATCACCAGCATCTTGGGTTCCTTCACTCCAAGCACACCCTCGATCCAAAGCTTCTCTTCAATAGACTCGGCTTCGCCTCGGCCTAGAAACGCAGTCCTCAGCCGTTCCTAGGCCAAAGAAACGAAATCAAGTGGGGATTATCTTATACAGACACGTAGCTCGTACATTCAAAGCGGCCTTTTAGAATTCTGCCTATATTTGCAAGTGTAACGTCCTGTGTTGTTAAGTAGTCCTTGGAGCAGCCTTCACGAGCGAGCGCTTTACCTCCTTCAGTTTCGCCCACTGATGCATATTCAGATTGAAGCCGGGAACTCCAGGCTTGAGGCTGGCGCTGCTGCCGTGCCGAAAAAACTTCCTTATGGCAATGAATTTTTGCCTTTCAAATTCCTGCACCTGTACCTTGTAGCCTTCGCTGATGTCCATGATTCACGTGAAGTCGTCTTCAGAGCTTAAAAAGTGAAGTATGATCTTAAAAATGCTTTTCAAAGCTGGCCCTTTTATATACTCATGGCGGAGTGGGGTGGGTGCCGGAGGGTGGGTGGGTGCTGGGGAAAGGGTTGGCCAGTATACATTAGCCTCCCCCACTCCAGATGCACAGCACTTCACACTGCAGGCACAGTGCCGGGCTGATTTCAATTAAAGCAAGCATATTACAAACATTAAACAGCAGCGGCCCCACCCAATTTCCGTGCCTTTCCCTGCGACAGAGTGCACCAACGCATTTACATAGGCGCTATGTTCACACACTAGACAGCGATAGCTCGCATTTTTTGGTAAAAAGAAGCTCCAGACCGAAAGAGTAAGCAAACAAAAACCTGCGAATTGGCAAATTCTTAAAAAGTATACGAGCGTATTATAATTTCAGTATCTTCTATGTATAAATGGTTAAAAAACAGTTGCATTTCTACTGGTACCATCACAAAAGTCAGACACAGCCATATACATGCACAGTATAAGGGCAGCACCACTATTTTATTCACACTACGCGCTGCTCGTTTTCCGCTCCTGCTGCTTCATGGTTTCATAAAATCCTAGTTGCAATATCCTTCCCCCATAACTGATACTCATCACTGAAGGCTAGCCATTTACACGCTAGCCAATTATAGCCTTGCTACCTTACACCCCTACCCCCCCCCCTCCGCCCCTTATCTCTCCCCCTAGCTAGACCTATAGGCTGCTGTGCTGCTGCGCCACATTGCGGCCTATCCTTAACATTGCCGCCTATCTCTCCAGTGCAAGTGCGTCAGAGTTGAACTAACACATACTACTGCTTAGACATAAGATATTTCCTAAAGAAAAGTTTGCACATGGAGGAAAGAATAGAATGGAGTGCTAATCTGAGCCATTTATTTTTGTCTCGCACGATCTTCACTTTTAGCATACCTTTCCCCGTTTGTTCCTATTGGCTCGTGACAAAGTCGTTTTCGTCTCGTTTTCGTTCCCCTTTGAAAGGTATGTCCCGGCTTAGTACGAGCTCACATAAAAATATGCTTTCAGCCATGTAGAGCGGCATCCCCCCGCACGTCTAACACACCTTACTTACAGTGACAATTGCATTATCCCAATATCATCGTGCTGGGGAGCACGGACGAGGTCGAGTCGGACTTTTTATTTCTTACCGAGTAGTCCTGGGTCAAGTTGAAAGGTTTGGCACTGAAGACTGCATGGTCACTTGTAGTTAAGAGTTCCATTTATTGCCTAAGTTGATAGGCCCTTAGGAATCAATCTATTAACAATCAATGCAGTGGAAAATTTATTTGCTGCAGCATCCAGCATTTATTATAAATATTAATGAGTCTCTTACATGTATATTTAAATATTCATTATGGTTATATCGCTTCAAACACACTACAGAGGCTCCGTCGGATTCTCTGGAATAAAAACAATGAAAAGGCTATAAAATTACGAGTTTTATTCTAAATAGGTATGCGAGCTAATTAGTAAAAAGTATTAAAAGGCACTCGCTAATGAAATGGGAAAAAGACATCGCAAGCTATTTTATTGTTTTAGACAACGATTTCTCAGTGATCTATACGCAGAATAATATAATGAGAGAAAGGTAAAAAAATTACTAGGGTGAAGAATTAAAAACTGTGGCACTTATAACGAATTTATAAAAAAAAGTTAAATATATACTTAACACCAGTCAAAAGTGCCACCTCATTGCAAGTCGACGCGACGTTTTCACACTCGACATCGCTTTAGAAATCTATATGGCCAGTTTAAAATAGCGAATAGTTTAAGAAAACGTTGCAATTTTTTCCTGATTGATGGCGTAGTTGCGTAACTAACTTGGATTGAATTTTGAATGATAATTGTCCCTGACTCTGACTACGTACGATATGCTCGGGTGGCTCTTTTGATTGTTGTTGAGCATAGCTAGTGACAAAGTAAAAAACTTTGGTCAATTTCAGAATATGTGAAACTGAAAAGCCACATCGATGTTTCGGAAGCACAAAAAATCAAAATAAGACCTTCATAACATCGTCACGTGCTATATACTCGTAGTGAGTAAAATTCAGGATAGTGGTGCAAAGGCCTGAAACCCTGAATCGTTTTGTGTTAAGACAGTTGGAATTACGGTATGTATTATCCAATGCTCAATTTTGCTTGCACCTCCGATCGCTTGCTTTCAGGAAACTCCTGCAGAACTTCATATAGAAGGCAAGGCAGATCCGTACTGATTTTGATACTTCCCACAGCCGAGTTTTCTGACAGCACTAAAAAGGAGTCGATTGGAAATTGCATTTATAGTTTTATCACGTATAGTTTTATGTATTAGCTTTATGTTTTATGAAAGTTTTATGTATAGTTTCATATACTAGTTTTTAAAGCATTTTTAACATCAAAATGGTTGGCCAGATGATAGACGCGATAGAGGCATTTGATGACTCGTGCGAGGTTCCTGCATGCAGTGCGGCTGGGAACGAGCCCAAAATTCAAATTTATTTCTATAAAGCCAAACGTTGCCTCCTCCGCCTGTTTTTAACTTACGTACTTTTGATCGCAGCAATAGCTTGTAATTCAACACATATACAGAATTATGGGGTTTTATTAATTATCCAATTTACCTATGTTGTGTATGAACTTTAAGTTCTATGGTTTATGGGTGAAGCCTTATTCATATTTTAAGTATAGCAGCCAGCTATTTCGCTGCGGAAAATATACGCGCTGCATGCATCTACGATCTCTTCCTAACTCGGCATCTTGCATTCGTCTTCGTTACTACGAAAAGTACAACATGGCGACGAGGAAAATTTAATTATTCGCGGGACGATACTGCAGTCACCAAATCTTCATTCCGATGTCTTCCGGACTCGACTTCCGACTGGGGGAGATGCCGCTGTGCTACCCCGATGTCGAACAGTATTTCAAGCGTCTCGGTTTTTACATTAGCGCAACGGAAAAGAATGACCAGAGCAAAGCCGTTCTACTTGCTACTTGTGGAGATGCCGCATTTTCACTGATTGAGACACTTGTGCAGCCAGAAGACATTTTAAACGATACAAAGTGTACGTTCGATTTCATCAAAGAAGCGGTACTGAGCCACTTGAAACCCAAGCGCCTTCTTCACTACGACAGACATCTGCTACATACCATGGTCCAAATACAGGGTGAGTCGGTGACAAAGTTTTTGGAGAGACTGAAGACACAGGCCAACAAATGCGAATTCGGCAACCTGCGAGAAGAGTTAATTCTTTCTCAGTATATTTTTGGACTGGCTGATAATTCTCTGAAGCAAAAATTACTAGTGAAGGAAAAGCTGGATCTAGAGACTGCGGTTAAGGATAGTCTCTTATCGGAGTCCGTATCTCAAGCCACTGATTCGAGCAAAACCGTCGCAGCAGTGCAAAAAAACACTCACAAGAAGACCGGCAGCAACCAAAAGTATCCAACGGTATCCAGGCCAATGCCAACAACGCCGAATCATTCTAAGTCTAGCTGCCATTCCTGTGGTAACCCGGGTCATCTTAGAAATACCTGCAAGTTCCGTAATGCGACATGTCACAAGTGCGGAAAAACCGGGCACATTGCCAGAGCATGCAGGTCCAACATCGGTGCCAGCAAGAAAGTCACGTACGCGGAAGTTGAAGCAACCGACGCTGATCCACCTGATTCAGCTGTGTACTCGGTGATCAAGGCTACTCCATGCGACGAACTCTAGAAAATAGTCTGCACGATCGGTGATTTCACAGTCCATATGTGCGTCGACTATGGTAGTCAGGTAACAATTTTGCCAGTAACCATCGTAGAGCAAGCCGGATTGCACATGGTTGACGCGGACATTCGATCACTCAAAGTTTTCGGGGGAGCTTCAGTTTCCGTACGAGGCACGGCTAAGGACGTCACGATTGAGCTGAGAAACGGCAAAACAGCATGCGGAGACATATATGTCGGGGACCCATCCAGTCAAGCCATTTTGGGAATAAATTTTATTCGTGCCTTCAACCTATTGACGGTAGACGAATTTCTGTGCCATCCAGTGCAGTGTGATGAAAATTCAAGATTCCAGGCCAGCTTTCGCCTGAAGGACGGGGCCTCTACCGATGGAATGTGCTTTCCTGCCAGATCCCTTCCGTTCTCAATTAAAACTTTGGTTGAACTGGAGCTGAAAAGACTGGAAAGTGCAGGTATCATCTACCCAGTTCACTCGCCTAAGGTATCGTGCCCTATTGTTCCTGTGTTGAAACCAGAAGGATCAAAGAGACCCATTAGACTGTGTGGAGACTATTCAGTCACTCTCAACAGACTGATAGACCGAGATCGATATCGACTGCCAACTTTGAAAGAAATCCTTCAAAAGATCCCAAATTCGAAAGTGTATTCAGTGCTCGACCTCGAAGACGCATTCTTGCAGATTCCCCTAACGCCAGAAAGTCAGGATCTTACGTGTATTTCCACCCACGTAGGACATTTTGCCTTCCGTAAGTTACAATTTGGGATATCGGCAGCACCACTGATATTTCAGGAAGTTATGGATATCTTGCTCAAAGGAATACCAGGCACTGCTTCTTATCAGGACGACATCATTCTAGGCACTGAAACAGTGGAGCAGCATCGACAGATCCTGGTGCAAGTCAAGGAAAAACTGAAAAAGCATGGATTCAAGATCAATGAGCGTAAGACTCAGGAGTGCAAGAAAGAAGTCACATTTCTGGGATTTCTCCTTCGAGATGGGAAACTTTTGCCTGATCCTGCAAGAGTGGAAGCTCTATCCAACTTGTCAGAGCCAAAAGACCGGGATCAATTGAGAAGTGCTATATGCACCTTAAGACACTACGGGATTTTTTGTCGGAACTTCTCTATGATCGCCAAGCCGCTCTATTACCACCTAAAGAAAGGGGTTCAGTGGAAATGGACTGTCGTTCACTCAAGTGCGTTCTCCCAACTGAAAGCTGCTGTAACGGAAGGTCGAATCGTTTCTTATGATATAAAAAGGCCGTTGTTTCTAACTTGCGACGCTTCTCAGAGTGGAGTCGGATTTGTGCTGTCCCACGACACGAACCAAAAAGAAGTTGTATGGCTGGGAAGCAGAGTTTTGACCAAGGCTGAGGCCAACTACGCCAACATTGAGCGGGAGGCTCTTGCAATTATCGAGGGTGTAAAATATTTTCATCAATTTCTGGCAGGCCGTCATTTTACAATCATCTCTGATCACAGACCTTTGCAGTACATCTTCTCTACAACGAAAGTTCCTGACCGAGTTTCTGCGAGATCCCAGAGATGGGCATTGCTGCTCAGATCCTTTGACTACACTGTCACTTATTCAAAAGGAGACACCATGCTCGCAGCAGATACTCTGTCCAGAATTCCTTCAACAAACGCTTCTACTTCGTTTTCAAATTTTGATGTCAATCTGCTGGAGGTAAACTCTCTCGTAGAATTTTCTTCTTCTGGGACAATTCTTCGGCGTGTCGCCAACACCAGAGACCCTGAAATTGATACTATCAAGAAGTTTGTTACTCAAGGTTGGCCAAGCTACATTTCTAAACAGCTGCTTCCGTACACCAAATCCAAGGCGGAATACTCCATTCAAAACGGGATTCTGTTCAAAGGGATCCGAATCGTGCCTCCAAAGTCCATGCGCAGAGAAATTCTTCAAATTCTTCACGAGAATCATCCGGGCATTGTGCGCATGATCAGACTAGCTCGAGAGTACTTCTGGTGGCCTTACATTGACGCCCAGATCAATAGCTTCGTTCAAAGGTGTCCTTCCTGCCAACTAAATTCGAGAAAGCGAACAAATGCAAATCTGCATTCATGGGAGGATGCAAAGTTCTTCTTCGAACGTGTTCATCTGGACATAGCATATTTCAAGGAGAAACACTTCTTGGTTCTCATCGACTCCTTCTCTCGGTGGATTGATGTACATCAGCTGTCCAATCTCACAGCCAACTCTCTTATTCAAGCATGCAGACGAACATTTAAGTACATGGGACTTCCAACGTGCATTGTGAC
Organism: Macrostomum lignano; assembly: GCA_002269645.1. Classification (NCBI taxonomy): domain Eukaryota; kingdom Metazoa; phylum Platyhelminthes; family Macrostomidae; genus Macrostomum; species Macrostomum lignano. Next base: position 57,411 of record NIVC01000139.1, read on the forward strand.
TGACAATGGAACCAATTTTCGATCAAAAGAGTTCGCAGAATTTCTCAAGAAGAATCTAATTAACCATGTCCTAACACCACCTGGTCATCACCAGTCAAATGGGATTGTGGAGAGAGCTATCCAAGAGTTGAAAGTGACTCTGAAGCAGAACAGTAATGACATAGGTTCCGAATGTGAGAAGGTGTTGATATCATTCTGCCTTTCGAAGAACACTACACCGAATTCCGAAGGAGCGATTCCTGCTGCACAACTGTTTATGCAACGCCCAAGAACGCGCCTCACTGCAACCTTTACAGAATGGGACAAACCGCTAACTACCCCAATTCCTGTCTACATCAACGTAGAAGGAAAGTCAGACAAGGTCCCAGAAGAAATCCAAGGACTTCATGGATCAAATACCTACTTGGACAGCAAAGGACGGGTTGTCCATGCATCTGATGCAACGCCAAGGACTACAGAGAACTCACAAGAGATTACCTCGCCTGGACCTGCCAATGTTGGCAGCAGCAAGGAGAAGGAAATGGAGACTACGACTCCTGCTGAAGTGGAGACAACCAGCGATCAAAGTCCCGAGTACCAAGTTTCTCGTCGAAGTCAGAGGCTCCGAAAAGCCCCTGATCGGCTGACCTATTCCTGATTTATTTGATCGTTAGACAAAATAGAAAACAGTCATTTATTTCTCTCCAGGTTAATTGCTAAAATGTGGGGGTGTTGTGTATGAACTTTAAGTTCTATGGTTTATGGGTGAAGCCTTATTCATATTTTAAGTATAGCAGCCAGCTACTTCGCTGCGGAAAATATACGCGCTGCATGCATCTACGATCTCTTCCTAACTCGGCATCTTGCATTCGTCTTCGTTACTACGAAAAGTAAAACACCTATATTAATTGCTTCTTACCCCCTTTATTGCCCTTATTAAGTAATAAAGGTTTCTTTAGCTTTAGCTTCGAGTACTCCGAAAATTTTCTGGTTGCATATGCATAGAGCGCAATTGCCTAAAAGTGTAGTTACTGCGCTCAGAATCTTGCTTTGGCACATAACAGAGGCAATTTTCGGCGAGCCCGGGGGGCATTTCATAGCAAAATAAGCGCCAGTTACTTTAGCAGGCAAGAGTGTTGGCCTCGACTCAAAAGCCTGTTTCATCTGCTCAGATCTTTCAAAGGACACAGGCAAATCTTTCATAAATAAATAAAACAGAAAGTGGCACTCACATGGAAACGAAGTCTCATTGAGTTCCTGCCCTCTGACTGTCAGCTCAGCCAATGGCACCGTGGCCTGGGCCAGGTCGAGAAAGAACTCGCTCTCCTCATCTTTGGACTCGCAGACCACCGAGAACCGCAGCTCTACTTGTCCCTGTAGTAAAATTGTTGCCAGCTGCAGTCTTCTGTTGTACTCATTCTCGTAGCTGAAGTCAAATCTCTGTAAATCATAGTTTAGTACAGTTTTACATTCAGCACATTGAAAACTGTACACTATATAGAATGTATTCATTTTAGAACACTATTATTAAGTTAGGTTATTTGAGACCAGTAGTTAAAATATTACGGAATTAAATATGAAACGCCGTGGTTGTCTCAACACCACCACTGGTCTCAACACCACCACTGTACCCCTACCGGGTATGTCCCAATTCGACTATCTAGAGCGTTTTAAATCCTAGAGTAGTTTATAAAAATCTGCTACTTTTGTGCGGAATCCGAGCAGACCACGACATACAAATATTCGCATATAAATTACCGTTTAAATCGATCAAAAATATTTCGAATAATCAATGATATTTCGTATATAGGCAGCTATGTTTTGTAAACCATTTGTTCCTTGAAGTTTAAGCACGTACGAGTTAAAAATGCTTAAAAATGCTTATAATACACGTACCGAACACGTAAGATAAGTTAGGTATAATTTGCATCCCAGCTGCAAGCCAGTACCTTCTGAAAGTTGAACATCAAATCGAAGTCCTTCGACCGCGACTTCCCGGGCCGTGGAGTCGGCAGTGACAGCGGTGTCTCAGTTTCCTCCATGTCATAGCCAGGCAGGTCAAAGGACACGTAGCAGCGGGTCGCATCCAGATCCGGATTGTGCAGCTGCTTGCACTGTTCGTCTAGGTGAACCTGAAATATCTGAATTGAGCAGCTGTCCACTGCTCGCCCGCCAGTAACAGCCTCAACGACTACGTCATCCGACTCGTGTTCTGATTCGAACTCGCCGTCATAACTTTGCTCTGTCTCTCTCTGTGCCTCTTGCTGCCTCTGTTCTTCTTTGTGAAGTTTTGCTTTTAGACGGGGAGACTCTGGCGCTGAAATCCGGGGTGACATTTGTAAAACACATACGGAACACAGTAGAACAGACCCGTCAGACTCTGTGTAATAAATGTGACTGTTAACCAAGCATGTTCATACAATCCCAACTCCCAACTTTAAGCCCTTACATCTATTCTATTCCCATATCTTTCAGAAGTCTTGTCATTTCTTTAGTTTGCGCTTGCAATACCCTCCCTCTAAGCACCCGCAACACAGAAATTCCTAAACCTAACTTTTCCTCGACAAAAATAACCGCCTTGTCGAATTTTCTCGCAATAGAGTTATGAAATCTACTAGAACTAGAAGGTCCCATAGTATCTAGCATCTGTATCATTCGTCTCACCTACTTTTCTCATCGGGACAATCGAGCTATATGGTCATGCCACATAGAGATGGAGATTTCAGAGCCGGTTTTTATTGGCTAGCTCTGTAATCAATTTTAGCTGACCGGGGCCTTTGCCTCTGCCCGGCCCGGTGGGTGGGATGGGAGTGTGGTGTGCGTCGTGTGTGTTGAGGGGAAGAGGGTGGGTTGCTCAGGTATTTCTTTCTTGGGCTCTAATTTTTGTGGATAAAAATATATTGATCTTCGCTTGATCTCCGTGCCTGCCTGTCAAGGACTATGTCAACGACCTGTCGGGCCTAGCAGACGAGCTGTTTACCCGGGACAGCTCAGATGGACTGGTGCTCAAGAAGTCGACTAAATTGGATGGCATGTCAGTCGGGCAGCAGCTGTCTGGCAGCATGAGCTTGGTTTCCGTGACGATTTCGAATGGAATGAGACGTGAGCGTGAAGAATGCAGATGGATAATAAGAGGATTGAGCCAGTACCAAGTCAGATTACATGCACTATTTTGGAAGAATTTCGACCTAAATTGGCCCCTTTTTATTCGATTTCTTCTTAGGGAATAATAAAGATAGAGTGGATAAAATCATGGATGCCGTGAAAATTTTTGTTTTAAAGCCACATCACAACTACTACTCACTATAGAAGAAACCGACCAGTAACTTAAGAATTAGGTGAAGAAATAGATGAGTTCAAAGGAATTTTTCAGCATAAATATTGAGCCGTGTGTCTGCATTGGAGTTCTGCAGTTATTATCTTGCTTTATAGCTTTTGCGATAGTTTCTGTAAGTTTCACGAAACTGAATTGTTGCTAAAAGATTTAAAACGTCAAAAAACGTCAAAAAATTCGCTACTAACCTGCTTTGCTGAAATTATTCTCGAAAGTCCTGGGCTCCATGTTGTCCTGCTTCTGTTCCAGGTTCGACTGCGACAGGCTTGGTTGATCGATATTGACGGGTTTAGGCTGGAAATTCGAAGGGCATTCAATATAAGATTGGCACATCTGGCATTAATCTGAGTCTGTCTAAAGCTTTTGCGCAGTTGCACAGTCAAAATTCAATTTCCAATGAAGTGGATTAAATGCTTAACCAGAATTTATGTCAGATAACTGACGAGTCCAATGAATATAAACAACATGATTAACAGTTAGCTACAATAATAGCCTAGGGTGAACGTTTTAAAGCTATCTTAGTCCAGGGTCGATCTTACGAACGTAGCGCTTTTTAATTTTAAACCATTTTTTCTATCGGGATACGAGTTTGGATCGACCACATGAAAATAGTTTTAAATCCAACTGCCAATAATTAATGATAATAATACCTATGTTTAAAAAACAATACTCAATGAGGGTCGCACGCAAACGTGAAGCTTCTAAAATTCTATTAGGAGTGCTCAGCTTGCGGCCTCACCGTGTTTGTCAATCTTTGTTATCATCCTGCAGATCCAGACTCTACTATAGAACCCAGAACCTTCCTACAGAAGCCTGTAGAACTGCTCATCAACACCCAGTTGAATTTCTGTAGAATTTCATATTCTTGAGCGTAGACTAACGAAAATGCAAAATTACGCTCGAAAAGTAGTAGGGTCATTATTTGTGAAATCTTACATTAACTATGGACTCAGGCAACGTGCAGAGTGGTTAGGAAGGATTAAAGCGGAAATTGCCAGCCACGCGGCAACCCACCTCTAAGCGATCCTCTTCAGCCACTGCCGAGTCCGCTCTGTTGTGGCTTTGCAATCTTTGCTGCCGTGGCTCTGTAAACGACCGCTGCTGCTCACGTAGCTGAACAGTAGTCTGTTGTGACCGGTGTGGCCCGGCGGACTCGAGTTCTGCACCTTGGACTCTGCACAATATTATTAGGTAGACAAAATTAAATGTGCTGCTGCGATTATTGCAAGCCCCAAGGCAGTCTGCGATACCCGCTTGCGACCCTCGACCGTTTAAGGCTCGTTCACACCGCCATTAAACAAACCATCAAATCACAAATTGATTTACAAAGCAACCAAAAAGTATTATAAGCTGTGCGATCACGCTAAAATTGTCTTCATCTGATTGCGGTGTGAACGAGCCTTTAGACTCATACTGAATAAGTTTAGACTGCGTTGAGAAGAAGTTCTAGATAATAAGGATAACGTATCAAAATTGAAAACGATCTGCTTCTTCCTAAGAAAAATTAGTTGTCAACTATTAGACAGATTTTTATAAAACAACATTTTGCTAAGCCACTAAAATACGACCCATTTAAATTTGATAGCTCGTAGCTCTCCAGAAAACCAATCAAAGCATACAATCCAAAACCCCATAGTAGCTCCTCCAAGCACCAAAAATAGCTCGTAGTTCAGCTGCACTAGAGACCGGCTAGAGCCAATCACATCTGCCCGAACCGACCTATTCGTACCAATCCTTAGGTTGAATACGCCAAGGAGGGACGAGATTTTCATTGTTCGTTTGGGCCATAGGTCGGTAAAGTGCATGCCATAAGTGTTTACTTTTTAGCATCTCACACTTATTCGCCCTAACTTAATAGCATACCCATTAATTTAACCATATATATTGCACCACTAGTCAAGTCGTTCTTTTTTCTTACTTGGCCTTGTCAGATATAGGTGAGCTGCCGAAATGTTTTTGGGTCGTTCAGATCATTTTTATCTCTGGTTTGTAACTCTGGTGCTAATTCTACCCAGAAGAGTAGTTTGAAAACTTCTTGTTCTGGTGATCCATTAAGATGCCATTTAACACAGTTTTGAAAAATCGTCTACGATTTAAAAAAAGCTTTGACGCATGAATATTCTTTACTTAACACCAAGTTGCAAACAGGATAAAATTTGTTTATCAACTTAACGTGGGAAGCTAGGAAGGATTATTCCAGGTATTCAGTTGTGCGTACTTGAATAACTAAATTACAAGGTCAACTAGCTTAAAGACAAAATAACTCACTGAAAATCACTATGAATGCTGTGAAAATTATTCAGTAAAATCTCTAGCTATACACAAAATATTGAGTTTTGCTTACCTATTCAGCTGGTCAGCTTCCTCTGCGAGTAGTGGCAGAGGCTCCGACTGTCCGTTCCAACCCCCAGTCGGCGCATACGGCAAGTGCCAGGAAATCTCCACGTCAACGGTGCCGCTTGGCCGTCCATTGGGATCAAGTAGCTGGTAAGTTCCATGAAGCATCTTGTTTTGGCTCAGGCTCACAAGGTCCACCTTGGCAACGCCGAGATAAGCGCTCTCATCTGGGTCGGCTTCGTCAATAACCCAGACAGCGAGCTGTGCAGTGCGCAAGTATTTGTCCAGAGCTGGTCCCGGCGGCAACTCCAAGCGCTGATGGAAGTGAAACTCGGGCTCGCATGAGTTTGGAATGGCTGGTGACAGCGCATCCTCGCAGCTAAAGAACTTGTAAGAGCAATAAGGACTTGGTTGTACACCAGGTCGTCTTGCTTTCAGATCTCGACAGCGAACCACTTTCACATCGAGCAAATGTGCACCTCCAGCTTCCCGTCGCTGGTCAGCAGACGTGTCTAGAGCCCGGAGACCATCGGCAGCGGCCTGCTGATTGGCTGACATGTAGCCAAGCGCCTTTGCCCGCTCTCTGTACAGCCGCATGGCCTGCTCCATTGGCACCCTCATGCGCATCCGGTATTCCACAACTCCTACGGGATTGCCGGTCTCAGACAGAAGGGTTGCCTGTCCAAGCACAGGAACTGTGGGCTGTGACTCGAGCAGCTCACGCACTGATATTCTGCACGCTGCTATCGATTTGTATTCCATTCCGTGAGCCTGAAAGAGCTCCAGCTTCATTTTTTCTTTATTCACGTAATGTAGAAAAGAGTCATCGACCTTAACAACATACTGAACTGTCTTGTCAAAGTCAGGATCGTTGCTTTGAATTACCTCAGTGGTTTGCATTTCGCAAGTGTAAAAAGCCCAGGTGCAAAATAACGCTGGCTCTGGGTCCCCCAGAAGCTGCAAACCCTCCTCTGTCAGCAATAGGTGACCAATGTGAATCTCCACCAGGTTTTCTCCGCTCTGCAGGCGAACTTGAGATGTCTCAGCTTCCTCCGCTTCATTCAGACTGGAAGTAGCGATAGAAAACTGTCGCGTGCCGTAGGCGACGTCTCGAAGCTGCCGCTCTAGCTTCCGGATCCTTGCAGCTCGAATGTCAAGCAACTTGCTGCACTCAGCCATCTTGGAATCTCTGTCTACTTTAATTTCTTCAAGCTGGCGCTCCGTTAGACTGTAGCTCTCCTTTATATCTAGGTTTATACGGTACTGCGCCTCCAAAAGTTGTCGCGTCTTCTCTAGCTCCTGGATCGTGTCTGCATGCGCAGCCTCCACCTCCCGTAGTTGCCTCTTGGGTGAATCCTCTACCGAGCCCGTTTGGTGCAGAAAGTCTGGTTTGGTTGCTGGCTCGTTACCCTGTCGACGCTGCTTTACGATCAGAAGCGCTTCCTCCATCTCGTTCGCATCTCCTGCACTTTCCTGAAAGTTAATGTGCAAGGACTTTAATCAACTCATCTGACCCTAAACTTGGGCAAAACCTAAACTTACTTCGTAGAATTTGTATTTCCCACTCAATTTGGTCCTGCTAGCAGTCAACTTAGTTCTGCATGTTAAAACTACACGAAGTCTGAGTCTTTGAGGTTCTATGTCCAATGCTGTCTAATCGTTCCAATCGATTTGATCCCGCGAGTAGTCAATTTCGCACAAGCCGTTTAAAATATATGTTCATCAGTCGTCCCGCATCTCTCATTTAAAAAACAATGCAACACAAGGCAAGACCGCAAGATAAGACAAGACCCAGCGAGACAACTTAGTGAGGAACAGCGAACAGAGGAGAAGCCTTCGAGCTTCGAAAAAGCCTCTTTTACTTATTAAATGAAAAAAATAGCAAAAAAATCTTCTGTTGGCAGCTTGGCTTGTCTATATTACGAACAACCTCATTTTGTGCGTGGCCTCATGAGGTAAAAGTGGAAAACTCGTTTCCAGTCCCAGATGCTAATTATATAGAGTTCGATCTGTGGGCTGCGTGCGCTTTTTCCCTTTATGACTACACCATAAAGTGCATGTTGACTGTCTAAATTGGACGTCACTTTGACGAGAGTGAATCGGAGTTTCAATAGGTCTGGACCATAGACTTTTGATATGAAATGGACTTTGCCGAAAGTGGAAGTGAAGTTTTTAATATTTTAGACATGTGCCTATATCTGTAGTGCAATTTCGTTTTCCAACATTTCAGTTTGCTTTGGTGCAAAGCTATCCGTACAGAAAGGAGATTCTGATCGTACACTGCTTTAATGAACAGCTGTAAAAATTTGGTACAAATTTGACCACAGGGAAGCATTTTCTTGAGGTTAGAATTGAACTTCACTTTCAGTTGTCGATGATGAAAGGGAGTTTGCCTGAAGTGGATGTAGTTTCAGAGATGCTAAGCTTGAAGTGTCGAAGATGAAGTTCCCTTTGTCGAAAGAGGAACTGAGTTTGAATGAAAATGGAGGTAAAATGGTGTAATATACCTTTTAACAATTTTTGGACATAAGTGAATTAATTTTATTTAGTCTTTGGCCAGCTCAGTCCTCGAAAAGTGAGTTTGATTTACACAGCACTCGGGGTTTACCATAGACTATAGTAAAGAAATGAAATCGATTTAGTCAAGTGCCACGGATTTAAAACCTTCCATGACTTGATTTTAGTCAAAGTGAATTTCATTTAGTCATCATGGCGGCAGCTGCAGGCATTCACAGAGTCACTATCTCTGAGCAGGACCGGCGAAGACTCATCGACGCCTTTATTGACAATGCCGATTGGCAGCAACTAGCGAGACAGCTAAACATCCCACGTCAGTCTGACAGAAATGTTATCGTTAAATACGAGCAAAGTCGAAGCGTTCAGGTCTCAAGACGAGGAGGAAATAAGCCAAAAGCCTGGCATCGGGAGAGCCTCTGGTACATACCCATGGTATTGCCATGCCATGGAAGACATCGTTGATTGAATTGAAAAGTGAAGCGTCGTAACAAGAATTTTTTGTGTCTGTGTTCGTTTTTGTTGTTCTTGTTTAACTACTCGTAACTTCTGAAAGCTACAACGACTAAATAAAATTCACTTTGACTTAATAAAAGTTACGAAAGACGGATTTAGAGGAACTTGACTAAATTGATTTCATTTCTTTACTATATAGTCTATGGTAAACCCTAAGTGCTGACTAAATCAAACTCACTTTTCTAGGACTGAGCTGGCCAAAGACTAAATAAACTTCATGATTGTCCAAAAAATTGTTAAAGGTAGAATATATATAGTATATACTATATCTTTTCAACTTCGGATTCGTCAAATGTGAGTTCAAATAGTTGAATAGCTTTAGTTATATAGATTCGTCAGCGTATGCAAAACTATATAGTGCTCAAGGGGAAGAGAATGAGTGCCTATGGTATATTTTTAGAGAAAGTGACTTCGAATTCGTCTAAGTAAGTGAAATTCATCAGTGCAAACTGCGTGTACTGTCAAAAATGAAAGCACAAAAGCAACAGAACAAACAGAACAGGAAAGCAGACTTTAAAATCGCAAAAGGACTTTATCAGTAACTAAATTCAGTCAATCCAAAATGTCTGCGTGGGCCAGACGGCGCGGTCCGTAACGAAGTGTGAATTTATGCCATTTTCGGCATTTCTCCTCCGTGATCGCAACCATTGCAGCTTCCACTTCTCGACTGAAAATGCGAAGACGCCGGTTCTGCAGGGTCTCACCTGCTGCTACAGCCGCCTGACGATCCTGAACTTCAAAGACAACTTGAGGGTCAGTCATGCGCTGTTTCAGGGCCACCTTCATGCAAGAAATTGCCATTTCAGTGGCGTTCAAGAAAGGCGAAAAAGGTGGCAAGAACTGAAGCCTCTGGTCAGGACGCTCGAAATTCACAACTCCGTGTGCTCTGGCATTGTCAGCAAGTGCCGTGAATTCATCATCAACAAGAGTCCCGACTTCAATCATAAACTCATGAAACCTCTCTGCTGTAAAGCCACCCACAAAGATGTGGTGGTGGACCAGTCCCAACTGCGGGCTAACAGCGAGCGCTACCGTCAGATTCTGCCCACGCTGCGCATTAGCAATCATTACTGCGCGATCGCCAAAATCCGCCCATCCTTTAGTTCGTGCCATCCACAGGTTGCACCCACACTCGTCTACGTAGATTAAATTCCTTACAAGCAGGCCGGTCTCAAGCATCCAGGTCATGTGTAGAAATCTAGCCTTTTTTGTCACGCCACTGTTCCAATCTCCATGAACTCGTCGTACATCCTTCAATGTAACGCACAAAGTCCCGTCAAGCCGACGACTGATTGTCTGCGTTGTCACAGCAGGAGCAGCAGGAAAATCTGCAACAAGCTTTTGCTGCATTTCTTTGAGGGTCACAGTCGGCTTCTCTTCTACATACCTCGTCAACGCCCCGAGCATCTCCTCAGAAAACTTCGGTCTCACTGCACCTCCACGCGCATTAAGAACAATCCTACCCTCATTAACATATCTCCCGATGATGTCACTAGCAGTTGTCCTCTTGATATCCAGTTCAATTGCGAGTTGTCTCCAGTCTCGTCCTTGTTGAAAACATCTCACGAGTCTAGAGCGATCCACAGACGAAATTCTCATGTAGGGCATCTCTGACAGCAATCAAAGCATGAAATGAAGATTTCAAGAAATGGGGCTACTTTTCCACAGACGAACTTCACTCACTTTCTTACTTAAATTTACCATAGACACTTTCTTTTCTAACCATGGACAAAGCAAACACTTTTTCTGATCAGGCTGTATTTGCACTGACGAATTTCACTTATGCTCGTACTTAGACGAATTCGAAGTCACATTCTCTAAAAATTTACCATAGACACTCATTCTCTTCCCCTTGAGCGCTATATAGTTTTGCATACGCTGACGAATTTGAACTCACTTTTGACGAATCCGAAGTTGAAAAGGTATATAATATAGTATTGGTTTTTTCATGCTAAGTGAGACATTTTTCAAGCAATCTGAGACTGAATAGCAAAAACACTATTGTCTATGGCCACCCCTCGCTGCAGCCCAGCTTTTTGGGCGCGCTTTGCAAGTAAAGTGAGACATTTTTTCAAGCTAAGTGAGAACCATATTGAAAAAAGGGGTGGTTTTACGAAATTACAAAATGATGTACTGTCGGAAACTATATATTTAGAAAAGGATACGCAGGAACACAACAAAACAAGCGGTACAAAAATTGTTGATAATGTTATAAGCGTTCAAATAAAGGGTTGCATGTTGATACACTGAGCAAACTTTCGAGTGCAGTGGAGCTCCCAGCCTGCGATCTTGTGCGGAGTAATGACATGCAGCGATTCTCTTCCAAGCCGATCCATCAGCATGTATCGCCAATCATCTCGTGTCATGCCTGGTGGGCAACCGTTTTCCTCAGCCACGATTGCGGGCTCTACAAGGCGACGCTTAATCTCACTCTTAAGAGCGCTGTGCGCCATCTCCACGGGATTCAAAAACGGCGAGTACGCCGGTAAGATTTGCAGACGAATGAGATCCTCAAACTGCTCAGGTATCTCAATCCCTTGGTGAAAATTTGGACCATCGAAAATGAGAATAACTCGTCTGCCAGGAGCATCGGCCTGTATGATGTTAGCCAGTTCCAAAATAAACTGCTGAAATCTCTCTCGTGTCTGACCACCTCGCTGCAGCGTACAGTGGACAAGACCCAGTTCAGATGACACTGCTAAGCACATCGTCATGTTGGGACCCCTCTGCGTTACCACCGTTCGTCGCACAGGCTGGCCAACTCTTGCTCGACCCTGCGTCCTTCTCGTCCATAGATTGTAGCCAGTCTCATCGATAAACACAGCCAGGTCATTCACAGCCAGTCCCGTCATCATCATAGCATAGTCGCGCCTCGCTTGTATCACATCCTGTGTATTCGCAGCAAGCCTCACGTCGGCATCCTTGGTGGCGACTTTCAGTGAGATAAGCATGGAGTTCATCGCTCTAGCAATGGTGGATTCAAAGATAGCCGGCTTTTGTGGCAACTCCAAAGTCAGTTTTCTGTGCACATCCGTCAGAGTAACATAGGGATTTTGCTCAACTATCTGCTCAACGGCGTTCCGCATTTCAGCATCCATTTTTGTTGACCCCGGCTTGCGGCCACCGCGTTGCAACGCATGGAATTCACCAGTAGCTGCGTAGCGACTCCATATCCGATTCTGGATATGGAGCCGTGATAGGCCGTCTTCTTGTTCAGATTAAGGATTTTGGACGCAGTCGAAATTGAGTAATCATCTTCGACGGAATTGACCAGGCGCTCTCTATCCTCGTTGCTTGTTAGACGCAGTTGATTTGCCGTAGCCCAGCCTTTGTTTTCAAAATGGTTCTCACTTAGCTTGAAAAAAATGTCTCACTTTGCTTGCAAGGCGATCCCAAAAAGCTGGGCTGCAGCGAGAGGTGGCCATAGACAATAGTGTTTTTGCTATTCAGTCTCAGATTGCTTAAAAAATGTCTCACTTCGCATGCAAAAACCAATATATGTTATTACCCAGGCTTTAAGGGCGATAATGGGAAAGCCAGTGGGATCCATACTGTGATTGTACCATAGACTATTTGGCTGAGTTATACGAGCGCATGAGCTGTAGCTCGTATTGATGAATATGGGCATGGGGTATGGGTCTCACCCATAGACATAATGTTTTAATGAGTAACTATACAGTTTAATTATAAGAGAGAATTGAGAAGCGAGACTACCGCATGGATAAATAAAACCGTGAATTGCTCGTCTGACTTAAATTTAGGGGTGCAATTTTGCCTCGCGAAGCCCCCGTTTGCTACCGATTGGCTACTGAAGATTCCTTAGTTGTCTATAGTAAAAACTTTGTAAGCTGCAGTGCTGATTCATACACCATTTTACCCTCGATTTTGAACAAGGAGAACTTCGAAACTGACAAACTCCTCTTCAATATTGACACTCTATGGTCGGGAACTCAAAATCTACAATCAATATTGACAGATCAAGCTTCAATTTCGACAAACTCTGGTTCAATTTTGACAATGCACGTTTAGTCAACTTCTTCTAGAAAATTCGGTAACAAAGTAATCCAATGAAAGCCTGAACGGTGCTGAAGTGATCTGTGCAAAATCAGCTCATTTTGACCTTGCTTTTGGGATCTACAAGTAATGCTAAAGTTTATTTTTCTCCATCCTTTAACACACACAGTCTAAAATACTGTGGCCAGAAGGGGCAACGCGTGACAGTGTGCCTGGCAGTGAGCCCAAACCTGGGAGTTGTGCACTACCAATGCTACAATAGAGGAATGACAAAAGAACGATTCGGCGAATTTCTTTCAATTGCCATCGGCAACTATCAGCAGGTGCACCCGGATCAGCCCTGTAGCCTCGTGATTGACAACGTCAGCAGTCACAATGAGGCGGAAGACTATGCGCTGCCTGGACTGGCTATTTTAGACTGTGTGTGTTAAAGGATGGAGAAAAATAAACTTTAGCATTACTTGTAGATCCCAAAAGCAAGGTCAAAATGAGCTGATTTTGCACAGATCACTTCAGCACCGTTCAGGCTTTCATTGGATTACTTTATTACCGAATTTTCTAGGAGAAGTTGACTAAACGTGCATTGTCAAAATTGAACCAGAGTTTGTCAAAATTGAAGCTTGATCTGTCAATATTGATTGTAGATTTTGAGTTCCCGACCATAGAGTGTCAATATTGAAGAGGAGTTTGTCAGTTTCGAAGTTCTCCTTGTTCAAAATCGAGGGTAAATGGTGTAGTAAACCCTTCCTGAGAGCTGTCAATTTGTCGAGTCCGTATTTCCATCAAGCAGTGGTCTGCAGATGGCTGCAAGGATTAAAAGAAGCTGTTAGGCCAAATCGTGCACATCAAATTCGAAAATTTAAACAACTGCGATGGCCTGTCTTTATTTGCATATCCTGCCAAAGATGCACCGAGACTGGCTATTTGGCTCGAAAACGTTGAAACAGATCGAGAATTCGCACCGACATCTAACAAGTACCTATGTGAGCTCCATTTCAAGAACGAAGATTTTCTTACTTTGGCACAGGGTAGCCAAGCTCCTAGTAAGGGTATAGAAAAAGATTGAGACCGGGAGCGGTTCCGAAATATGAATGTCCCGATCCTCCGGTCCTGCAGCGCTTTGATGCTGAAGACCCAGTTGAACCAACACGGAGATCTCGCATTGGTAAACGAAGCTTGAAACCTGATTCAAGCAAAAGAAGCCTTATTCTATCCAGAAAGCGATGCAACAGAGAAACAGTTTTGGTATTCAGACGTTAAATAGCTTCTGGCGTATAATAGCTTCTATATTCTATCAATTTTATCTTTTAGAGCTGCGTTCCGTGCAATCACTTTGCATAGGACAAGCGCATTGGGCTCGACAGCGCTTTCGACTTAGTTTGCCACCAGATCTGAACTGCTCATCTCGGAATCAGCAAACTGCCAGCCGCTAGACACAGACTTTCCGGAGCTACCTAACCGCCAAGTTTTAGGTTTGATTGGTGACAATATTTCGGACTATATCTCTGGATTTGTTGGCTCAAAGCTGATTGCGCGCCTCAAATGTCGAATTCGTCGCCGTTCTCTTGTCAGCGATGAGCATTTGTTAGCGCTTACTAGCGTAAAAGACCGAGGTGGCCTATCTAAACCGTCAGCAGATCTTTTTCGCCTGGCACGCATTTGCGAGGGCCAGATTCCAGGTTCGCAGCAGTGCATTCCATCGTCAGCACAGGTGGAGCTCTTGCTGACACGCTCAATAGCTGAAGCTTTTTCTGCTGGCCTATTCAGCCAGCTTGGTTGTGAGCAGGCTAGAGATGAAAATCACCGATACTTCTTGATTCTTGAGTGCTGCTCGAAGTACATCAGTGTTTGTATATTTCATCAATGCAAACAGTTGAACATGTGCAAGGCCGTGTCTGTATGACAGATCCTCACGAAGAAGATATTATTCATGGGCCAGTAACCAACCTACTGAGGAAAACTGTCCTGTGTAACTATTTATTTTATTTTTTATATTTTAGCTATTCCTACATATTTCTATTTTCTTGTAATGAATTTATTGCTATGGTTTATTTAAAAGTGAATGTACTTACAAACAAATACTCATGAATTGTCTCTCTCCATATCATAACACTATATAGCAATTTAATGCGAAGATACATTTCACTTAGCTATAAATTGTTTTAAACCACTTTAAAGCTCACTTTCAGGGAGGTTATTGACATAGATTTTATTTTGCGGGATTTAATCGATCACTTTCCCGGACATATTGCAAGGATTATTGCAAATTTATTCGGCAAAAAACTTCAGCCATAGACAACAAGCAAACAAGTAGGCATACTAGTATGAATTCTCTGAAACTCTTGTAAGAAATAATAATGCAATAACAGCAATAACACTAATAATGATAATATTGCACGGACTTAGCTCATAAGAGTTATCGTTAGTGAGCTTTTGCTCACACCCCCATCCCCAACTTCAACCATAGACATACAAGTATGGCTGCGGGATTTATCTGAATACATCCCACAAAATTAAAGCAGTTTAAATAAGATGTTCTATGGGTTTTTCGGTCGGTAGTTCACTTAAATCCCTCGAGCCATATCTTATACATATAGGAGACTCGTCTTTCCATGCATAAGCACTGCATCTTACAACGTTTTTACCATAGACAACTAAGAAATGTTCAGTAGCCAATCGGGGGCTTCGGGGGCTTCGCGAGGCAAAATTGCACCCCTGAATTTAAGGCAGACGAGCAATCCATGGTTTTATTCATCCGCGGACTACCGTCATATTCCAAATTCACAATTTTGAACTACAAAATAATTGCAGAGAAAGAAATTTACGGCCTCTCATTGGACGAACTTCAATTTGTGACAACGCTTAGCGTTGGACGGTGCGATGAAGAAGCTGTCTCTCAGTTCACGGGACTGCCAGTACCAGGCGAAAACGATTGATACTTTTCTGGCTGAAGTGTCCATACGAGCGTATATGGGGCTTTTACTGGATGAAATTGCCAAGATGGAGGACATGCTGAGTCTGCTCTGAGTAAAGGCGAGCTTAAAAACACGCAGATATTTACAAGTTCTGTAAAAGCTTGTTATTAAAATATGTTACCTGTGCAAAAAAAAGCCACCTTCTGACGCAGGCTCTCATTTTGCTCCTGTAGTTCGAAACACTTGATCCTCAAAGCGCTCAGCTCCCTTTCAACCTCCTCGCCGCGGTTTCGTTCTTCTTCCAGCCGGTCCAGAAACTGTCCCTTCTCATTAACGTCTCGGTGACCCACAGCCTCCAGCTTCTTCAGTTGCGCCTGCAGCGCTGCCTCTCTGGCCTGCCATTGGCGCTCCCGCTCGACATCGAAGGCGCTGATGATGTGACAAGGGCTTCATTAGTCAAAATAGCGTAAAAAATCCTAAATTTTTCCTCTCTTTTGATTCTGAATTTTTGTTCACTTCGTATTTATTATATATTTAATACAATTTATTTTTGTTAATTTCCTAAATCACTTATGTTAATAATAAAAAATGATCATAAAATTGTATACCAAACGTACTAGCTACCTTTAAAATTCGCTGACTCAAAGAATTTTTCATTTTTCCGAGATCCAACAGATGGCAAAAACTTGTCTTCACCTTTTGGTGTCAAGCTATCTCACACAATCACTTTAATTTTTCCTAGATATCGATTGCTAACTTGATTGCTAAAGTAATTTTGCAAGACAATTTGAAAATTTATCGTCTTATTTTCCTGAGTTTTGTTTTCAGCATTGAGAACCACCGTAGTCAAGTTCTTGCTTCATGATCAGCTGGTTGGAATGACAGTCGGACAAGGACTACTTAACAACTCAGGACGTTGCACTCGCGAATGGTAGAAATTCTAGAAAAGGCCGCTTGCTTTAGCTGTGTCTATGGTTTTTCAATGAGCCTTTTCGATAAAGAAGCAAGTGCTACTAGTAATATATCTAGTAATAGATATATTATATCTAGTAATAATTTTATTTTGCGCTATAAAATTTATTGTTACAATTATACAAATATAGCATTTTGCAAGCTAGTAGAGAATGCGAGCAAACAATTAAATAATCGATAGCAGTCAGTGGAATTTTTTACAGTCTATGGTCAAAGCCATGGCCATTCCTGCAACCAAATAAATGGTTGCAGGTTCAATGGTTCCAAATAAATGGTGAATATATTCCCCATTTATACCAGTGCTAGGGCAATAAATGCTTGAGTGACTTGTTTATTGACACGAAAGCATTTTTGCCCTAGACACGAAAGCATTTTACGTAACAGGGAAAGCGGGGTCAAGGGGGCACCTAGCCCCCTTGCGGGGGTGTGGTGGCAGAGCCCCCACATTTAAGAACGTTGAGAAAATTTTTAAAAAATGATTTGATGTCTATGGTCCATAGCAGAATTTCTACACAATTCTCTCTAAGAAGCCAAGCCAAGCCAAGTCAAGTGAGCAGTTAGAAGCAGCGTTTTAATATTGTCTTTGGGCGAGTGAAATATTTAATATTGTCTTTGGGCGAGTGAAATAAACCGTTTATCTGCACCGATGCAAATAAATGAAATTTACACTGAGACCATAGACGTTCGCCCGGGGCAAGTGGGGGATACATAATGCGAGCACGCAATTGATCAATTTTCTCAGTTTTTATGTGAACCAATCTCGATAGCAACTCGAATGGATGCAATCGACATCGAGGATGACGAAATTCTGGAGGAGGATGGAGAGAGTTTTGTCACCGCGGAGGACGCTCCTAGAGAACCAGTTCAGGCGGCAGCAGCACGGGGTCCGTACACCAAGATAAGCAACGAAAAATATGAACTGGTAGTGTATGGTGGCTTATTAAATATACAGTATCACGGTTGGCCGTCGATCTTTGAACTTTGATCTTTGAAGAGCAATAGAAATTTGCTAAGTACTGAGAAATTTATCAATTGCGTGCCCGCATTATTTATTTGGCTGCAGTAATGCTCATGGCTTTGACCATAGACGATAAGAAAATCCATTGATTTTGCCATCAATTATTTAATTGCTTGCTCGCATTCTCATTCTCTACTAGCTTGCAAAATGCTATATTAACTAAATACAGAATGTTAGATACAGAATACAGAATACATTAAAATGTTAGTAAAAGGCTTCATTACCATAGACACAGCTAAAGCAAGCGGCCTTTTCTACAATTTCTACCATTCGCGAGTGTAACGTCCTGAGTTGTTAAGTTGGTCCTTGCAGTCGGATAGCAGGTGATCTTCAAAAGATCCTTAGATACAGAAATCTGAATTTTGTGGTTCAAACGGTTCAGAGGCAGCCATTTGGGTGTATCTGACTCATGCAGAGATTTAGGCTTTAACTCGCATGCTCTCACGCTTGAAATGACATTCATCACTTCTGGTGAAGCTTCAGAGAGGAGGAGTAGCTTTGCATCTCACGTAAAATCTTATTCATTGTTTTCTTATTTGTCATCTTGAATTTTTTATTGCGCGTGTATCGTGGCACAATAAGCATGTCTCTCGCGCCCTGCTCCAACCCTCCAGTTTTCTCGAACGTACGTACATCGATCACGATGCCTGGCACCTCATCCTGCTGTACATTTGCACTAAAATTACACATGTAGCTAAAATCAAATATAATAAAATTGATGCCTAGGGCCTTCCTTTCCTTTCCTTCCCCCTCCTTTCGTTCCCGCCCGTTGTTGGCTACTTTCAAACTCTACTTAACAACCTAAATCTGCTCTACTATTTAAGTTTCCTGTTTTTTTCTGCTTCTCCCTCGGACGTGGGACCTGGGGTCGCGGCTTCAGTCACAGGAGGTCGGAGCGCTCCTGTGGATGGGCGCACAACACATGCTGTTTTGGAGTGGGGATAAACAGAAAAGTGAAGCTAAAATTTCTTTTGAATGACACTAACTACGAAGCAAATGATAAATAAGGAAAGAGAAAAGAACCAGAAAATTCTGCTTTAGGCATTCCTTCTAACTGCAGTTATTTGCAGTACTGATTTACGGTTTCGCTTGCTTGTTCTTTAAAGTACTGAATTTCTGGCTACACTCTCTTACCTGCCCATCAACTTGTCATTTGCTTCTTTCAGCAATTTGGCCTCCTTGTTGGCATCCTCTAGAGCATGCTCGAGCTCCATCACCCGCCTTCTCAAGGTTTGGCCTGCAGTAGAACTTTCCTTCAAGCTCTCTGCCTCCTGGTCTCGCCTGCGTCCCTCCATGGTCAATCTTTCCAGCTCGTTTTGGAGCCGAGAGCTTGTTTCCAGTGCCTGCCTCTCGCGCTCCTCATGTGCATCGCAGCGGGCCTGTAGGTGCTCTACCATGGCGGATTTTTCTCGCACCTCCCGCTGCAGTTTAACCTTTTCAAGATCATCCTGCATTGTCAGTCGCTTATCGTTGCCCACCTGGAGCCGTGCCGTTTCCAGCTCAGAATGGAGATCCTGAATGATTGGGAATTCGAACTCGTGTAATCCTTGAAGCGTTTTGTTTAGCACAATTTTCGAGTACAAACTTCTTCGTAATAATATAAAATGAACAAAAGTACGTACTTGCACTCGCCGCTGATGCTCCATTTCCTGCGCATAAAGCTTGTCTTTGAGACTCTCGATTTCCGCCAGAAGTTGTCCGTTCTCCGTTTGCAACCGGAGCTTTGTATCATCCTGGCGGCCGAGGCTGCGCTGCGGACGGAGACCCGGTGGCGGCTGGAGAACTCGCGTGTTGGTTGAGGTGCGTTTGATGGTAGGAGACTCCAGTTTTGATTGCAGCAGCGTCAACCTTTGTTGCAAATGAGCCACCTGCTTTTCCAGCTCGATGTTGCGCATTTCGAGTTTTGCTACCTGATCCGTTGCCCGTAACTCAGCTGCGCCAGCGCCAACCTTTGCTTGTTGTTGCCTGATCTGTGAAATAAATCACAAAATGTCTCTGTTTATCTGTAAAATCCTGATGATGCCATTTTAGTGACCGTTTTTCGAGACCTAAAGTGTGTTCTTTAACGCTGCATTACCAGCAGCAGATTACGGTTTCTAAACAGCAAAAACATACTTTGCGATTTTGATGGCTTTTTAAGAGAAGCATAATGGTGATTTTTGTTGTTTTTCTGCAAACATGCAACTACAAGGAAATAATTTTTATGACTGTCGTGCCGTGAATTTGGCTTAAAACTCAATAAAACTCAATGTTTATTTTAACTAGCAAGTAGCTTATTAAATAATGACACGAGCAGGGGCTGAGAGAACACCGAAATAAAGTCACGTGATGATAAATAACTACGTACAAGTACATGGCGGCTTAGGGGATGGCCAGTCAGAGCGAAGGGAGAGAAAAGAATGGTGTGCACGTACGATGCACGTACATAGCATAAGTTAGTTAGTTAGCCAGTGCCTAGAGCTCAGCGCTCCGGCACCACAATGACGTTGCCACTCAGCGTGTACGAGCGTATACAAATGCTCAAGTTTAGCGATAGCTGTTTTTTTATTTTTATAACGAATTTCATAACTATCAAGATCGTGGTTCCAAACTCTTGCACTTACCTCGTCTTGTCTCTTCTTTAGCACCAGCTTGAACTCATGGATTTTTTCTTCTTGTTCTCTAAACTTCTCTTTTAGTTTGCTGTGGTCCTGATACAAACTGAGATATTTATCCTCCAGATCGTCCCTAGACCAGCGGCTTACAATGCCCTTGTCCAAAATGTGTCCAGAGCTGCCGTGAGCACTGTTAGCCGCATTCCAACTGCTTGCCAGGGGCCGGGTTGGATCCTGACGACTACGCTTGACTGGCGACTGGGCTTGCTCTGCCTGTGCTGCCATGGCTGCAAGGTGACGAATGTGTGGTGGACTCTTTGAACATTGATAACTTGAGAGTCCAACTAAATCATCCAAAAAACTATCAATAGCGCCAAGTTCGAAATTGGCCTAGGAATTTTGAAAGTGATTGTTGTACTCTATTATACCTTGCGCCCTACGCCCCTGTCTATTTATATTGTACATCAAACTAATGTACATCCACAATACTCAAGTGCACGTTGCTCTCTGAGCGAACCCTTAGATCTCAAATACATTATTTGATAAATATATTTATGAATATCAATAGAGATATAAGAAACGTACAACATATCAAAAGATGAACACTAAGTCTGCCTCCTATCGAAATCAATAACAATTTTTGTGCTGAAAAAATGAAAACTTCCTATCTCCGTAGTGTATTTTTCGGCGAAAAGTTGCCTTAAAAAATTGCCATAGATTTTGAGTGTTGCGTCCTTCTACTTAAGTTGTCTTTGGCCTAACGATAAAAAATTAAAAAACTCCTGTGCGAGTGTGTGCCTGTGCATATGACTGCATATGTATCTGCACGCTTGTGTGCCTGCTCAGGGGAGTTGGCAGAATCAGAAGTACATGTAATGCCTCTCTTGTCATTTGTGTGAAAATGTTGTTTAAAGTGCACAAGGGTGCACACAGTTCTACCTCTAATAAAAGGAACTTCTTATTAAACAATAAAAATTAAATACCAATTATAAAATACTTCTAAATGTTACAATGAGCTTTGGAGGTTAGGTGACTATTATAGAGGTTAAAATAGAGCTTGCAATATTCTATTTGATAACAACTGATAGAAATTAAATAAATGAAATAATGAAATAAACAGAGATTAAAATATGTGCATTTAATAACATGACAAAAATATTACAAGTCAAACTAAAAAAAATCCAAATAAAATTCTGCTAGGTGCAAGGATGTCAGATATATAGGCTCATAGTACCAATAATTTGTAAATGAAACTATCCTCATAGAATATGGTCATTAAGAAACAACATGATTTTGTAAATTGATTTGAGTATTTAAAACTAGCAATACAAATTTGAAAAGAACTATCAAGCAAATAGATAATTTTGATTTTAGAGAGCCAGGGAAGAATATGATGATGTGTTGTTATGATAAAACTGTGCGTTTTGGTTATAGCAGTCTCGTAAATTGCAGTTTTGGTCAAAATCTACTAAAACTCTTTGCAAGCAGGTTTGATCTTTTAAGCTAGAGACAGGTTGCTAAAGTACTCGTAATCACAATTTAACTAATTAGCTAAAAAATTGATTGTAGAAAAAACTTTAGAATACATTCAGTACTACTTACTAAATAAAAGGCATAACATATATTTTCTTTCCTATTTAAAAGTTTACAAATCTATATTATGATATGTTATGCACAGGTATATTCCACGACAAAGACATCATTTTAGTTGCAAAGTAAATATTAATGTTGTGAAACCTCAAAATAACCTCAAGATGTGCTTTATTCTTTAAGCTTTAAAGAAGCTTTAACTTAAGCTTTCTTAAGCCTTTAAAGCACGTTTCTGCGCTGAGTTCGATTAAACACAAGTTACGAACAATTACCGTAATACCTTTGCAACTATAAAATTTACTTAACAATGGCTTAATTTATTTAGCATTAGACTTTATACTTTAGATCACAGTATAGTTCTACAACCTATTATTTAAGAAAGGTTACAGTTGGGTTATATGACAGTTAAACTTCTATGTGAGCACATTTATGATATTTAGACTTGGCTACCTTTAACGAACCTCAGGTTTTAATTTTTATTTTATTTTTACCGTACTGCACATTTGACCTAGGGCCTTTTCATATTACCAATTCCAGAACCAGAATCGGTTCGGAATTCCAAGAAAAACAGTCAGTATAACTATTAAACTCTGTTAATATTTGACTGCCTTAACAACCTAACTTAGCACAATTTTTCACTTTCTTCTTGGCGATTGTCATTCAATAATAAAAACTTTATAGCACTTATCTCCCTCTAGTTATGGAGACAAAAAGTTATACTTCACAAATTGGTTCTGGTTCTGGAACCAGAGCAAGCAATATGAAAAGGCCCAGGCTAGTGTAATATTCGGGACCATTTCAGATAAATTACAGCTCATTTTTCCTCTTAAAAGTTTTTAGTGTCAACCTCTTTGAAATCAGCCTTTCTACTTTCGAAGTTTTTACTACAAATTACTTTTCTTCTAGTTTTAATCTGAAAATTATTTACCATCATTTTTTTAAATTCGTTTCAAAAAGGTTTCCAATTTTGTTTTTCTGTTTGAAATAAATGCCGTAATTTTAATAGCCATCTTAGAGACTATTAGATAACAATCACTTCGGATTTATCATTCACATCACTATCAACTTATCAAATCATCTGAAGGTTGTTAGATCGCAAGAAATTTGACCTATAGTAACTGATCGACTCGATCATGTGATCACAAGACATAATCGCAAATCTATTTTCATCAAAATTTAAGAGCGAATGATTTACTTTCTGTCCGCACACAATTGGCAATCTACAGATAAACCCCACATTATACCCATTTGGCTTTAAAATCATTTCTACGCGTACAAGCTTCACTATATATCTCCAAATTAAGATTGCCACTGATGAAGTACATGTGACATAACCCGCGGGCTGCAAATGAAAACACCTTATGCAAAACCCCTTGTCTCTGGAGCTGAAAAGTACAGCCACCAGGCCTCATCCCCTAGACTTTGTCCGCCTCTGGATGGTGCAGTAGCTGACGTTGCGGCCAAGATCCCTTATCTAAACAGCGGGCCAGGGTTTTTTGAAGGTACAGGCAAGAGGCGTAGCCAACCACAAGTCAGCTGTGCAGGAGTAGTACTATACATGTACACGTACAAGTACAACCGGTAAAAACTCGCACTAACGGGACGGGACTCCCGAGACTAAGGTTCTTGACCTTAACGGTGCAAGAAATGGCCGACTAAGGGACTCTATACGAGGCATACAAGGAAGTCTAGTCAGTTCTGGAAACGAGAACTTTTGCAATTGCATAGGGGTCTTTTTTATAGCTGGTGAGAAATAGGCTACAATTCCCTCCTAAGCCTTAAGATCCCGGGTGGATAGTAGATAACGCCATTTAAATATTTTTCCTCCTAGATGGGTTCGATGCGGTAGGGCATAGGGGGTAAGTGCAGTTCCCAGAGCTCTCTCGTGGTGCACATCCTACGGGGACTTTTTTTCGAGGCACTCCGCCGTAGCTCCTCCAAGCTTGTGGGGAGCTGGGCTATGTACCAGTTGCGTGGAGAGAGGCCCAGTTTGTTTTCATCCCCAAGACTAAGAAGAGCGACTACCAATTGGTGAAGGCCTTCAGGTCTATCAGCCTCACCTCTTTCTGCCTTAAGTTCCTCGAAAGGCTGGTACTTTGGCGCTTATCCCGCACTCCGATCTCTGCCTCAAGACTCTTGAGGAGTGTGGCGGATTCAACATACTCACGGACTCGATCCCAGCCACTATTCAGCCTCGACACGAAGCGAGTGACAGCTGGAGCGATTCTGAAGTCCACTGTTACACTGACGACTCAATGAGGCATGGTCTTTCAGGCTTCGGAGCATGCGTCTTCTTCAAGGGAGAAGCGGTGTGAAGCTACTCCCAGCACACTGGATCAAAGTCAGTGTTTTTCAGAGCGAGGTGCTTGTCATCAGCTTCTGTGCGGCAGAGCTGCGCCGACGGCAGCTTAGCGGCGGGAAATTAATTTTTTACTCTGACGGCCAAGCAGTCCTTCGGGCCCTCTGCCGCAGCAGCACCACCAGCTTCAGACCTGTCCTGGACTGCAACGCCCAGCTTAACGGGCTTGCGCTAGGCAACCAGGTAGAGCTCAGATGGATCCCCGGGCCACGCTGGTTTCCTCGGCAACAAGCGCGCTGACCCGCTGGCCAAGGCTGTCTGAGGAGGTGAGGAGGGTTAGTGCAGGCGAGACCGACGATGCCCCCTGCAGCTATGTCAAGTAAGCCAAGGGCTTACCCTAAGCCTCCGAGCGCATCTTAAGCGGGTCAAGTCAAGTATGCCAAAGTACACCTTTTCACGTTCAATTTTGAACAAAGTCCAGTTCTAAAAAAACTAGCGGAAATTCAATTCAGACAATTCAGACTGGGGCAACAAACCCCAGTTCAAAACATTCTGCTACGGAAGCGAGGTTTAGCCATAGACATAATTGTCCCCAGTCTGAATTGTCTGAATTGAATTTCCGCTAGTTTTTTTAGAACTGGACTTTGTTCAAAATTGAACGTGAAAAGGTGTAGTAGGGGCATACGACTCGGATTCTGTTATCTCTAGAAGACGCCCTTCCTAGAGGACCGTATTGTTATAATGTTAATTATGATTATAGTATAAGGGCGCATTTTGATATTGAATTCCGAGCTCTAGAAATATATTAACGATGACGAATCGAATTGATGCGTTCACTAAAGTTGCTCTCGTACACGGCTGACTTTAGATTTCAAGAAAGGTAAGTGATCACTAAATTCTGTTCCCAGACTAGCAGTCTAGAAGTGGGAGATTTCGAGTGACTGATCACCATGCTCTTAAAATCTTCAGACGTAACAACATTTACAACATGTACGAGCTATACATGCTTACTACTGACGGGGGGCAGGGCACCGCAATTAGGTGTTCCGCCACCTCTCTATAGCAGCAGAAGAACTCGCAAGAGTGGCGTTTGCGATCTTCATCGGACGGGAGTCCCAGAAAAATGCACAAAGGTCTGGTGAGGTTAGCTCGTTAAGAAGAATGGGCAGAATGTGAAGTGATGAGCCGCTCCTCTAAGCCACTCAAGGGATAAATGGAGGAGCAACCACTTTGTAGTGATATCTGTCTCTGGAAAAAACCTCGGGATAACAATGGGTTATTTTTAAAACAGAAAAATGGAGTAATTCTTTCTTAAAACAACGCGAACAAGAAAGAATAAGCGCAATATTATACTCGTATTAATGGTGAAAATTAGTCTCCTTAAGTACAGCAGAATTGTCTCAGTACCATCCTCCATTATTACAGTTGGCAATTGTTGAGATTACAATTTTTATTATTAAGATACTCCGGCCGTTCATCTCCCGACCATCAGCCACATGATCACTTCTTCTTGCGCGATGGAGCTCTGTATGCTGATGTCGGCAGGCATTGTTACATGACCGTGGGTCTATGCGTTTTCTCCGATGTTCAGAGCACGCGAAACTGCATTTTTGCAAGGACTTTTCCCGCTTCATCGCCAGGTAGCGCCGGACGGTGCTCTCGGACTTTCGACCCGTAATAGCCATGATCTCGCTCATTGAATGCCCTTCCGATTCCAGGTCGCTCACTCTGCTGACTCTAGTCTAGAACGGAGCAGGAAGCAAGACCAGGGAAATTCTAATTATTTTCAATCATACAAAAAAGTACATCGGAAAAGTCAAATATACTTTCATCTACCCACTAACTCACCACGGATGCTGATTTGTGTATTCCTTCGGCAGCTGGACTTCTTTACTCAGCCTTCTTGAAGGTCCTTAAGTACGAGGTTGTTGATTCCTCGCTTCTTTGAAAAAGCTTTGAAAAAAATCGCTTTGAAAAATGCCTTGAAAAAAATCGCCTGGTGCCTCCGATCCGACAATCCTCGTCAGTATCACTGTTCTCCAAGAAAGTGCAAGATACTTCAAGTAGAACCACTTAAAGTTAAAAAAGGTTAGGGTTAAAAAAATCTTCACTGTCCTTCATGTCCTTCTCAGATGAAGAGACTCACGAGATCCAATTTAGTTCAGTGCTAGTTGGCTAAGCTTTCGACATGTAGATTTGCCCAGTTGATCAAATAATATTTCTCGTCCTCCTCTATGGTCAAGGTCATGTAGCCTATACGAGTATATGTAGTCAATGTTTCCTCTCTTCTCATCACTTAACGCAATCAACCCCCTGCCTGTTTCAATCTAATTGTCTATGGCTTATCTTTTATGTCTATGGCCATCCACTGAAGTTAGACAATGAGGATATTCGTAAGTGAGACTTCAGGATAATCGCCTCATTCTCACTCGTGCGCTGCAACCTTCCATTGCCAGTAATTTCTAAGTTACGCTCGTATTGATGCAGGTCCGTAAATTAGGCCAGTCCAGAACACTCAAAGCTCAAACTGGCCCAGTCCCAATTTATATATTATTCTAACCAGGCGAGCGATGTGATGTGCAGTGTAGAACGCACACAAAGCTAGTGCGAATGAATCAAGAATTTTAGTATAATGAATGGACTGAGCCTGTGTTCACATTTAAAGTGAAACACCCGATACACAACGCGATACACAGGTAATTTTCATGCCAAACCCTAAACCCCAACCCAAACGCTAAGCCTAAGTCTAACCACGCACAACATATTTTTGCTATGCTTTTTGTGAAAAAGTAGCTTTGCAGTTTTATTTTGCACTTAGGGACTACTTAAAATGGTAAGTTCCTTTTTATATTCAGTATCTTTCAGCAGATTATCGTCTCCAAAGCTTTGCTGAAAAGTTTTGTTTTTATTCCATAGGCAAACAAAGCTTGTCGAAAGTACCTGTATAAAAGTCGGAGCTCTAAAACACTTCTCCAGACTGAGCTCTCCTCAGTAAATTATACGCACTCTCCATAGCCTATTGTTTCTAAGCAGAAAGCAACCCACTCTACTCCGCATTTGATCAGAGGCTTGTGAGACATACTTTACATGCAGAGACACAGTGAGCAAGTGTAGATAGAGGAAAGCAAGTGCAGTGCAGTAACTAATGGCAACAGAGATAATTAGAATTGGGCATATGGTTTCTGGCTAGAAATGCATGCTCACAGTATACAAGCAGGGTGGGTTGCGTTGCAGTCAGCCTTAGCAACCGGCCTCAGCGCAGTCGCTCACCCTACAATCTTAAACACTTAATACCTAAAGCTAGCTGCTATCCAGGCGCAGTCAGTCACTTGTTTATTTGAAAAAAGCGGACAGTGAACCACAATTCTCATGTCGGGCAAAGCAGGAGGCGCCGCTGTAGTGGAGGCTACTGTGATCAGCCAGTACAAGGGTGAGCAGCTTACTACAATAATTTAATAGAACTTACTGCATTACATGTATATTCAGGTCTATATGCATATTTATGTGTACTTGGTTCACTTAACACTTACTGTATTTACTTACTGTTTTTTTCGGAAAGAGTAACTGACTCGATCATGCAGTATCTTTACATGTATTTTCCCAAACGATTCTGCAGTAGTGCGACTCCTCCGTGCTGAAGCCTCCATTCATCTCGTAGCATTTTTCGAGAGCAAAATGTCAGCTAGTCAGCGAAATTTGAGTATACTAAAACGAGCTTAGACACTAAATGCTGAATCGCACTTTAGAATTTCGACTGAATAGCAAGAATATAAATTCAAAGAAAAATCAAACGAATACGTTACTATTTGTTTAAAATGCACATCTTACTCTTGCAGTGGACTACAAGCCGTGGCAGATGGAGCGGGTACACAAGGTGAAAAACCGGCCCCAGTGGGAGCCCCCCACTGGCCGCGTGGAAGGCAGGTCGGAGACAGCGGAGCAGTTTCTTACGCACAAAGTACAGCCCCGTGTTCAGAGGGAGCGAGCCGAGTGGCACCCTCCCGCTGAAAAATTTACTGGCGAGTCCGTCAACAGAACGGACTTTCAGCCTAAGTACCTCCGTGAGTTTTTTGCTTTCATTTTAAGGTTTTTTCAGTCAGCCAGTCAGCCAGCTATAATTTTGGAAATGTTGGACAATCAATGAACTTGAGTTGCTCTCTCCAATTGGTTCCTAACAGCAAAAGAACAGGCTGTCCGGCCAAAAGACGAGATCGAACGCACGAAGGCCCCTTTCGAGGGGGAGCCGCTTAGCAGGGAGGAATTTCGGAGCTGGCAGCAGCAGCCGCGGTACCGGCATGAGCAGCCAGCCTACCACAAGCCGGAGGGCGCCATGGAAACGAGCACCTCCTACTCCGCTGACTTTACTGCCGGCAAAACGATCGTTCGACTGCCTCCGATCCGACCCGCGATCCGGATGGGGCCGGTAAAGCCGTTCCAGGGAGTCAGCGAGAGCGCCGAGCGGTACCGCGACTTCCAACCAGCCGATATGGCGGGCGCAAAGCAGGAAAGTTGCAGGCCGCAGCAGCAATACAGACCACCCAGCCGGCCGCTGGAAGGCCAGTCCTCCTACACTGGCGACTTCGCCGTTGACACTCAGACGAGGCCGGAGAGGACGCTGCCTGTACGGCACTCAGGCGAGTTGAAGCTGGCCGCTGAGCCAATGGAGACAGGAACCACCTGTCGTGGAGACTTCAAGCCTCCCGACCAGATACAGCGCAGGTGAGCTTTGTATAAATTTTTATGATAATTCCTGATAAGCTGACTGTTGATACTAATTACACACCTAAGGTCCAAAGTATAGCTTTTTAGCTTTCTTAGAGCAACCATGAACGAATTCCCGACATAAATGTACACAAAAAGTACATCGAAACTATGAGTTAACTGTCCAGGTGAAGCTACATGTACGCATACATTATCTATCCCAATTAACTAACCCAATTACATGTACACGAAGAACGGAGAACAAAAGGAACTTATAAAGACTTTGACACAGGTTTCTTAAAAATTGGCGACGTTATTCACCGAGTGCACTAAAAGGCTAAAAATACGATGCAGTGCTGCTCTTCCTCTACTACGAGGAAACGTACATGTGCATGTAGCTAGTTGAAAAGAACATGAAAAAATTGAGTTGCATCTGAGTAGCAAGACAAAAAATATATGTAAAAAGATCAAACGAATTGTACCAGATCAAAGCTTAACATCTGAGCTGCTCAAAGATGAACTTGAAGAATGAATGCAAGCTTTTATTTATTTCTAGTAAGAGCTATCAGCTATACAGCAAAACATCTTTATGACACAACAGACAGCCGATACAACATGGCGGAGAGTTGCATTGCCCAACTGATGCATTCTCGGGCCGAAGCACGCAGCAGGAGGACTTTAGCCCACGCTGGCAGCCTCGCCGCGAGCCAATCCGGCATAATGATGAGCTGCGGGTACCAGCGGATCCGTTTGTTGCGCGGACTGTGATGAAGGAAGACTACCTTGCCAGGCCAGGGCAGAGACCGGAAGCGGTGCGACAGCGCGGCGAGCTGCAGCTTTCGAGCGAGCCAATGTTTTCTACGACAACCAGTCGGGCTGTGTACACGCTGTGGCCCGCCACCGAGACGACGACAGCAGGCAAGGGGACTACTGCAGGCTGATGGGGTCTGTACGAACATTGAAGCGTAACAGCGTAGGCTTCGGACTTCGTTGATAAACTTTCTTATACATAATACTTACACATTTCAGTAAATGCAAAATCAAAACATGCATGTAGTGAGAAGCTATAGCAAAATTGAAAGGATTTTTGCGGTATCAGAATAATACTTCAGAGGAGTAGCCCAGACAATTTTGTAGTTTATCTGATTGAAATGTAAGACAAAAATTTTAGCTTGTGAGTACAAAGCTACAAAAAATCATGGTCATAATTAATTAGCCCTATAAAGCACAATTAGTCCAAGTACTGTAACACAGCAATGAAAGTCGATTTTTTGCATGCATGTAGTAATCTGCACCAACGCGAGCAATAGTCTCACATAGAACCTAAATTTATTAACTGATTTTCTATTGAACCTTATTGAACCTATCGATGGTAGAAACTCAATCCCCTTACTAGAAGCACGTGTAGTTTTGAATTTAATGCAGAATATATTTGCTATCGATTTCCTTTTTTTATGTATAACCCAACAACTATTACTTGCTAATTTTGGATTTGGCCCCCATTGAATGAGTTAATTATATACGCGTACGTACATGTGCGCGTAAGTCCTACACACTTCAGCCACAATTGACTGTAATGATCAGCAACTCTGAAAAAACCATCTGTTTCTTCACTGTTTCCTACACGAAGCAGTTTCCTTTCATCCGAAAGACTAATGCAAAAAGCTGTTATTGAGCGTACAATGCCTGCCCATGCAGGCGTACATAGAAAGATGATGCTACGTATACGAGTATAAAGAGCATCGGATGAATGTATTTTCAAACTGAAAAGTATTGAAATTGAAATACTGTCTACCTATCTATGCGTGAATAAACTTAAACTATTATCTAGCTCATATTTAGGATCAGGTGCGGCGGAGCGGGGGGAGAGGAGACAGTGTGCAATTGTATGTCCAATAGTTTTGTTGTGGATGCATTTTCTTCCCAATATTTCAATGGCATCAATAATTATACATGTATTATAGCAATTATTCTTTAACATTTTTGAAGGAGATGCCTAAACAAAAATAGAGTTTGCCCCTGTGCCCTTGAGTTTCCCCCACTATTTTTTTTCTTCCACCGCGCCTGTCTAGGATTTATCTATTAGTTGATTCAAAAATTACGACAGGTACGAGTGCGTACAAGAAAAAAATATAGCTTTTGCTGTCAGTTTCATCTTAGGAGCAGTTGACTTAATCTCTCAAGTGACAGACGCTACACTCAAGACAACTATTGCCTTTTTAGCCTATGGCCCATGGGATGAGCCCAGTTTATCACCCAGCGCTCGCTACGATCAGCACAAATACGAGCGTATACTCAATAACATTAAAAAGTCGCCACATTTGAGAGTGCGCAGTAAATTCTACTCGTAGCTCAGTATTAACTTTTGAGTGACGCAAATTGCGCCACGCGACGCAGAGTTGGGCTGGGTGAGGAGGAATTAGGAAGAGCGGAGGGCGAAGATTGAATGGATTGAAGCTTCCGCCCGGTTTTCAGTTTTTTTTCAAGCACTAATATCAAAATGGTTAGCCAGGTAATAGACACTGGTCGAAAGACACTGCTCACTGGGGCAAAGGGTGGCGACTTTTCAATGTTGCTGAGTATATGAGGCTTTGACACAAGCAGCTCCATTGAAGATGCTCAGCGACTTCTAAAGCATATCAAGGAAGCCATTATTGCTTTTTTGCAAGACAATTCAGGAAACTGTAAGTAAGCTATCGCCTATTACCCCAATTCATCGAACTCTTGGAAAGTCGAACTTTGCCGCTGCAGTCAAAAATTGTCTGCAGGCGAGTCGTCACGACATCGGTATTCAATTCATTGCTTTAGTTGCTGACTAGGAGACAAAACAATGGATGGACACTATTCTCTCAAATGGTCATTTTTTCGCTACTAACTTTCATCCATTAGTAAAAAAAAATAAATTTTCTTACTGATTTACTGTCTTAAACCCCCTTCACACCGAGTCAAAGTCTGGACTTGTTTTTCACGACAAACATTTTTTCCAGTCGACTGGTCAAAAAGATGATTTATTAGATTATATTTATATTATTTATTACATCGAAGAGATTGTAATCTGGTAGATCCAGAGACTAATTTTGCATCAATTTCGGTTTAAAATTAACATACCCAGCTTAAAAGCAAGTCCAACTCAAAAAGTAAAAACCAAAAGGTTTGACGGAGTATTCACAATAGAGGTAGTTAAGCAGCGGGAAGAGGCCTCAGAATGCAAAGTAAGAGGGCAGTTCAGCAGCTGGAAATAGAGTTCTGCGCGACTCCGCTCTCAGAAGGTCTACCAGGAAGCAGAGTTTCCCTGCCAGACCCTCAAAAAGCGATAAAGGCCGATCGGGGGTTCGACCAGGGAAGTTCAGCATGAACTGCGCAAATGCCGCAGCCCTGTGCAGATGTCGGGGATCGCCGGTGGCGCTGTGCAGTCGCAGAAACACGTAGCCGTTGCCCGAAATACCATGGCAGAGGCCGTCGCCTTTGTGCAGAAGTCCGCGGTGCCACACCACATCTGCGCACTGCAGCGCGGCAGGCAGGTCATCGATGCAGAGAAACATTAGGGCAAAACCAGGAGCTCCATGGCACCAGTGGACCAGGCGGTCTCTGTCGCTTCCCATTGAAGATGGATAGTTAAGTGACTTGAACTGTTGCTGGCGAAGAAAGTCCACAGTTACGTCGAGCCTGCGCCTGGCATTAGAGAGCTCAACTTCAGACAGACCCAGACTGGGTAGAATCCGAGCCAGAACGGACACAATTCCGCTAAGTCCATGAGCCGCACCGAAGTAGACAGAATCGTGCCACTCAAAGAGCAGACCATCGCCCCGGCCAATTCGTTGCTTCCAAAGTTCGGCTCCGTCCGCCAGGGTGCGCAAAGCAACCAAACGCGCCGCGGCACGGAGGTCTCGACGCGCATCCTGTGAAAGGTCCGCCAGCTCGCTGGCAACAAAGGCCAGCGCAAATAGGTACCCAGACCTGCCGTATAGCAGCTCGTTGGGAGGTCCGTCAGCAGCAGCGGCTGTCTGCAAGCTGAGTAGTCTCTCAAGAGAGCGACAGGCGAGGTCGCGGTCACCATGTTTCCAGTGCAACACAGCAGTGAGAGAGAGGACGCCAGAGTCTCCACACAGAAAGCTGATTCGGCGGCAGTTAATCTGGCTGTAAAGTTCTTTCATTATATTAAGAGCGTTGCTAAGCAGGTGTCCGGAGTCAGGAAGAAGTCCCGAGCCAGCCAGGTGCCAGAAAAGGTATGCAATACCAGCCTTGCCTGTGTAAATCGACCTGTCTGTCGTAGGCATTGCCGTAAGATCTGGCGTTGCTCGAGACAGAAGGTGAACCAAAGCCTGATGTAGCCGCGCCCGAAAATCATCAGAAATTCTCCAGCAGTCATCATTTGAACGCTCTAAGAACTTTAAGTCCGATCCAGAAATACCAAAATCAGAAAATTCGTTCGCAAAGTGCCGACCATCATTTAAATCGTAGGTAGTGACGACTTCCTTCCTTTCCTCCGAATTCGAGGACTTGCGCTGACGCTTGGCTGTCGCCATGGATATTGCTTTTATAGTAGCAACTTGACGTCAGCATAAACCCAAGGAGGCTATATTATTGTAACATTGTACCGAACACAAAAGCCGAAACACAATACAAATAATGCGAGTTCTATTAAATGAGAATGTGACTGCAATATTTACTTGATAGATTTTTTATTCTGCTTGACTAAGCATTCGTCTGCTTTCATAGTTACTACTCCTTCATAGTTACTACTCCTTAGAACTATAGCTTTTGTCCATGGTAGCAAGGCTTGCATTTTATTTGGTCCAACAAGCATCAATTGGTCCATATAGCTTCATTTGCAACTGCTACGGAGCAAGCTTAGCCCCAGAATTGTGGACCATGTGCTAGGCTGTCAAACGAATGCCATTGGCTTGTGATCGAAACACTCGACGGAGGTGAACATCCAAAGGACATTGCAAGGTTGCTGAATGTAAAAGAAATGATGGTTTACAGCATCCATCAGCGCGTTGAAACTCCGCCGGCAGAGATTGCGTGCGAAAGGGTGGCAATCACCAAGGCAAGTTGCTCAAGAGCCTCAGGTCCAACTGCTACTCGATGCAGTTGAGACGAACCCTTTGTTAATATTGCAGAAAATGCAGCAGAAGTTGAAGGAATAGTTCCAGTTAGTTATCAGATTTAGACTATCAGCAGAGCTCTGGAAAAGCGACTGAAAATTGTTGCTAGAGACGCTGAAATTCCAGTGGGACGCAACAACCTGCAGACAGTTGCGAGAAGGCAGGAGTTTGTCTAACGGCTCACGAGCATTTAGACCATTTTGATACGTGTAGAACCAAATTAAATGCCGCTCTGTCAGCCTTGTTACGAGCTATCATAGACAAAAGCTCCGTTACATAGGCAAACCTATCTTGAATTAAATTCAATGGGCTGCAAAAATCTATATTTGACGCTCGTGAAATTGAACTGCTTGTGAAACTTATGTCTGGACCAACAAAGCCATAGAAATCGAAACGGACAAGTGAAAACATTTTTAGTAGAACCTACTAGATCGCAGCTACCAAGCCAGTCACAAAGGCAGCACGTAATGTGGTGAAACTTTATAAACCATTTAATTTAATTTTCAAAGGGACACGAAAAGTACACAGCTAGATATAAATTCTGCGTTATTTTAAATCATTTTGTTGGAAAGTGATAACATTTTTGACATACTACGAGCGAAATAATGTGATCCTAGTTTCTAGGGTGCAGCTGGTACGCTGAACTGGGCTTGTTTTCTATGGTTGATAATTTTCTGTTCTGTAGAGAAAACCAAAAGATGTCTAATTAGCTAGAGCAGTGTGTGCAGGAACAGTCCACACAATCAGGAGTCACTTGTGGAGACTGGGCTTTTGCTGCTCGATGGCATTGTTCCCGCCACGCCTCTTCATGAGAAACACTAAAGCGAACAGGCCGCCCCAGGTGCTCATGACGATATTAAAGCGACCCCTGGTAGTGTAGGTATTGTAATACCGCCGCCAGCCCTTGAACATGTCGTCCGGGTAGTGATCACCTCCGGCCATATTTCCAGCGCTGCGGGAAATCAGAGATTCAAAAAATATACGAACCGTTGAAACAAAAAATATGTTAATCCATCAAATCAATCTGACAAAAATTCTTATTGTTATATTTTTTTCCGAAAATTCCCCAAGTTTTTATTATTTAATAAGACGCCAAGTACCTACGCTACGCATATAAGAATTTGTGCTGCTCAAAGCTCCGGAAAATTTTATCAATCTGCTTAACAGCTGATAAAAATGCACTAAGTCAACAGCCTAGCTGCTGTCGATAAAAACAGATGGGCCACTCTGTCAGTCGAATTCAAAATTTTCATGTAAGTAGTGTGTTGTGAATATAATAAATGATTCGTGGCAGAGTCTTCTTGTCTGTGGCGTAAAATGATTACCCAAATACGGGAGCCAACAAAAAATTATTTTCATACTCTCACAGCACTACTGACATAAAAGATGGAAACTCGACTAAATTATAGTCACTATTGCTGATAATAAGAAAGTGATTTTTCTAAAACACAATATAATACTGAAGAAATAACAGAAGTGGAGCCAGAACGGTAGCAAATACCGTTGGTTACGTCTGGTGGCGAATTTAAAACCTAAGTAAGCTAATTTATTCACTGGAAGCGGGGCTAGCAAAGCTACTATGGAGGCAGCAATAATAAGATAGATGCGAAACAACAATTATTTAACATTTTTTAGAGAATTCAGCTTGCAGGCTTCAAAAAGATGTTAGAATATAACAATAATGCTTTGCCTGACAAAGCAAACAAAAAACAAAGCAACCCATAATAGATCGGATGAGGACACAAGCACATACAAACGACTACAACTACTAGGGTAGAAGGTACAATAAATTGATCGCAGCTCCAGCCTACATAAGAATAATGTTGTTGATAGCGTTATTTAATATTTGTAATAATATAATGTAATAATAATAAAAACCAACAATCGCGCCAGTGCGCACAAGCCGCAAATTAAAAGTTACAAAGCTGCTCCCGCAACATTGCATAAAAGTCACTGCTCTTTTTTCTCCTCCGGGTTAGTCACGCCTGAGGATGCTGCCTCCTCCCCGACTGCCTCTGGTACCGCAGGTGTCTCAGCAGCGTTGGTGACGTCCTGCTCCGGCTGTTGCAGCATCTCTTGGCTCACGCCGTACTCATTCACCCGTTTCGGATCCATGGGGTAAATGTAGCGCTGGTACAGGTAGATGAAGAATATCACGTCTGTGGGAAGAATGCAGAGGGATTTGAGAAAAGTTAAAAGCAATTATTCAGCAACTGAGAGTCTCGCGTTTACATCTTTGATTCTCATCTCATTGGTCTGACAGGGTGCTGTGTTTTCTGATGTTTCTTTTTATTATGTTTTGAGAAATACAAAATTTCTATAACATGATGTTGAAAGACATTAAGTTTACCCAGATATTTCAGCTGGCTTCCAATAAAACCCCAACTGAAATATTAAATACTATGAAGCATACATATAGCTCGTATTAATCGTATATTATTCTTCTGCAGTCGGGATGCATAATATTGGAATAACAGGCCCAAGGCACCCGGCTGCAGATGAGTGCACTGACTAGTGTTTCCCGGCATTGACTAGTGTTTCCTGGCATTAACTAGTGTTTCCTAGCATTGAATAGTGTTTCCTGGCATTAACTAGTGTTTCCTGGCATTGACTAGTGTTTCCTGGCATTAACTAGTGTTTCCTAGCATTGAATAGTGTTTCCTGGCATTAACTAGTGTTTCCTGGCATTGACTAGTGTTTCCTAGCATTAACTAGTGTTTCCTGGCATTGACTAGTGTTTCCTGGCATTGACTAGTGTTTCCTAGCATTGACTAGTGTTTCCTGGCATTGACTAGTGGTTGCTGGCATTAACTAGTGTTTCCTGGCATTGAATAGTGTTTCCTGGCATTGACTAGTGTTTCCCGGCATTGACTAGTGTTTCCTGGCATTAACTAGTGTTTCCTGGCATTGACTAGTGTTTCCTGGCATTGAATAGTGTTTCCTGGCATTGACTAGTGTTTCCTGGCATTGACTAGTGTTTCCCCGCATTGAATAGTGTCTCCCGATACTACGCTAGTACTCGTCGTAGTCTATGGTCTAGAGCATGGATGAAGAAATACTAGTACTATGGATTGCTCATCTGAAACAATTTCTAGTCAATTTGGCTGATGAAAGTTGGGAATGCAAATTTGCATTTGACGAACTTATTCAACAGCAAATCGAGTCCTATGGAGGTTTATTTTTAACTTTGATCAGCCAATAGTTTCCTACGGGGGTATATTCCAAGTTTCAGATGAGCAATCCATAGTATTCCTTTATCTATTGTCTAGAGAGACAGTACTCGTAACACGCTATATCGATAGAACAGCTCGGGGATGGGGTATTATATGTCTATGGGGTAGTAGTATTCAGGTTTTCATTGTCGGATGCATCCCCAACCCTAGCAGATCAACCACTTTGAGACCCGAATAATTTACTGTGCAGCTACTTTTACAAGTAGTTTCTTGTACATGTATCAAGAAAAATAAGACCACTTTTCAGCGGAAGCACATGAGACAGCACAATTTCAGTCAATAAGCAAAAACGTGGTTGACAAAACCACCAAGCACCATCATTGTCATCATAAAAAACAATGTATTTGACAACAACACAATAACAATTCACAACAATCCCACAGGGTGCCCGTGTGAAATTTAATATCAATCTACCATTTTTTCCCGATTGAAATGAGTAAATCTCACGATTCTATCACTATGCACGACAAAAGTAGAACAGCGGTTAAATTGATTCCCAGAGTGATTCTTGTCCTAGAAACATCTGACTGCGCTGATTCCCTGTATTGACAGTTTCCTTCCTATAGGTGGGTTGATTCCTTTAGCTACATTTAGCTGATTCCTTAAGTGGAATCGTCCTATTAAGCTGATTCCTAAATTGGCAGATTCCTTCCATTAAATTTGGCTGATTCTTTACCTGGAATCATCTGAAATATGTTGGTTCAGTTGATTCTCAACTTCGGCTGTTTCCATTCTGTGGAATCATCTGAAATTACTGCTGATTCCAGCTGGAATCAACCGAAGAATCAACCGAATTTTTTGGCGGGAAGATGTGTGAAAGGGGTTTAAAATTAATTAACTTTCAGCTGCCATAAGTTTGCTCCACGTACAGCGATTTACTTTAAACTTGATACAATTCTTCATTGACTCATTCTCCGTCTAAATATAAAGTCTCAACTTTGTACCTCAATTAGGACAGAAAGTGTAGGCATGTGAAGCTTGTCTGCTTTTTCTATTGTGCCGCTAATCGGACTCATCCAAATCATTCCCCCAGACCAAGAATCAGGTGATAGGGCTCAGTGTACATAGCAAATGTACCTAGTGTTTTGGAATAAATTTTTATAGCATTCACTGCTAACGTTTAGCCACGACAGTCTAGTAAGGAATTCAACTACTGACCTACTACGAGCTATCTGCGACTTGAGAGCATTCTGTCCCCCACAAAGACAAACTGACTTTCCAAGCACTTGAACTGATGCTGATGCTTTTAGTTATAAAATATTTGGGATTTTTACCCACTTCTCTGGATTTTTTAGCTAAAACCATGCATTGCCATTGCCAGAAAACAAGCAATCTAACGACACCGGTTGCAAGAAGTTCGGTCAGCAAATAGGATGCTAGCAGATTTTTGGCTAGCTAAATACTCGCTAGCAAAATTCCTGCTAGCAAGCTTCGGCGGGCAAACTTGGCTAGCAGACTTCGGCTAGCAAACCTCGGTTAGCAGGTTTCGTCTAGCAGATTTCGGCTAGCAGATTTCGGCTAGCAGACTTCGGCTAGCAAACCTCGGTTAGCAGGTTTCGTCTAGCAGATTTCGGCTAGCAGACTTCGGCTAGCAGACTTCGGCTAGCAAACCTCGGTTAGCAGGTTTCGTCTAGCAGATTTCGGCTAGCAGATTTCGGCTAGCAGACTTCGGCTAGCAAACCTCGGTTAGCAGGTTTCGTCTAGCAGATTTCGGCTAGCAGACTTCGGCTACCAGATTTCGGCTAGCAGACTTCGGCTAGCAGATTTCGGCTAGCAGATTTCGGCTAGCAGACTTTGGCTAGCAGATTTCCTGCTAGCAAATTTCATAGACCCATCACTACGCGTTAATGTTATCAACTTTTGTTTTAATTTCTTTGACTAGATTATTGACTTTTTACATTTCACTACATCTGCCATAATAAACTCGTTAAAATGCATTCCACATGCGCATTAGTAGTAAAACGCTTGTCACTGTGCTCAGAATACATAAAGCAAAAAATAAAAACAGATAATGACGTACCATCGCGAAGACAGCCAATTCGGTAAAGGGTGGGCATGCGGATGACGAAGGCGAAGATGTCGTCAATGAAGGTGTTGAGTGCCTTGTAGGTGAGCATACGCCAAGGCAGGTGGGCTACGGACTTCATCTTGTAATTTATAAACAGCTGTGGCGTCATCATGATGAATCCGAACGTGAGCAGAAATCCATACAGCATGCTGAGCACCCAAGAGTACCAGCTCTTATGCTCCTGGTATAGCAGGGAATAAACCGCGTACATCCCCAATAGGGGGAACAGCAGCCAGCTGAGGTAGCGGAAGGCCATCTGGTCGTATTTTTTTGTTTGCGATTCAGTATAGGTGGACTTCTCTCGCATGTGCACCCGCGGAATCAGACCCAGCAGCTTGGCGGTCCAGTCCACCTGTACATCTACTACTTTCTTGATCTTCCACAGCTCGATCAGCAGGCCGACAAAGACCGATACCCGCACAACAAAGTTGGTCTCATTATCCATCACGTACAGCAGAACCACAACGGACTGAAACACACTGAAAAAGACGCTGCGTACGCTGAGACCCTCCAGCGACTGTCGGCTGCGCCAGAACTGGATGTCATTTTTAAAAGCCAGAAACTCAAACACAGAGTGCACAAGGCTCACCACCACAGTTAGGGCAAGTAGGTAGGGATTGGTCTCGACCAGAGTTCTCTTCAACGTGTCTTGCTCTTCATCAGATTCTTGGAATGTATCCTCGCCAAGAAAAGCCCCGTACCACTTATTGCGCATAGACTGGGCTGCATAAAGCTGCCAGCGAAAGAGAGACAATGGTTGAAATGTCACCGTTAGGTTCAGAAGCGGCGTTGTGTCATTCACTGGCATGTAATCAGAGTTTAAATTCCAGTAATCGTTATAGTACAGAATAGGATAGTACTCGTTGGTTGGAGGATGGAATTGCACATACTCATCAAGGGGAGGCGGCAGAGATCCGGGGGTCCACGGTGTGTGATCATCAACGAGGCTGATGGTGAGGTTTGGGTGCCAGTGAGTACTGGGCGGAAGGTGTGTGGTACCACCTGCCAGTCCTTCCTTGTCGAGTGGACCTTCGGTGCTTCCCGTAATAAGGTTTTGGGTGTTAGACACCCGCCTCCGCTTGTACTTGGTAAGCATTCGGCCGCTGTGCATTGTGTAGCGCTTGTCGTGATAACGGCTGCTCGGATCGGGCGAGTTGCCTGGTCGCACCACAAAGGTGTGAATGTACAGACTGCCGTTTTTCATGATAGTCTCGGGCACCTTGATCTTTCCGTGCTTGTAGTACACCCCGTCCCGATTCTCGCCGCTTTCCCAGTCGCCGTACACTAGGCCCGGCTGGTGCCAGAACAGATCTGAGGCCTCGTTAAACCGAGTGAAGTTCTGCTGCTCGTTGACGAAGATCCACAGGTCCAGCTTGCTGTTCTTTGGGAAAATGTTTTGGCAGGGCACCCGGAAGCTGCTGCCGGCCGAAGCTGGGGCGGATGGATCGCCAGGTGCAGTCTGGGGTTGTTGGCCACGCCGGAACAAGCTGCTGATGAAGTAGATAATGAGCATGCGTACAATGAACCCTTTGACCATGGCCCAACCGTTAGGCCGTTGCTGCTGCTCCCCACCCTGTTGAGCGTCGCCAGCGGCGGCTGCTGGTGCAGCGGCCTCACCAGCCACTGGAGCAATTGCTGCTGCATCTGCCATTTGTGCTTTCAGGAGTGAGGTAAATTTATTAGTTGCAGTTAAAATTTGGCCCTCGCTGCAACATAAGAGGCATGCTTCACAGTAATCCAAAAGGCAGTTTATCTATGTTTTTAAATTAAATTCTACCTAGGCTTTAAGGCTTGGTGATTTTTGTTGCAATTGTCCATGGTTATAATTTAAATAATTGGATTCACAAAAAGTTACAATATTAACTACTTATATCTAATCTAATATCCAATCTATCTAGTCTAGCCTACTTTTCTCAATTTCGATTCTTTAGTATGTAAATTATGTATCTTCTCTTGTTTATTATTACTGTAATTTATCATCATTAACAATTAAAAACAGCTTATTCTTATTCAATTTTCAGCTCACTATGTTTATGTTTATTCAATATTTATCATGATTCATTCTTCTTGCATAATATAGCTATTCTATTACAATATAAAGTTGTTATATCATATATAGTATAGCTAAAGCTAAAGCTAACAGTCAATTAACACAATTTTTCTTTATTTTTTTAAATGAATTAAATAACAATAGCTATTTATATATATAATTATTTATATATTAATATTAGTATTACTCAGGCCAATTGCCATTGCCCAATTCATTGTTATTACTATTATTAAATTCAAAATTTTATATTTATATACATTTATATAGCATATAGCATAAGCATATAACATAGCATCAGCTTTTACTTTTGACTTACAACTTATGAAAATCTGTCACTGGTGACATCTACTAGTATCATCTGCAAGATGGCTTCACTTCAACCAAAGCAGCAAAAGCTAGACTAATTCTTGATTTCATAGTCATAGAGAATGCCACAATGCTAGGACTCGTCTCTGTCTATTTCAACTGATGATGCTATTGCTGCTACAATGGCAACCCATACATGCCCAACATCCATCCAACTCATCCAAACTGGACAGGTGAAATGGCCACTGGCCAAAGTAAGTCGCAAAATTGAAAATGCAAAAAATGAAAATTGGAAAAGAAAGAAAGAAGAGAAAGGGAAAAGAAAGGAAGGAAAAGAAAGAGGAAAGAGGAGAAAGAAAGAGAGGGGAAAGAGGAGAGAGAAAGAGAGGGGAAAGAGGAGAGAGAAAAAAGGCAAGAGAAGTCATATACAAAGTGAAAATTATGTCACAATCAGGGAAACTAAGTTGAAATTGGGAGGAATTAAGTCGCAAATCTAGACAAAACAAAGCTGCACTGGATAGGTGAAATTTTGAAGTTGGGCATGTATGTGGCAACCTATACTACTGGTATATAGGGAGAGACTAGAGAGTCCCTCAGAGTCCCAGAGTATCCTACTCTAGTCTATGCCACTGTTTTTGAAGTACCAGAATTGCCTACAAATGCTGCATCTCTACTTGGCCTAGGGCCACTACTACCATTATCTGCTAAGATTTCTGCTTTAGACATTAGTGATATAGTTCAATTACATATTCAAGGCAAACAAACAGCTAAGGATTGTAATTATTTCATGAAAGAGGTTTTAAAAGTTTTTAAAAGCTACAAGCTTCTTTTCACTAAGGCAACCTAGTAATATCTCTTCAATCATATATAGCTATCTGGGAGGCAAGTATCTAAAAAAGGCTTAATAGTAAAGATGAAGATCTTACCTTTAGATTTTACCATAGTTATTATATTTAAGG
This sequence comes from Macrostomum lignano, assembly GCA_002269645.1. Lineage (NCBI taxonomy): Eukaryota > Metazoa > Platyhelminthes > Macrostomidae > Macrostomum > Macrostomum lignano. Next base: position 99,918 of record NIVC01000139.1, read on the forward strand.
CCTATAATAACTGACTAATTTTTTTGAGATGGCCTAATTATAAGTATTTTAATATTTTATCATCATTGTAGAGTTTATTTTTTAATTTTTGGTCCTGAATTTAACAATTTTATAGTTTTTATAAAATTTAATAAAAAATAAGAATTACTTATTGATAGATTAATTGACAGCCCTTTAAGCATACAAAGCAAGTTTATCAATTTATGCTATATTAGACCAATAAAAAATAAATATTAAGATAATCAGTTTCATTTATAATTTTAATCTAAACTAAACAGCATTAGATAAACAATCAATTATACATACACTAAGCCTAAATTATATATAGGCTTTTGTTTAGTTAATGCATTATTTTAACTAAATTAAATAAGACTTTAAGATAAAAAATATGATTTGAATATGATTTGAATGATATGAAATATAATTATGTTGATGTTCAATAAAAAATAATAAAATAAATTGGTCTAAATTTAAATATAGTTATGAAAAGTAATAAAGTAAATTTAATAATTTAATATCTAATTAGATAATAGATTTTAATAAAAAAATGGGACTTCTTCAAGTTTATGTTGATAAATTAGTTGCAACATTGACAGGATCAAATATTTTTTCTATGAAAGTTTTTGATAGTGCTGATTTCAAATTTGAGTTTCATTTTTTGGTAGCTTAAACCCAACTATATGTAGCTTAAAACCAACTACTAAGGCATGGAAAATGGGGGTTTTAGGATAGAGAGATTCTTCATAGGGATTGATTTTATCAACATAAACTTGAAAAAAGGCATGGAGACCTATTCAAGATAGTGTTAATAAATTCTAGACTCACGTGGAGGGGTAGACCTTATTTACCAAGAGGTCAATAACTAAATACTAGGGCATGGGGAATAGGATGAGGGTTTTAAGGATAGGGGATTCTTCATAGGGGTTGATTTTATCAACATAAACTTAAATAAAGGCATAGAGACCTATTCAAAATAGTGCTGATAACTTTTAGACTTGGGGGATAGGTAGGCCTAGTAGACCTTAAAGCCTACCAAAAGGTCAATGACCAAATACTGGGGCATGGAGAATGGGTGTTTTAGGATGGAGATGGAGATCCTTGATGGGAGTTGATTCTATTGACATTAACTTGAATAAAGGACTAGAGACCTATTCAAGGTGTTAATAAATTCTAGATTTAAGAGAAAAGGGGTGGACTTTGCCAAAAAGGCCAATGATCAACTATCAGGGCATGGAATAAGATGAGGGATTTTTGGGTGGGGGATTCTTCATAGAGGTGATTTTATCAATGTAGACTTGAATATTACAGACATTTATAGTACAATTGATTACTTACATCATTAAATCATTCAGTAAAATGCATTAATATAGAACATAACCACAAAGGTAGCAACAAATCAGAATGCAAGAGACAAGTGCTCAGTGCATTGTGGATGTGGCAAATTTTTAGAAACCATGATGTGGCAATGATAGTCAGCTATTTATTATTAGGGTATAAAAAGTCTAATTCACTCAAAGAAATTTATAAAACTTTTTCTTGATTCTACAAATTTAACTCTATTCTACAAAGTTTGAGCAGTTGTTTTTAATTGATCACATACCTACCTACCCACATATCTATGGATAGACCATTTTTAGTATATAGACTAAACTTTTTTTTTAGAGGCAAGGGGGTTGTGTGCACCCTGGCGCACTTTAAGCAACATAGGCACACAACCGGCGAGAGGCATTACTGCCCATTCTGCCGACTCCCCTGAGCAGGCATACAAGCGCGCGGATAGGCCTACGTTATGCAGGCACACACTCACACAGGAGTGTACAGCGGCCCTAACTTTATCAATTGTTAGGCATGTACACTTCACTGCGCCTTGGGGGGTTGGCTCTCAAGGCCATTAATTGCACAAGCGAGCCAAGCCGAAATTCCAATTCAGCCCCAAATTAATGTGGCTGCACTTGGAATCGAGCCTGGGTTGCGGCACACTAGAGCAGCTGCGCTACCGCTGGGCTATGGCCCCCCTTAGACTAAACTTTAATGTTATAACTATTTTAGGCAAATTTTATATGCCAAAACAAAATATGAAAACACAATAAAAATATTGTAAGTTAGCCGCTTAGCCCTATAACTATTATATATTACTGCATGTTTTGTAAGCCCTAGGCTGAGCAAACAATTTACAAACAAAAGTTAATTATTAAATATAATTATATAGATAAAAGATAGGCCTACTAATATCTGAATAAGGCCTATTATTTCAGTTTATTTGGTTCATTCTAATTTTCTAATTCTCTAGTCTAGATAAAGCTCTAAAAAGTGCATGCATGCTATACTTCTTTGAAGACACAGCAACAAAGCCAAACGTGCCAGCTTGCCCTAACTAAGCACGATTTTTTTTTACTTTTCAAGGATCCATTCGCCTTTCCTAATGATGATCGATCTAACTCGATTCTAAAAAACAAAGCTAGTCATTGTACACTGTACGTATGAAACATTCGCCGACACTTATTCAGACACTTCTACAGACACTTTATTTTCTGTCGTACGGTTAGGAACAAGCATTAAATTTGTCTAGGACACTTCCTAATTCATATTTAATGAAATAAAGCAGTCCATGCATAGTTTTAATTTTGCAATTTTGTTTTTGTGCACTCGTTCCAGACTTTCAAATTATGGCTTTTATCGCGTAGTGTGCGTGCATGCATCGTGTACAACGATTAGCTGCAGCGTGCTAAATAGTTCAATTAGGTATTAAAAGCGTACAAGGTATTTGTACAATAGTATTTGTACATTTTAGTTGAAGTTAAAAGTTCAAGCTTTTAGTGAATCATTGGAAAATAAAACTATCCGTTTTAAATCGTGCAACATATTGTTTTGTCTCGGACATTTGTGACACTGTCACTTAGGGTTGCAAGGTTTTTTAAAAGAGAAACTGTTGCTTTTCCAATGCTGAAGTATTTGTGTTGTATGGATCAGGGTTTTTCGTCAAAATTTGGATGCATGTATACATCTAAACATATAAAAATGATCAAGGTTGAAGATTACCCTATGGTATAACTGTTTTCTCCATTTTACTATTTCAAAGTGCCCACGTGAAGTTAGATTTAGCATGCCAGCCTTAAAAAATAAAAAAATCTACATAGTGTAGAATTGTATACTCTTTTATTTAAGACTATATTATATTCCCAATATATTTGCTTAGATAAATCGAAAAGTATTTACTTTACTTGAAAAAAATAATGTTCACTACAAATATTTCAATGTAGAAACCAGGAAACATAAACCTATCAAGTGTTATATAGAAATGAAGGATAAAGATATGGATAGAATACAATAAAGCCATTGTGGGCATTAAATATAAAACAAAAGAATCACTTAAGGCAAAATTTGAAAAAAGTGAATTTTTGGCATGCTCCAAGAAAAGAGGCTTATAATTTGAAATATTTTTGCTTTTGTTTGACAAAAAATATGTATAGATTTATACTTTTGGGCAAGGTTTATTTTCTCTTAAAATTCTAATTGTAAATTTGCCAGTAAGCTTAAAAATTGTTGTAAGTTGAAGCTCAAATAAAATTAGTCTTAACTCCAATCTGACTTTCCAAAGTAAATCCCTAAATTATTTGTTACAATTGCTTTAAAAACTTGCCATTTCATTTATTCATTAATCAAAATTTTGTTCTAGAAACTGATACCTATAGAAGGTTTTTAGTTTTTAAGAAATCTAGTAACTAGTGTCAGAGAAATATGTTTATGTAGGTTTTATATATATATATCAACCTTATATATAAAAAAGGTTGCACACTGAGATTTAAATACAGCTTCTAACATGTGTGTCCAGAGGTGAGATTGTGGCCAACTGCACACCAATAGCATACCAACTCTATACCAAATCCATACTGACATGCCAACTGTATACCAACTGTATACAAACACCATATCAACTCCATACCAACTGCATACCAACCCCATACCAATATGCCAACTGCATACCAACTCCATACCAATATGCCAACTGCATACCAACTCCATACCAACATGCCAACTGCATACCAACTACATACCAACATGCCAACTGCATACCAACACCATACCAACTCCATACCAACTGCATACCAACTGCATACCAACTCCATACCAACTACATACCAACATGCCAACTGCATACCAACACCATACCAACTCCATACCAACTGCATACCAACTCCATACCAACTATACTCCAACATGCCAACTGTATACCTACACCATACCAACTGTATGCCAACTGCATACCAACTCCATACCAACATGCCAACTGCATACCAACTCCATACCAACATGCCAACTGCATACCAACTACATACCAACATGCCAACTGCATACCAACACCATACCAACTCCATACCAACTGCATACCAACTGCATACCAACTCTATACCAACTACATACCAACATGCCAACTGCATACCAACACCATACCAACTCCATACCAACTGCATACCAACTCCATACCAACTATACTCCAACATGCCAACTGTATACCTACACCATACCAACTGTATGCCAACTGCATACCAACTCCATACCAACATGCCAACTGCATACCAACTCCATACCAACTGCATACCAACTCCATACCAACATGCCAACTGCATACCAACTCCATACCAACTGCATACCAACTACATACCAACATGCCAACTGCATACCAACACCATACCAACTCCATACCAACTACATACCAACATGCCAACTGCATACCAACACCATACCAACTGCATACCAACTCCATACCAACATGCCAACTGCATACCAACTCCATACCAACATGCCAACTGCATACCAACTACATACCAACATGCCAACTGCATACCAACACCATACCAACTCCATACCAACTGCATACCAACTGCATACCAACTCCATACCAACTACATACCAACATGCCAACTGCATACCAACACCATACCAACTCCATACCAACTGCATACCAACTCCATACCAACTATACTCCAACATGCCAACTGTATACCTACACCATACCAACTGTATGCCAACTGCATACCAACTCCATACCAACATGCCAACTGCATACCAACTCCATACCAACATGCCAACTGCATACCAACTCCATACCAACATGCCAACTGCATACCAACTACATACCAACTGCATACCAACTACATACCAACATGCCAACTGCATACCAACACCATACCAACTCCATACCAACTACATACCAACATGCCAACTGCATACCAACACCATACCAACTGCATACCAACTCCATACCAACATGCCAACTGCATACCAACTACATACCAACATGCCAACTGCATACCAACACCATACCAACTCCATACCAACTGCATACCAACTCCATACCAACTATACTCCAACATGCCAACTGTATACCTACACCATACCAACTGTATGCCAACTGCATACCAACTCCATACCAACATGCCAACTGCATACCAACTCCATACCAACTGCATACCAACTCCATACCAACATGCCAACTGCATACCAACTCCATACCAACTGCATACCAACTACATACCAACATGCCAACTGCATACCAACACCATACCAACTCCATACCAACTACATACCAACATGCCAACTGCATACCAACACCATACCAACTGCATACCAACTCCATACCAACATGCCAACTGCATACCAACTACATACCAACATGCCAACTGCATACCAACACCATACCAACTCCATACCAACTGCATACCAACTGCATACCAACTCCATACCAACTACATACCAACATGCCAACTGCATACCAACACCATACCAACTCCATACCAACTGCATACCAACTCCATACCAACTATACTCCAACATGCCAACTGTATACCTACACCATACCAACTGTATGCCAACTGCATACCAACTCCATACCAACATGCCAACTGCATACCAACTCCATACCAACATGCCAACTGCATACCAACTCCATACCAACATGCCAACTGCATACCAACTACATACCAACTGCATACCAACTACATACCAACATGCCAACTGCATACCAACACCATACCAACTCCATACCAACTACATACCAACATGCCAACTGCATACCAACACCATACCAACTGCATACCAACTCCATACCAACATGCCAACTGCATACCAACTACATACCAACATGCCAACTGCATACCAACACCATACCAACTCCATACCAACTGCATACCAACTCCATACCAACTACATACCAACATGCCAACTGCATACCAACACCATACCAACTCCATACCAACTGCATACCAACTCCATACCAACTATACTCCAACATGCCAACTGTATACCTACACCATACCAACTGTATGCCAACTGCATACCAACTCCATACCAACATGCCAACTGCATACCAACTACATACCAACATGCCAACTGCATACCAACACCATACCAACTCCATACCAACTGCATACCAACTGCATACCAACTCCATACCAACTACATACCAACATGCCAACTGCATACCAACACCATACCAACTCCATACCAACTGCATACCAACTGCATACCAACTCCATACCAACTATATTCCAACATGCCAACTGTATACCTACACCATACCAACTGTATGCCAACTGCATACCAACTCCATACCAACATGCCAACTGCATACCAACTCCATACCAACTCCATACCAACATGCCAACTGCATACCAACTCCATACCAACATACTAACTACATACCAACATGACAACTTATATTATGCCACACTAAACGAAAACATGGCAAATTCATACCATTGTTTCATGTTTCAGGCTTCTTTGCATGGCAGCGAAGAAAAGTGTGAACGACACTTCTGAAGCCATTAGCGGTGACCATTCAGGTGCTGCTGGTGCACAAGTTTTTTCTGCTGGAGGTTTTTTTGTGGAATCATGCATATCAACTAATCTCTTCGTGAATCACTTTGATACAAGAACTTGTAAACTTAAGCCTTCTTGGTTGGATCAAGTCATTTATCCACTGTTAAGACAGCATGGTGAGTATTGTCAGTTCTCAGTTAATAAGGTTAGACTGCGTGCATTTAAGCGCCATAGGAAGGACTGCAGTTTTCTTTGGATGCGCCTAGTCTGTGCCGAAGGCTCTGGTTGCAGTATGGCATTCGTCGTCACCTTAAACAAGGCGCCGACTGATGGGCAGTCCTCTACACTGACGCTACGAAGAATCTCAGAGCACTCGGGGCATGATGTTCCATCAAGTTGTTCCTCTTATCGCTATCTGTTGCAACGAGGTTCACAAGAGTGCCGTAACTTTGTTTTATCTCAGGCCACCAACCCTGCTGCCAAGCCAACGCAGATCTATGTGAAAGCAATCGAGCTGTTTGGTAGCGAAGCATGCTCTCTATCTGCTGTCCGTACAACTGTTAGTCGGACAAAAGCTGCCGACGACAAGTCTCCAGACGACATAAGAGATTTAAGACTCCAAATGAAAGACTGGAAGTTGACTATAAACGAGGATGGAGTCATTAGCGGCTATATCCAAAAGATTGACGTTGCACCAGTTAGTGTGATTCTCCATACCTCCATGCAGTTGGATTTGCTTCGCGACGTGCTGAAAGGCAATCAGCTTGCTCCTCTCCACTTAGACGCCACCGGCGGAATTGTGCGACAGACCCAGAACGTGCCGAGCACTGTACTTCTGTGCAGTGCTGTTGTTGCAACCCCGGATATAAAGAGAACAGCTGTATCAGAAAGCATCATGGAGGTCACGCGCTCGGAAAATGTGTCCAGTTGGCTAATGCATTTTTTAGCAGATTTCGCTCGTCACTGCAACATAGGACTGTGGGAACTACCCAAGAAAGGTCCGCAAATCTACGTGTCTGACTTTAGCTGGGTTTTCATTCATGGTATTCTCCGAGCCGCATGCACGACCTGTGTTACAGACTACCTGCGTGTACAGTACAATCGACTTCGGAGTGCTGATCTGAAGCCACCTGAATCTCCTGTTGTGTTTATCTGTAGCTCGCATTTGCTGCGCGCTGTTGCCAGGACTTTGAAGTCACCAGATAAAATCGATAAGGTTACTTATCGCGAGTTCATGCTCTCTTTTGCACTATTAGTGACGTCGAAAACTTTGCGTTGCGCCCAAGCTGTTTGGAAGGCAATGGTCGAGGTGTTTACCTCCAGGCGGGTAAATCCTGCCACTTTGAAGGCTTTACAAATTCTACATGGTAGGTTCGACTTCAGTTCGTTGGAGATTCCTGATGAAAACCAAGTGGCTGAAGATTCTGCTAATGTCTCAAATGCAGTGCAAGAAGACGTCGCATTGGCTGAATTGGAGACTGGACTACGAGCCTCATCACCTTTTGCGAAGTACTTCAACGATTTGACAAGCGAAGTGACAGCAAGCGATGGCAATGGCGTGCTGAACAATCTTTTCTACCCTCAGGCTGTTCAGGTTGTATTGCGAAAGTGGATGCCACTGTTTCCTCTTTGGAGTGTGGCAGTGTTTGGAGGAAATCGTAGCGCACACGTGACCAACGCCGCTGTTGAATCATGGTTCAGCTGGTGCAAAAGCGAAGCACTGCCTTCTCCAAGTTCTCGGCTCAGGTTACCAAGATTTGTCCGTGCGCAACTAACAACCGTAAAACTGCAACTGAAGCGGTTGCAGCACGAGCAACATCCAATTCGCCCCCCAAAGCGTGCTAGAGGACGCAAATGTGGCTTTGATGCTCCGTTAAACCCACCTGGAGATCCCTGGAAAAGGTCAGGAGCCTCAAAAAGACGAAGAACCAGCTTCATTCAATCGGCATTATCAATTCCGCCAGCCGTTGCACCCACGACCTGTACTCTAGCTGCGCCTGCTGCAAGTGGGTCTCGCTTGGGCAGCCAGCCCGTCATTGTCCAGGTTCGGCCTGCTATTGCACCCACGACCTGTACTCTAGCTGCGCCTGCTGCAAGTGGGTCTCGCTCGGGCAGCCAGCCCGTCATTGTCCAGGTTCGGCCTGCTATTGCACCCACGACCTGTACTCTAGCTGCGCCTGCTGCAAGTGGGTCTCGCTGGGGCAGCCAGCCCGTCATTGTCCAGGTTCGGCCTGCTATTGCACCCACGACCTGTACACTAGCTGCGCCTGCTGCAAGTGGGTCTCGCTGGGGCAGCCAGCCCGTCATTGTCCAGGTTCGGCCTGCTATTGCACCCACGACCTGTACACTAGCTGCGCCTGCTGCAAGTGGGTCTCGCTCGGGCATTTCACCTGCACCAACAGCACAGAATACCACCTGTCACAGCCTACCAGATGAGCAAATTGTGAGTGATGAAATTGCATTTTTTCAGTTTAGAAATACCTTCAGTCAACCCTTGTATTGGTTTACGTATTGTGTATGCGCCGTACACTCACTCCGCCACAATTTGCGTCTCCCACTAGATCTGTCGTAGTAATGTATGTGCCATGTCTCAGCAACTTGTGGGTAAGGTGCAACCTTATCAATCAACTCTCTTTGTAGGCCTCCTCCGTCTCGACTGGCACAGGTATTTATATTGCACAATCCAACATGTTCCGTATGATGCACGTCTCTGTTACGTGATTGTTCTCTGATTAGAGATCTAAAGTTTATGATTCTATCATTTTTTTGCTTTTCGTGTCACCGATTATGCCCTTTTAAGTTTTACTAATTTCCATGAATTAGCATTCAACATGTTGCTTTCCATAAGTATTTGTACTTTTAAGTTTCGTTTCTTTTGCTTACGTCGAGGCGCCATTTTTTGTTGTTAAATGGATGTGACTGGGCTGTTCACTGGGACATTTTGATGGTAAATTCGTTCCTAACCGCCAATTTTATTAGGACGCGCCGACACTGCAGTGTCATTTCCTGCACTATCGCCACGGTCGCCAGAGGGGCTACCGAATCCGACGGGCACGTATTGTGCTTTCAATGCCGCCAGTCAATGCTTGGTTGCAACATTAACGAGCGCACTATCGTGTGATGCAGATTCACCACTTGCATTGTTCCTTAACTGCCTAATGACAGGCAAAGACGTTCTGTTGCTGCATTCAGCCGCGTTTCAGTGGTGCAGTAAAGCATTTCATATGGATCCTATGGCACAAAACTGTGCCTTAGAGTTTCTGACCGGAATGCTGTTTCTTTCTGAGCTCAAACTGCGATTCAGCTGCGAGGTAAGGGTGAACGGTTTATTAAGTTTATGACTATTTAAATGCGTTTTAGTAAAGTGATTTAAGCCTGCATCCTGAATCTAAATTTATTTGTAAGTTACCTTCGAAGACAGTATATACTTTGCTGGAAGGCAAAGAATACCTTTCAATCGCGCTTCCACTGTGTGTTGGTCTTCACAGTTGCACCATGAGTACTGTTCCTATCCATCTTTTTTATTTCGTAGATTTCTACAACTTTGAGTTGTTCCGCCTGTTTCAAAGTGACACGACTGCTACCTAGAGACACGGCAACTATTCTACGTTTATCAATTCCTGATCACGACGACTCGCTTGATTTCCCGGCACTCATTAGACAGTCACTGTTTTCTACTCAAGACCACACCGACATCCGTTGTCCGACTTGCGACGTCGGGGGGTGCAGCTATGCACAAACACTTGCAACAACGTCGGAGCACATATGCATGGGAATTAGCCGAGTCTCTGTCAAGCGCAGAAAGGGACAAACTGTACTATTCGAGAAGAACACTAAAGTTGTACCCATCGAGATGAAGCTTACTTTGAGTGGCAGAAGCTACAAGCTTCGTGCAGCCATCGTTCACATTGGTAGTCGCGTGAATAGTGGTCACTATATTGCATACGTATTCTGTGGCCGCACTAGCTACTGTGTCAGTGATTTGACTGTACGAAAAGTATCTTTGTCAGCGGCATTCAATGACGTGAAGCGAAACTGCTGCGCTCTTTTTTACGGCTAACGTGCTGGTGATCTCCGTGTTATTAACATAATGTGGACGGTTTACTTATTTTCTTGAGTTTATTCGTGTTTGTAATGGTCTCATGCCGTTGAAAGTATAAATTCATAACTGATGATCGTGCTGTGTAATGTATTTATAACAAAAACTTTTAACTGTGTTGAAAAGGTCTACATATATACATGTACGGATTTGCATTTTATAGTTTACCGCCATTTTAATTCTCTATTTTTCTGTATGCGCTAAAAGCTGGGACTAAACGCCGTTAGTAAACCGTTTAGACAACGTGAGTTCTAAAACTTATAGTGTCAACTATATACTCTTTTCTTGCAGCTAAATACTCTCCATTTGAGTATAATCGTAATTGTTTTTGGCCTGTGAAACCTGTACACCTGTCACTTATCACTTAGGCCAATAAATGTCACAAAAGAAAAAATTGTTCAACGAAATACGTGCCATGAAACATTCCTTTGCTTTATTTATCCGAAAGAATTTATTTCAACACAAGGACTGACAACTAATACGGGTAAAGGAAATGAAACTGTTCAAATATAAGTATAAACTACAATTAATCGTTCAAGGAAGTATAGATTAAAAACCACATAAGATACTTGTCTCATAGTTACTACTACGCTGAAGTCATTCAACTACATACTTTGTTGCAATGAAAATTGTTGCATGGTACAATAGATAAGCCAATAAGCTATACGAACGGTATGACTTTGTTTAATGCTCGAATACCAGCGTTCTTATTTTCGTGCAAAAGAAGCTGGCAAACTCGCATAACGAACTCGCAAACTGAACAGACACGCATCCGATATTCCGTCACGCATCATCCTAGTCTGTTACTCATGCCTCGTTCGCGAGCGCAATGACATCGCTGGTTGGACCGACCTTAAAGATCTCTGGGGCCTCTGCGATCTCCGACGCATTGGTTTTAGTGGTCCAAGAGCGGGACACTCGTACTGTTGGGACTGCCGCTGTTCATCCAGCTCGAGCTGCCGCTGCTCCTCTGGCAGTGCGAGTTGCCGTTGGCCGTCCTGTATCTGCGGATGCCGCTGTTCATCCAGCTCGAGCTGCCGCGGCTCCTCCTGCAATGCGAGTTGCCGTTGGCCGTCCTGTATCTGCGGATGCCGCTGTTCATCCAGCTCGAGCTGCCGCGGCTCCTCCTGCAGTGCGAGTTGCCGTTGGCCGTCCTGTATCTGCGGATGCCGCTGTTCATCCAGCTCGAGCTGCCGCGGCTCCTCCTGCAGTGCGAGTTGCCGTTGGCCGTCCTGTATCTGCGGATGCCGCTGTTCATCCAGCTCGAGCTGCCGCGGCTCCTGCAGTGCGAGTTGCCGTTGGCCGTCCTGTATCTGCGGATGCCGCTGTTCATCCAGCTCGAGATGCCGCTGCTCGTCTTGCAGCGCGTGCTGCCGCTGCTCCTCATCAGTTGGGCGTGATCGCCGCTGCATGAAACGCCGACGGTGCACAGTCGATTGTAGCTGACTGAAGCCGCGCGAGACAACGAGCAGAGAACGAAGAACAGACACATCACATGAAGAAATAAGGAGCCGAAAGCTCTGCAAAACTTGCTTCCGCAGTCGCTTTGAACTTTGAAAATGGTGACCCGGAACCTCTCGACGTAGGACAACTGACTGCGTCAGATGTGGCTTAGTTACACGCTGCAGCCAAGCAATGCCATTACCACGGTGGTCTTTGTTTCCACAACCATATACACCGTGCAAAAATGCAACCTTGCTAGGATCGGTTATTAATTGGACAACAGACACTCGATCACGTCCGCACCTACGAAATCCGTCTCGCACACGGATATTAGAATGATTAAATGAACGTGTGCAAACGCAAAGCCTCTGGCAAACCGACTGAATCGATAGTTCATCGCTGTTGTTGAACGTCACAATGACAGGAAGAGAAGGGCATGGTAGGACCGCACCTACACAAGGCAGAACAGCATCTGGTGGGCCTTGTAATAACTGGTCCATGCATATGGAAGAGTGCGATTTTAGTCATCAAAAGAGTCAGGAAAGATGGCAACATGGCAGAAGTATCCCAAGAGTTGTACAAAAAGAGAACCTAAAAGTTCCTACGAGTCTCGCAATTTAACATTCTTGGTATGGAGTTGGCATGCAGTTGGCATGTTGGTATGGAGTTGGTATGCAGTTGGTATGCAGTTGGTATGCAGTTGGCATACAGTTGGTATGGAGTTGGTATGCAGTTGGTATGCAGTTGGTATGCAGTTGGTATGCAGTTGGCATACAGTTGGTATGGTGTTGGTATACAGTTGGCATGTTGGAATATAGTTGGTATGGAGTTGGTATGCAGTTGGTATGCAGTTGGTATGCAGTTGGTATGCAGTTGGTATGGAGTTGGTATGCAGTTGGCATGTTGGTATGGAGTTGGTATGTAGTTGGTATGCAGTTGGTATGGTGTTGGTATGCAGTTGGCATGTTTGTATGGAGTTGGTATGGAGTTGGTATGCAGTTGGTATGGAGTTGGTATGCAGTTGGCATGTTGGTATGGAGTTGGTATGCAGTTGGCATGCAGTTGGTATGGTGTTGGTATGCAGTTGGCATGTTGGTATGTAGTTGGTATGCAGTTGGTATGGAGTTGGTATGGTGTTGGTATGCAGTTGGCATGTTGGTATGTAGTTGGTATGCAGTTGGCATGTTGGTATGGAGTTGGTATGCAGTTGGCATGTTGGTATGGAGTTGGTATGCAGTTGGCATACAGTTGGTATGGTGTAGGTATACAGTTGGCATGTTGGAGTATAGTTGGTATGGAGTTGGTATGCAGTTGGTATGGAGTTGGTATGGTGTTGGTATGCAGTTGGCATGTTGGTATGTAGTTGGTATGGAGTTGGTATGCAGTTGGTATGCAGTTGGTATGGAGTTGGTATGGTGTTGGTATGCAGTTGGCATGTTGGTATGTAGTTGGTATGCAGTTGGCATGTTGGTATGGAGTTGGTATGCAGTTGGCATATTGGTATGGAGTTGGTATGCAGTTGGCATATTGGTATGGGGTTGGTATGCAGTTGGTATGGAGTTGATATGGTGTTTGTATACAGTTGGTATACAGTTGGCATGTCAGTATGGATTTGGTATAGAGTTGGTATGCTATTGGTGTGCAGTTGGCCACAATCTCACCTCTGGACACACATGTTAGAAGCTGTATTTAAATCTCAGTGTGCAACCTTTTTTATATATAAGGTTGATATATATATATAAAACCTACATAAACATATTTCTCTGACACTAGTTACTAGATTTCTTAAAAACTAAAAACCTTCTATAGGTATCAGTTTCTAGAACAAAATTTTGATTAATGAATAAATGAAATGGCAAGTTTTTAAAGCAATTGTAACAAATAATTTAGGGATTTACTTTGGAAAGTCAGATTGGAGTTAAGACTAATTTTATTTGAGCTTCAACTTACAACAATTTTTAAGCTTACTGGCAAATTTACAATTAGAATTTTAAGAGAAAATAAACCTTGCCCAAAAGTATAAATCTATACATATTTTTTGTCAAACAAAAGCAAAAATATTTCAAATTATAAGCCTCTTTTCTTGGAGCATGCCAAAAATTCACTTTTTTCAAATTTTGCCTTAAGTGATTCTTTTGTTTTATATTTAATGCCCACAATGGCTTTATTGTATTCTATCCATATCTTTATCCTTCATTTCTATATAACACTTGATAGGTTTATGTTTCCTGGTTTCTACATTGAAATATTTGTAGTGAACATTATTTTTTTCAAGTAAAGTAAATACTTTTCGATTTATCTAAGCAAATATATTGGGAATATAATATAGTCTTAAATAAAAGAGTATACAATTCTACACTATGTAGATTTTTTTATTTTTTAAGGCTGGCATGCTAAATCTAACTTCACGTGGGCACTTTGAAATAGTAAAATGGAGAAAACAGTTATACCATAGGGTAATCTTCAACCTTGATCATTTTTATATGTTTAGATGTATACATGCATCCAAATTTTGACGAAAAACCCTGATCCATACAACACAAATACTTCAGCATTGGAAAAGCAACAGTTTCTCTTTTAAAAAACCTTGCAACCCTAAGTGACAGTGTCACAAATGTCCGAGACAAAACAATATGTTGCACGATTTAAAACGGATAGTTTTATTTTCCAATGATTCACTAAAAGCTTGAACTTTTAACTTCAACTAAAATGTACAAATACTATTGTACAAATACCTTGTACGCTTTTAATACCTAATTGAACTATTTAGCACGCTGCAGCTAATCGTTGTACACGATGCATGCACGCACACTACGCGATAAAAGCCATAATTTGAAAGTCTGGAACGAGTGCACAAAAACAAAATTGCAAAATTAAAACTATGCATGGACTGCTTTATTTCATTAAATATGAATTAGGAAGTGTCCTAGACAAATTTAATGCTTGTTCCTAACCGTACGACAGAAAATAAAGTGTCTGTAGAAGTGTCTGAATAAGTGTCGGCGAATGTTTCATACGTGTACACTGTTCATGGAAAATGTAAACTTATGACGCATGTATGAATAAAAGAGTTTAACAAAGACTCTTTTTATACTATAAACAGAAGGCCTGTCTCTATATCAATTTAGAAATGGTTCGTCGAATTTGGTCTATAAGATAGCTTTATTTTTGTTACAACTAAGGTATTTTTTTAACACCGGATGCACGGGTTCACAAAAAAATTAATCTATCGCGTTTAAGAAGCACATTTTTTGTCCCTAGCAAGTCGCGACGAGCAGAATTAGTTTCCAGCCTTGAAAACTTTAGGAATTCCGTGTTTTAGCGTTTGCAGTAATTAACTTTGAACGTGCTACTAAATTTATTTGCAACGAGTCTATCAAGACAAGAGACCAAGTGCCAATTTACAAAAACCCACAGGCTTGGACCGAGGCAAAGGTGATTTTCATCCTTAGCCAGGCCACCCTATCAAATCCTTCAGACCGATCAGCCTGATCTCCTTCCTCCCTGGTCAAGCCAATGGAGAGCCCGGTGTTCTGGCGCCTTCTCTGTGGAGTCGAGCTGAAGAACAAAACCCTCAGCGAAAATCAGCAGGCATTTCAGGCGCGGGTAGCTACACTGAAAGCGCGCTGCACGTCCTGATCGATAAACTAGAGAAGGCCGTGCTTGGAACCGACTTCGCATCTGGGGATCTTCCTGCTGGACACCACACGGACTACTTAAGTAGAAATATAAACGACAATTAAGTAGTCCGTGGGACACCATTGGCGCCTTCGGAACGCCTCGAAGAGGACGCGCGTTATCGAAGAGCCCTCGTGAGAGGCAAATGCACTCACATCTCACCAGGTGGATCACGTACATGATCAGCCATATATATCAGCCATCGCACGGCACCGCCAGTCTGCTGGTCTACCAGAGGACGGTCCCCGTATGCAAAGGTAGCCCGCAAGGTGGGGTGCTGTTTCCAGTTCTCTGGAATATGGTCATCGGTGAGCTCCTTCAGAATTCAGAATTCAGAATTCAGAAGTAAGAAATGCGGACGATTTCTCCGCGGTGTCGTCTGGTCCGTCCCCTGTTACCCTCAGGGACCTTCTTTAGAATTTCATCTACATGTACGCCGCTGAGTGCTGGGCGGATCGTTGTGGCCCAAGCTCTCTGAGATTAAGACGGCAGCTTTCATGTTCACCAGCAGGACCAAGAACATGCAGATTCGGCCCCTCATGTTTTACGGAAGGGAAATCCCCTTCTGCAAGCAGGCTAAAATGTCTAGGGATTACCCTGGACCACAGGCTGAACGGGTCACCCCACGTTCAAGCAAAAGCCAAGAGGGCCCTCGCAGTCCTCGTGCAGCTATACTAGCTGCGCAGGGCTGCCGGCACCACCTTGGGGCTCACCCCAAGCGCCTCTGGTGAATCTACACTACACTACACTGCACTACACGTTGAAATGGTTAGGCCTGCTACCTCGTACGGCGGCCTGATCTGGGCTAGCGCCTTTCAGATGAAGACTTGCCTGGAAACAGGAGAGCGCAAGAGCGCGCATGCTGCATGATCATCAGCGCCCCCCGTCTGCTCTATACGATGGCCTCAACGCCTTCCTCAACATTCCCCAGCGCGCTAGACATCTTTGTCTTCAGGGAAGCAGCTAAGACAGCCCGCCTTATCACGCTGGCATTTGTTTCCTGCTCCATAGGGCCATGGCTAAGCGCAAGCTCCGGCCTCACGCCGACTTCTCCCTCAAAGACTTGAGAGACGGCAGCGGGCTCCACTTCTTGTCTGACGGTCAACCCGCACTCTCAGCCTCAGCGCTACAAGGTCACCATCCCCTCCCCTCAACTGATGCTACCACTGACCACTGGAATTTCCAGGAGGTCCATTGTTACACCGCCACACCGGCTTTGGGGTCTCCATCATCATCAACGACCGCGTCATTGCCACGCATGCCCAGCACACTGGCAGACTCTCCACGGTCTTCCAGAACGAAGTCCTGGTCCTGGTCCTGCCCCGCAGAGCTGAATGCCAAGGGTACGAGAGGAGAGACTATCGTCATCCACTCTGACAGCCAGGTGGCCTTACAGGCCCTTTGACACACCACTACGAACTCCCGGACAGTCGCTGACTGCACCCAGCAGCTCAGCCTCCTGGCCAGTAGCAATACTGTCAGGCTGAAGTGGATCCCAGGGCACGCAGGGTTTCCGGGAAACGAGTTGGCAGACACTCGCCAAGAGGGGCGGCTCTGGCTCTTTCCTTGGCCCTGCTCGTCAGATCGATGACTGGCCTGATTCCCTTCGTCCAAGCAGGCCCCTATGTACAGCAGCCTAAGAGCGAACGAGAGCTCCATGACTGATTCGCCATTCTTGCGTTGTCTATTTTGGAACTCGTGCATGGCGCGGTGCTGACTGGCAGAGCCGCCGTACTGC
This sequence comes from Macrostomum lignano, assembly GCA_002269645.1. Lineage (NCBI taxonomy): Eukaryota > Metazoa > Platyhelminthes > Macrostomidae > Macrostomum > Macrostomum lignano. The sequence goes on from NIVC01000139.1 coordinate 117,695, forward strand.
TCGACAAGAAGTGCCTTGATTTTCTTTTTCTCGGCATCCGGCATGTCCCAAACACAGACCCGGGCCTCCCCTCTCAGCAGGAGAGCTTCACTTTGGAGGCTCGCTTTGCATCGTCCCAATTCTTGTCTTCGGCGAAGTCTTCAAAAAAGATGCTCAGCCAAAAGTGCACGTTTGATTGGCCGCAAAACTTGGACGAGCAAACTGGCGTCGTTGCTCTTTTCATCGCTGATCTGCAATCGGTCAATGCCTGTCTTTCTCGCACTCTGCCAGTGGCGTGGGGGGGGGGGCACAGACGGCCAATCGTTAAAATTTCGAGTAATAATTTTTCAAATTTTTAGCAAAAAGACTGTCATAGTAGATGTGGGAAAATTACTTTTTAAATATCTTGCCTGTGGAGCTAAATTTGTCTTGAAATCTTGTCTGCGGCGCTAAAAATTTTTTGCATTCGGCACTTAATTAGCAAAATGTTTTGCTTAGTGAATGGGGACTGGTACTCTTTCCCGGCTGACAAAAAGTAATGCAAAGCTTGGCGCCTGAGTATATTCCAATTACATTGACTTGTGACGCTGGATCCTGACCCCCGACCCAGTAAAAAATCTTGGCTACGCCACTGCACGCTGGTGGCTTCTGATTTATTTAATATTCATTTTGACTGCAATGAAATATTGTGTATAGCCATTACTTCACTGTAAGCCTGCCGTTCCTACATGTAGATATAGCGCCAAACTTTGCATCATATTAAAGAGAACAAATTTTAAACAATTTGGCGAAAAATTATCATTCTAAATGCAATTAATCCGGAGTTATGAGCGTCAAAAGTTTAGCTGCAATGCAAACAAGCAGGCCTTCAAATAATTTTGCAATATTTGGCGAGTGTTATGTCGTGATACAGCGGTAACTTCTAGTGGTCCTTGGTTTAGTGTCACCAAGTTTGTACATGTCACTGAATGAATTAATAAAGAAAGGAGTTACCTATCACTGGGTGTACTACTCGGATATTGACGATTTTAAAATTGCTGAGATTTACATGTAAGTCCTACTGTCTTTCAGTTCTACAGATTTTCTGCAGCTTGAGTACATGTACGCCCGCGCAAAAGCTTTAGCTTCTCTAAGCTATAGAGAGATGGGGTCCATGAAGACAGCCCGCGTTTGAATCCTCCCTTCTTGTACATTTATGTACATTTACGAGTGCGTACAAGCATCTGCAGTTCGCAGAAGCTTAAACGGGTGTTGAATATGGGATGGGCTGGATCGGATGTACAAACGCTGCATAAATTTTAAGAGTTGCTTGGAAACCGAGAATTAGAGGGTAGAGAAAACAGAGAGGACTGGGTTTTGGAACTTTGGGGAAGGGATGTGAATTGCACTTGTTTCCACCTGCTGCTCAGTGCAAAAGGCAGAAAATATGAGAAGGTATGAGAGTTACTTGGGATTAATGGAGGATGTGAAGTTAGCTGCCCGCCACGATTCAAACCCAAAATTGTATTCTTATCTTTCTCTCTCTAATACTGAAGACTTATTTTGTCTGCCGATACTTTGCATTCTTCTCAAATAAATTTTTAAAAGGCTTCTGTGCTTATGGCGACAAGCAAGGCAACCTCAGCAACCGGCAGTAGATTGGCAGGTGCAACTGGCAAAGCCTCTGCTAAATCTCAGCGCGCGTCGACAACTGTATCAACTGTGCGCAGTGGAGAGGTCACAGAAAAAGGTCATATCTCAGTTTTTTTCTTTAAGGTTTTATAGTAAATATGCTAAAGCAGTTGCTTATGAAAAAAATGATATGCATATATGCATAATATTATGTACTATTTCAGTGACGAAATCCCCAACATAAAACATTTCATTTTCAAGGATTACAAAAAATCATTTGATCCATTGTACAGCTAGATAGCGTCCTATATAAATGTTACTTGAGTAAGTCCTTGTAGCGTACATGTGCGTGTTCACGTTGAGTTATCAGGTTGAAATTAAACTATAGAAAACCACACCAACTTATATTATACAGCACTCAGGGAGACCTTTATCCAACTAAGCACCAAAAAGAGCGGTTTGCTGCCACTGAATCTGATTGGCGTCGCGCTGCGCTTAAATAACCAGTGTCCCACGGAAGCGGAGCTCAGAAAAATCATGGCTGAACACCAGCGTGAAGATGATGCTGACCCAGGTCTGAAGCGATCTAACTTAAGGCTAAATTTCTTCGACGCTGTGAAACTAAATCAAATTGCTCTTACAAAATTAATTTCAGCTTCTGTTCCAGCAATTGACTTTGAAGAGTTCTGCGTCATAATGCGAGATAACTGGAGAAGCAGAGATCTACTGTTAGAAGAGATCTCAGCTGCTTTGAGCACCTTCGACAAAGGAGAAACGGGAGTGATCGGGGCAGACGAGATGAGGATGCGGTTGATGAGTCTTGGAGAAGTGCTTGATGAAGCTGAAATCACCGAGCTGTTGAAAGACGCCAACGTAAATGAGGGAAACATTGCATATACAAGTAAGATACTAAACTTTTTTTGAAATTTTAAAAAGTTTTTGATATTCCAAATGCTGTTGTCACAAAGTTGAGATTCATCTTAACGCATAGATCTTCGCTGAAATCTAGGCTCGTAATTTAGCTGTGTTTGAAAAAACTCATGAGAAACTTTTATTAATAAATAAAAAAGAAAGAGAAGGGGTTAAGGGGACAAGCAAAATTAAGCTAGAGCTAAAATGGCAAAATGGCAAAGTTATTTTTGGTTTATTGCTTTTATTGCTTCTGTGTGGCATCTAAGATCGAACTGTGCATTATTAAAAGCTCGAGATGCTAAATAATAAAAAATATTCCTGATCTTTCCATAATCGATGGGGGCCATTCCTGAAAATTACGAACCCTTTGCTACGATAGGCTAGATGCTCGTAGATAGGCTACGGCTTTCTTGAATTATGGTACACTGCTTGTGCTTGTATCCCATGGAACCATTGAAATTATACTCGACGCTGCAGTTATAACTGTCCTTTTTATATTCTAAAATCTCTTAGTAAGTTACTCACTGAGTATTATTCACTGGCAGCTCCTTACTTTTCTTTTTCTCCATATTAATTTTAACTGGGGAAAACATTTATCATTAATTTGCTAGGTCTGGCCACACTACTGCTAGATGCCTACAGCCGGCCCTCGTCGATAAAGTCAGGAAAGAAGAAGGGAAACGCCTCCGCGAGAAGCGTAAAAAGCAAAAAAAATGAAAGTTTAAACTGATATTTTGCCTCTCTCGGATTGAATTTTTCAACTATTTGGAGGGAATGTATATGTACGAGTTCGTATGTTGTTGCGTATTTTTTCGGGCAAAAAGTTTCTGAGCTACGAGTTTTTATACGCATACGAGCGTACATTTTTGTATGTACTCGTATATGATGCAAATACATATAAGATACATATACAAGAAATGAACTGACTGGTCAACAATAAAATTTTGATAAAGTTGAAACTGCAAATATATAAACGAATCCGATCCAGTCATTTCACTACTGTCCGCTCTTTGTATCCGATTTTTGTGATTGGAATGGCTGCTTTGCTTGTTTCATTTTATTTGTGTTCCTAGAAATGAGTTAGCCCGGTGTTTTCAAAGACCTAAAAACTCGGCTGCCCAACTTACGTGACTTAGCATCCGGATACAGCAGCTGGGAGGCTTCGCCGCCCATTCCGCTAACCTCTGGCGACCACAAGCAGCTAGTTCTACGGTTTCGCGGATAACTCCTGGGTGTCGGGAGATCCGGTGGTGCCGGTGTCCGCAGCGAGATCCCCCTCCGGAGGAGTCCAAGGGGTGGATGGTCGCTCGCCCTTGGGTAGCGTACGAGCTTTTAGATTCTCGGACCTGAAAGAGATCCAGGTTTGGGCCTAGGTAGGTGAGCCTGTCATTCACAGATGAAGTCCTCCGCATTCTCGAGAGACAGAATGGGCATTCCTCGCTACGGATTTTTCCTTGGAGGTGACGATGCCTGGCAAAACAGCCATGTCCTGAGAGGGCCATGGTCACCGCCCTGATGTCCCTCCGGTTAAGTCCAAGCAGGGCCCTGCGGAGGGCGGGGGAAGCCCGCGCGAGATTGGTGGCAGTCGGGGGGCGTTAGCCCACCTTTCCCTGAGCTTTGAAGCCACCCATAGGTTAATCCAAGTGGCGACAACGGCGGTTGGGGTGGGGACCACGGGCAGGGGACCAGAAAAAAACCGGTCAAGATAGCCTTGGCCAGGCGATCGGCCAACTAGTTGCCAGGGTGGCCCGAGTGCCCGAGAATCCACCTTGAGAATACCATGTTGGACCTTAGAAGCGGTTAAGCTGCCCGCTGAAGTCGGGGATGGTGCGCCAGCAGTAGATGGTAGTGCGCTGAATGGCGAGAATCGCCGCTTGACTGTCCGAGTGGAGGGTAATCTCCTTCCACCAGACACGCCGATTGTACAGCTCCATGGCGCAGGATCTGATGGCGAGAACTTTGTTCTGGAAAAGGGTAAAGGGTGTGCTGGGAGAAGGACGCCAGGGTTCTTCTTCCATCCACAATGCAGTAGCCGTAACCAGAGGCGGAGTTGATTTGGGACCCGTTAGTGAAGCAGTGGATTTCATGGGGTTTCCAGCTGTCCTTTGCTTCGTGAAGTGGTGGAATGCTGGTTTTGAATCCAAGCGGAGAGCAGAGCGGGGACGGGATTCCATCTGAGAGGGTCAGTAAACCTCCAGCTGCCTCCAGGTCTCCCAGGCGGAGCTTGACGAGCGGCCGGAGGTTCTGATTTCTGAAGGCGAACTGCTTCTGGATGACGACACCCGCGTGGATTGCTGGATTGCTGGATAAGAAAATTTTTGGAATGCAATGCTTGCAGCAAAATGCTCACTGCGGATCGGACTGCGGTACTTCCATCCAACTGAAGTGGCATCCAAATGCTTTGGCAGGTCTTGTGCTGCGTTTGTGTTGTGCAGGGATCGAGATGGTAGAGAAAATGTTTCAGCAACAAATCACGACTTTTCTGCACCAGAGTCAAAGGGGATGTCAACTTAAGCACCAGAATGGAGAAGTTCAGCTCCGGACCAAACCGACTGCAATCGATAACTTGTCGGCCTGGACGACTAGAATCGCCGAGACATCCCATCCGGGTCCCTTCCTTGGGGTCCCAGGGGATAAAGGGGATAAAATGGGGATCTCATGTCAACTTAAGGCTCTGGAATGGAGCCTGAAGTTCAGCTCCGGACCAAACCGACTGCAATCGATAACTTGTCGTCCCAGACGACTAGAATCGCCGAGACATCCGCTATGTCATTTAGTGCTGCTTTGCTGCCATTAAGCAGGACAAATGTGTTAACGAGAGGCACAAACCATATCAGTGGCTGCAGTCAACCGGCTTCAGCGAGCGCATCAGATTAGGCGTTGTTATTGAGAACTCGATGGCAAAGTACAACCGGGCGCATCCAGGTTTTGAATCACTTAAACAGCTGCCACCGTCATGGACAGGGCTATCGTTGTTCGAATTCGGTCAGAATTTCATGCGCCGAGTGCTCTTGTCCAACGAACTGGACGAAATTGAGCAGCTACGCTTTAACTGTGATCTGACGTATGTCCCCCTTCTAACACAAGGGCATGGATTTTCCGAAAACCCGCTGGATCCAAAAAGCTCGGAGTTCCCCCGAATTCACACAGAATTTGACAGAGGTTTCGGTGGGTCCGTATCAACTAAATCAAGCCGATGATTACATTCAAAACATTCGTGTCAAAGAGGTTCTCGGTAGCTACGAAGGTGACTCCTGGAGAGACTTTGAGTCGCTCACATCCGAACTTCCGAGCCACCTGAAGTGTTGGAAGTTTCGGCAAGAGACGCAGCCAGAAAACTGAAGCAACCGATTCGGTCGGTAGCATCCGTCTTGGATTTTTCTAGCTGTCGTTTTCTCGCGCCATAATTCGAAATCCTACCGCGTGATTCTTAGAGTGTGTGACAGCAGCGGATAATCGCTTTGGTTTTAGAGATCCAGGATTGCAACTTCTTCATGGCTACTACTCGTCAGCAAAAGCTGGAAGTAGAACTGCAGGCTGCGATTGTCATGTAATGGCAGTGCTCAAACTCCTGGGCTGCTATGCTTACCACCAAGAGATAGCTATCGAAGGTCTGGTGCTAGCCTTCGCTTTGTTGATTCCGCTCTTCCACGCAGCCTTGTTGCCAGTCTTTATGCCAGAGAAAATGCTTTACCACAGCAGCGAAAGCCTACTGAGCAACAGTCTAGCGGCCAGCAAGAGGAGTTTCAGTCAGCCAGCAGCAGCTCACGATCCAAGCCTCAGTCTTCAAGAGTCTTTGGTCTTCAAAACCATGGTCAGCAGTGCTACGCAACTGTTTTTGCACTGTTTCACTGCATCAGCAGCAAAGTCCAGCTCTTTCAGCCGGTCAGAGGTGGGGCAGTGAACACCGCAATGACCAACCTGATAACGTCTATGGCGACTTGAGCAAGCGTAGATCAACTTGTCGAAGCTATCCGAAGCCGATATCCGCAGCAGTTTGCGCCAAGACAGCAACAATGCATGAACGAGCTACTACAGTGCATTCTGCCAGATTTTCAGCTGCAGCGTCATTGCCTAATCGAATTTACACTCGTACGTGCGGTAGTTGCCTGACTAGCACGGATGAGCTACCCATAGGAGTTCTGGATTATCGTATCCTCAGCATCTCCTTGCAGGAGTTTTCAACCTCACTGTTAACTCTAGACGGTCTCTACGCTGCTTTTACGGCACCAAAGCACGTCCCATGCACCAACACCAACTGTGCAGCTGATAGTGTGCAGGGGGATCAGGTCTCTAACGGCAGAGTGACCCTGATGCATATAGATCGCATTGGAACCGATGGTCAAAAACTGAATACACAAGTCTGGTGGACAAGCCGAGCAGGTAACATCTCCAGCTTGGGATGTCCAATATTCACAGTGTCCCATTACGGTAGTACGCCCTTGGAAGGGCACTATACATCTTGTGTCCTGAAAGATGGAGTATAGAATAAGCTGGACGACATGAGAGTTCAAAGAAACTACAATCCATTCGTTCATGAGCAATCTTTTATTACCTTAGTAGCCCTGCTGCAAGTATAAAGAGACCCATGGGATCATCTGCGAGCATGTTTACACTATAACCCTTTCTGCAAACTAATAACCATACTGCTTCATTTCGTTTAAAAAAAGCATCCGGAGCTGAACTTCGGGCTCCATTCCAGAGCCTTAAGTTGACATGAGATCCCCATTTTATCCCCTTTATCCCCTGGGACCCCAAGGGAGGGACCGGGATGGGATGTCTCGGCGATTCTAGTCGTCCAGGCCGACAAGTTATCGATTGCAGTCGGTTTGGTCCGGAGCTGAACTTCGGGCTCCATTCCAGAGCCTTAAGTTGACATGAGATCCCCATTTTATCCCCTTTATCCCCTGGGACCCCAAGGGAGGGACCGGGATGGGATGTCTCGGCGATTCTAGTCGTCCAGGCCGACAAGTTATCGATTGCAGTCGGTTTGGTCCGGAGCTGAACTTCGGGCTCCATTCCAGAGCCTTAAGTTGACATGAGATCCCCATTTTATCCCCTTTATCCCCTGGGACCCCAAGGAAGGGACCGGGATGGGATGTCTCGGCGATTCTTGTCGTCCAGGCCGACAAGTTATCGATTGCAGTCGGTTTGGTCCGGAGCTGAACTTCGGGCTCCATTTTGATGCTAAGTTGACATCCCCTTTCCGTTCTCCTTCAGGATGCGTTCTGCGTTGCGGAAGTTCGACTGCCTTCCTGCAAGATCCACAGCGATTCCCTGTGGAAGAAGCTGACGACCAAGTTCACACAAGTGCGACTGCATCACTGTTGCAGACTGCAGACTCAACAGTTCGATGCAGCCTAGTCTAAAACTGAAGCCTGTCGAAAGTAAAATAAACTTTAATTAAGCATTAAACTGCCGCTAAAACAAAAGCCAACCAACTTCTCCGTGGAGAGTCCACATATTTCTCAGCTAGGAATGTTTTCTTAGCGAATCATAGCTCCTTTTTCGATTTCGAATGAAAGCTCAAAATCCACTAGAGAATATATAGCATTTTGCAGCCCATTTGGGCTTACGCGCATTTAATTTAATCCAAGATACGTTTGCCAATGTAACAGAGCAGTTGGACCTGAGGCTCTCGAGCAACTTTCCTTGGCGATTGCCACCCTTTCGAATCCCCTTTCGAGAGTTTCAACGCGCTGCTGGATGCTGTAAGCCACCTTTTCTTTTACATTCAGCAACCTTGCAATGTCCTTTGGGTGTTCACCTCCGTCGAGTGCTTCGATCACAAGCCAATGACATTCGTTCAACAGCCTAGCATATGGTCCACAATTCTGGGACTGAGCTGCAAATGAACTAAATGGACCAAATTGATGCTTGTTGGACCAAATTAAATGCAGCTGTGCCAGCCTTGCTACCATAGACAAAAGCTCCATTACATTGACAAACATATCTTGGATTAAATTCAATGCGCGTAAGCCCAAATGGGCTGCAAAAAGCTATATTTATGACAGTTAGGCTAGTCGCCTTTATTGTCCTTTCCAATTACCATAGACGATTGGCTGATTATCTTTACTGCTCTTCCAAAGTGCACTAGACAGAAGGAAGAATTGACTAGAAATCCGGCAACAATCATATTTTATACAAAAGGTGACAATAACGACATAGATTCTTTCACGGCATTCTTGCTTGCGGACGTGCGCAAAAAATTACGAGCACCGTGTTTGTTACCCATGCTCTCTGAGGCAGCCATACTGTAATCGAGAAAATGTTGATGGAATGACTTACTTTAATTTACGTATTGGCTAAAAGCATTTAACTTTTCTCCTGCCGCCTTCCGATCTCTGCTGCTCGTGTTTCCAACCATAGACAGTAAAAGGCAGTGTTGGGCAAAGTTCCAGCACTTCCGGCGCTTTTAGTACCAGACAGGGAAGCATCTATGGTCGTTGCGCTCCCCAGGAAGGGACACTCACCCACCCCATTCTACTCCGCTATACAAGTTTAGGGGCATGGTATAGAATGAAATGATGGTGCTGCTCATCGATTTCTCACAAAAGCACTTTGTACGCAAACTTTTGGAACACCTCTCGTATTTCATAGCTTGCTATCTGGAAAAAGAATACATACACACCCTGAGCTTCTGGAAAAAATGGATCTCTGCAATACCCCGAAAGTGGACAGCAGCAGAGTTGGAGAAGTTGCGCAGCGATCCAAAGCACAACTACCGGATCGGCTCGCTGAGTTTTTCAGAAAGGTTATTTGTAAACAAACTCTCAGGACTCCAACTCCAGCCGCAAGCGCTCCGAAAATTTGCAAATGCAGATGGACAGGCAAAGAAGCTGAAAAATCGACGGTTGACTTCTGATACGGTACCCAGCATCTTTCCAAACGCGCCATCCTACTTCAGCAAAACTGTTCCTGAGGAGTGACCTACCACAATGACATCTGCTCAGACTCGGCGAGAGAGTGCCATGCGTCGCTGCGAGGATGAGGCAGAAACATTTTGAAGTCAGAACTATCTGAGAAATGAGCTATAGCTCTGATGTATACTCGTAGTAGACTTAGCTTTTGTTTTATAGAGTCATATAAAGTGCTATTTTTATACAGCATGCCCCAGCACGTTTCTGCTTTCTAGGTAAGTTAATTGACTGTCCTTTGCTAAAGTATTACCTAAGGGTATTCATTTCATTGTTGTTTCATTATGTTTGCATGGTCCGAAGGGTTGTAAAGTATTTTTCTCGCACTAACAAAAGGAAAGTTTTGTGAGTAATACAACTTAACCTTAGAGACCTAAAGTTCTGAATGTTTTGCGTTGAACAGTGCAAACCGCATCTTTCTATGACTGTTAGTTAAAAAGTTATCAGTCATAGAAAAGAAAAAACTGCATTTTCCTATTCATTCACTGCTTTCCAATTGGTCTTAATTGTACCCTTAAACTTGTATGCTGCCTAAACTAGTGTCCCTTCCTGGGGAGCGCAGCGACCATAGAGGCTTCCCGGTACCAGAAGTTACTTTTTAAGAGCGGCCTTTTTCCGGTTTTTTGGAATGCTGGACGGTAACGGAAGTTAGGTAACGGAAGTTAATTTTTGATAAACCCGATACTTCCGGTGCTTGAAAATTAAAATTCGGTGCTAAACTGCCACCAGTACTAAATATTTCTCAATAGTGCAAAGCTTTCACCAAAATACAACTATAAAAGTTAAAAAGAGATGATTAAGAGAAACTTAACTTTGGGGCCCCAAAATGCTGTGCAATTAAATTTTCTTTAAGGATTGAAAAGTATTATCCTTTTGTGCTTTTGTTTCTTTTGCTTATAAATTGATTCGCTTAACCCAACTCATTCAGCAACAAGACACGCTAGAAACTATAAAAATCGTTGATTACCGAGTTCTTGCAAATATTCTAACAGGACCACTGCACCAGCAGTAGTATATCAGAACGCTATCCAGATGCACTCGTATTCGTGAAAAAATGTTTTAAAGGAACACGGACGGAGACACCTTGATGCCGTACGGCAGCCTGTTAAAGCGGTAGCAGCCGAAAGGGATATTGATCGTGGTGATGTCCTTTGACCCATTTTCGAGCAGAACCTGGTAGTAAGCGTCAGATAAATCCAGTCGGCAGAACAACTTCTTGTTTGCCATCTTTGAGAAGGCTGTCTCGATGGACGGAGTCAAATACGTCTGATCCTGCACCCACTGATTGACAGCAGTGTAATCTCCGCAGATCCTCACGGACATTTGTCGGACTTCACCGTCACCAATATGGGGCTGCCCCACTCTGAGGACGTCCGTCACCTTCTCAACTATGCCCGCCTTCTCCATCAAGTCCAGCTCCTTCTTCACCAGTGGACGCAGCGCCAGCGGCAACTCTCTGGCTGGTTGGAAAATCGAGCAGTCGCTGGGCGCGGTTCTGGTGCAGTCAGGGCACCCAGTCATGTACCTCTCTCGGGCTCTGACCAAGTCTGAGGCCAACTACTCCAACATTGAGAGAGAGGCACTGGCCATTGTTTGGGCAGTGGAGCAAGCGCGCAAGATGCTTCTGGGAAAGAGGTTCACGCTCCAGACTGACCACGAGCCACTGAAGTACATCTTCCATCCCAACAAAAATCTTCCTAAAACAGTGTCAACTAGACTAACTCGCTGGGCTCTGCGACTATCTGCTTTTGACTACGAGGTGGAGTATGTGCCGGGAAGACTGATGGTTGATGCAGATGCCCTGTCTCGTTTGAGTTTTGCTGCCCAAGACCCTCCGAGTGACGCTGTGCACCAGCTGGAGCATGAGGAGGTCGTGTCAGAAGGAGCTCTGGTGACTCTGCAGGATCTTCGTGACGGAACCAGGATGTGCGCGTTGATGAAGCGGCTGCAGCAGAGGATCCGAACGGGCCGGTGGGGCCAGGTGTCGCAGGTGGAGAGGCTGTACAAAGCGTGCCGGGAGGCGCGGTCGGTGGAAGACGGTCTGGTGATCCACGGAACCAGAATTGTGCCCCCACCTGTTCTCCGCAGGCGCATTTTGGAGGTGGCGCACGACGAGGTGCATCCGAGCGCCGACAACACCAAGGCGCACATCTCCAAGGAGTTCTGGTGGCCGGGTCCCGATCGCGATGTTCGCAGCTTTGTGGAGCGCTGCCAGCAGTGCTCAGAAACTCGGCCAGTCCTGCAGCGGAGAATCGACACCTGGCCAGCCGAGAGTGAGCCGTGGTGCCGGGTTCACATGGACCATTGTGAGATTTCTGGTGTCGGCCTGCTGCTGCTGTTGTCGGACTCATACTCGGGGTGGCCTGAGGCGATCCAGGTGCCAGACCGAACTGCGGACAGTGTCCTGCGGGTTCTGAGAGCGGTGTTCGCCAGGAACGGAGTGCCTCGGACGCTGGTGTCGGACAATGCTCCGGAGTTCAAGTTAGAGAAAGTGTCCCAGTGGCTGCGCAGCATCGGGTGCCAGGAGCTGCACACTCCGCCGTACCATCCGGCCTCGAACGGTCAGGCAGAAAGGCTGGTGAGGATCATCAAGGATGGACTCAAGGCGTGGACGAAGATGGTGCCTTTCGACCACTTCCTGCAGAAACTGCTGCTGACGATCAGGACCAGCCGGTCCAGTGGAAATCGAGCGGCATCTCCGGACGTTCTAATGTGGGGTCGTCGCCTTCGCCACCCGCTAACCATGACTGAGCAGGTGGGTGACCCAATTTGGCTGAGGATGCGTCCGGGATCCTCGCCGGTTCCGGCCAAGTTCGTGGTGCAGCACGGCCAGAACACAGCGCTGGTAGCCCCTGCGGGCCAATCGGACGGCGGCCTGCGGCTGACGCACTCGAATCAGTGAACTGGCCGGCCGAGTGCGCCTGGGTCGCTTGAGGAGGCCGAACCTGAGTCGGAGTTGCCGGAGCAGCTTCCTGGCGCCAAGGTTGAGCAACTCTCTAATCCGGAGCCAACGGCGGCGCCCATGACCAGCGGCCGGAGGGAGCCGTACGAGCTTCGGCCGCGCCAGCCTGTCTGCTATAAAGACTAGTGACTCTTTGTGACTGTACTTGACTCTGATTTTGTTCTGCTGGTTTCAGTCTTTGTTTGCTTTTGCGGGGGGCAGTGTTGGGCCTGGTGCCTGGGGAGGTTGGCCGTGCGCTTTTACTCCGTGTATTGTTTGTGATTTTAACCCCGTGCGTGTGCCCTTTGTCTGGGCACACGCTCTTTGCACGTCTCTGCTCTATCGTGACTTTAATGTACACTGTTGGTGTTTTAGCCCTTGGGTTGGGGGGCTGCTATTGAACCTCGCTTATAATAAATCGTATCGTTGTTTGTCAGTGCACTTGGCACTTTCGTCTCGCCTCGCATACTCTTTACTCTCGACCTTCTCCGTTTAACACTTAACTCTAGACCAACGCACGTTTTTGTTTTTTTTTTCACAAAGAAAAGCCTAAGCACTTTCTAATTCGTGGTTCTTTAAAATTAGAAAGAACCCACTGAGAAAGGGTACATAGAAACGACCTCGAAACAACATCAAGATATCGATTTCATGTCGTTTTTTAAAAAATGAAAATGGGATCGAAAAAATGATTATATTGCATAATTGTCCGTTTTTAGCCTTTTTTATATTTATTTGGCTTAAATTGGGTATTTTTCCATGTCGTTAGTAAGTCGTTTTGTACGACATAAAAGTATTTTGTCGTATCAATGTCGAAACGACATACATACGACGTCGAAACGATATAAATACGATGTCGAAACGACGTAGTAGGGCGGGGACGAACCACGACGTCGAAACGACATCACAAAGCCATGTGATCGGCGTGAGAGTTGTGTGGACGACAAAAAAGGCTTCGGTTAAAAGCCGAATAGAAATGCACAGTTAAAATGCATGCTAAAACGAAGCCCATTCTCAAATCGTTAGCTGGCTAGACATGTTCACAAAGGGTCTCTCAGCCAACAGAGGCTAAGCGCAAAAACAACTGGTGATCGGTAGCGATGATAAATGTGCAGGCGAAGAAGATAGGTAGCGTCGTAAGTGGTGTGCGGCCCCAGAAGATTGCAAAACACTTCTCGTTCGATTTTAGAGTAATTCTCCCGGCAAATAGATTTTGATTTCCTTTCTACAATATTTACATTTATGCACTTGTAACATTCGTCGATATTATTATTTGTGTAATAACGTTGCAAACCTTTTCAAACAAGCAAATTAAGCCCAAGTTAAATAGTAATCACACTGAATTGGTCAATTTTTTGAAGCGCCAGTAGTTAGCAGTACCAGAAAATTCACCTCCAAACAACATTGGGATGGACAGTAGCTCGCAGCGAATCGGAATCGCCGTTGCTCCACCACGCAGACCAATCAGTTGCTGGGCTGTCTGAGCTATAGAGAAAGGATCCTGAGAGATTCGGACTGACGCTACCGAACATAGAGTCCATTACTGTTTTCTGCGACTTCTGTTCTGAGATCCTCAGTATCATCATGGGAGCGGAAGTTCTGCTCACCTTGGTGCGGCTTCTCGGCTTAGGTGCTAGCGGTCAGCTAAAAGCAGAAGACGATCTCGACTGGCTCTGTTCCCGCCTGACCCCTAGCCTTTTCGTCATCCTGGCTAGCGTGGTGGGGGTCCGGCAATACGTATTCACACCGATTCAGTGCTTGGTGCCGAAGGAGTTTGATAAGTCATGGGAAGAGTACGCCGAGAACCTGTGCTGGGTGGAAGGCACGTATTTCAATGCCTCGCGCCCAGTTGAGGAGGGCCCACCGAGGCTGCAGGATGAGCGGCGGTCGGCGGTGCTGCCGTATTATCAGTGGGTCCCGATAGTACTCAGCCTGCAAAGCATGGGATTCTATTTGCCGCATCTATTCTGGAAAGTTGCTGCCAAACCACTTCACTCGGCAGTGCAGACGGCTGCAAAGGCCGCACGGGACTGGGATGGTGATGGCCTTAGCGACTCCGGACGGCTGGCACAGAGGGTGGCGGTATTGAGCAGACAAGTCGAGCCACTACTAGGCCGCAGCACCACCTACAGCCAGCTGGGCAAGTGCCCTAGCAGATTTTCTGCGCTGTACCTTTTCTACAAGCTATTGTACATTATCAACTGTCTGTGCCAGCTGCTGCTCATGCAGGGATTCCTCGGACTACCCAGCCTTTACTTCGGCTTTTCTTTGCTGCTTGACGCCAGCTCTGGCCGGAATTGGCAGCTCAGTGGTCACTTTCCCAGGTGAGAACTGTCGATTTGACGCCCGTTACTTTAGCAGAAGCAGGACAGGTTCAGGTTCAGACACCAATGCTATGCCTGTAAAGTCGTAATCGACTATTAAAATTAAAGCATACACCGGTCGAATTTCTTTATTACTATCCTTTAGAGCTACAAGAACGTAAAATATATTTTTAACGCTGTTTTAGAAATATAAAAATTCCCAAAATCTTGCAAAAGCGTTTAACGATCTCATCTCATCATCTCATTTTCCATTTCTCTCGCCAAAATAAGTATCTCAAATAAACCCACCAAAATGCCCATTATTCTTTCTTCAGCTAACGTAGCCATGCTGACTGTGCTTTATCAGTTGCTGTGTGCATCGCAGAAAATTCTAAAATCCAAATCAAGATCCAATAAGTGACTTCACTCAAGCCTCGGGCCAATCAAAGCACATTCTTCGCGTACAGGGATACATGGATGGAGTAGCTGAATACTTTTCGATGCTACTCTTCCTCCGACGCAAGTATGATGGCCCTGATGATCCAGAATCGTCAGAAATCAGGAAGTTACTCAGACTATAGGAATTCCATAGGATTCGTCAATCGGTGAATATATTTGAGTGGGAGGGGAGGAGGTCGGACCAAAAATCTCTCAATTCGATCAAGTATCTGCTGCATTCAGATTACACTTTAGCGCGTTATTCCCTAGCCTGTACGTAATAACTACTGTATTTATTTACCTCACAAATTCTGTCCAGCCGAGCTCGTGGCGGGCAATGAATCCCCTGGTTGTTCGGATTCTTGTTAGGGTAGTGAAATATCCGCCCTGAAAACAGGCGTATTTCTCTCCTGGTTTCCACTTTATTGGGTCGATTCGTACTGTGAAAACACAGATTTTTGGTCACTTTTTAAGGAACACGAACGAAGCAAGGAAAGAAACTATTGCAGCCCCCCTAAAAGCCCCAAAACACCCTCAAAGTTTGCCAGACCGAAAGGCAAACTAGAGGTGATGGAAAGACCCAGTGGGCTGGGGGGGGGGGGCGAAGAACTATTTGTGTGGGAGCTGGTGTGCTTTTGGGGCTACAGTATATAGAATGGCCCGGCCCCAGTGCCCCAATCCCGTGCTTAAATCGCGTTTGACTTCGCACCCCGGGGCTATCCGAGGCCGGGCGCGTGGTGGTAGCTGATGGATGGCCGCCGATGATGCGGTCAGGAACTGGCGCGCAGCCTGCATGGCTGTTGGGCTTCATCTACAATTTATCCACAGCGAGCTGTTTGATTTACCAACGAACACTCGTCAATGCTTGATTACAGTGGCTACCGGGGGTATCTAAGCGTGAATAAATCGAAGGTGAATAAGTAACTCTAAGCAAACTGGCTCGTATATCAATGAATGTCAACTTAGGCTATGGAATGAAACCGTGTTGTAATTTTTTCTCCAGGCAAAACAAACTGGAATCGATGGCTGTCGGACTGCTTGCATATAGGAGATATAGCGCAGAGACAGACACCAATTGAACGTGGAGAACCTGTAAATTCAATCCGATTTAGGGTTAAAGCAACCTGCTGACTATTTAATGTCATGAGCAGATAGTAATGGGACACAGTTTACGCTGTGTCCCCCTGGTTTGCGTGTATATATTAAGGGGTGTCTTCGGGGGTTGTCGCAATAGATAGGATGAATATACGCGTCTCGGCTTGTAAGCCGGCAAATTGCTACTATTGACAAACACGTTTCCAGTCTTCACATTGGTGACAGCGTGTTATGTCCAGTGCCGAGTCATCCCCAGCACTACGCTAGTCGCGTAAGGATAGACTGAATCGCAGTTTTGGTGAAGACGTGTCCCTGCCCCTTGGATTGATTGCCTTCCGAGAGCATGTGTGCCTAGTAATGGAGAACGTGGAGAACCTGAATAGTCAGTCCGATTTTAGGTTACAGAGACCTGCTATTTAATGACAAATAAAATAATTAGGCTGCGAGCTTACGAACGAGCGAAGAATGCTAATTAGTTCGAAAAAAGGGCATCACACGAGTACTCGTAGATGGCATCTGAAACGTAAAAGACCGCTAAAGAAACCCGTTACTCTTTGCATGAAATGCCATTCTGTTATCAGCTGCAGGCATCTGATGCAGTATAAGGCAGGCTGGAAGAGATAAGCTGCGGGTTGTAGCATTGAAATCATAAGATTCTCCGGCGCAGCAAAGCCTACTATGATGAAGTGATGGGTGTTGAAGAGGAAGTTGTTGCATACCCTTGAAATGCTGAAGTAGATGGCTGCGCATCCAGAATGTAGCCCACAGGTACGAGACATTGCAAGAGTGCAGCAGCTACTCTAAGCCGCCATTGAGATCTCAGCTGTACGAGTTTACTAGCAGTCCATATACTAAAAATGGTCTGTCGGTAGGTAGGTATATGCGTTCGATTTTAGCAAAAACGGCTGAACCGATTTTCTTCGAACTGGTCGCGCGTATATGATTAATATTCGCCAGGGCGCCAATTCATCAGCCTGGCTGTAGTAGTAGAGGCAACGTGGTGGTGCCCAATTAAGCACTTGCCAGCTGTGTCAGTCAACAGACAGCCAGCCCACTGTGTTAGTTTGCGCCTCTGTCTGGGTATACTTGTGCAGATTCGAATCAAAATGCAACTTTTCGTAACAGAGCTTGGTGGAAAGAGGGGTACGGGTGCAGAGTTCTGGAATTCCTGGGATGCAAACAGGTGCAGCAAAGCAAGGAGCGAGCAGGTAGTTGGTGGTTCGACTTGCCGGAGATTCCCATGTAGCTGGCAGCTGCCAATTTGCCCGGATCCGCAAGCAGTTGAATGGCTTTGTAGTGTAATTTTCACTCTCAAGTTTTGTTGCAGGATTTTCGTACCCTATCAAAGAAATGTAGTACATGTATAGTACGAGCTTACTTCGATACATAGATGTGTCAGGAAAAATAAGGTGGCGTGAATGCTATCTGGGTTGAAGGAAGCACAGACTGACGGATTGAGCTCATCTTCCGTGTCGCTGGATTCTGCAAAGATCTATGTTTGGATTCACTACCCTTCGATCTTCTACTAACTTAGACAGATGCGCAGATTCAGTCAGTGGATACTCTCCCTCTGCAGATGAATAGATGAAGCTTTGGTATGTGCAATAACCACGGTGCACTGGATTCTGTCAGTCGAATCCCGGGAAATCCCTCCATATTTCTCCCGGCACAACCCACTTGGCTCAGCCCCAGGCCTTCCCTCAAACCTGCATCCATACAAATTGCATACCGAAACAAATATTTATAAATAATGTTTCGCTAAGTGCCCTGCATTCATTTTTTCCAATTCGACCCCTACAACCGTAGTTTCTGTGGCTGCAACTGTCCTCTGATTCCGAAGAAAGCTCACAGCAACTGAGGAAAGAAGAAGGCTAAGGAATTTTCCCCGTCTATGATAGGGGCAACCGTTGGTCAGAAGTTCCTTGCATCGTAAAACTGTCAGTACTGTGTCAAAAGGCCTGCAGGACAAGACGCTGCTTGACTGAGTGTGCGCACAGATTACGCTCGTATTGGGCACAAAAACAGGCAAGGCCTTAGAAGTTTCTGATAAAATGTGATGCTGCATCTCTGCGGCCAAGGAAAGTTAAGATTTCGATAGCGACAGCTACTTTATAACAGTAATCTGTTTCAACTAAAATTGCAGTAAAAAGCCAGTTTATATTCGTGAACTTCAGAAAAACTTATAAGTATGACACACAGTAGCGCAACAAGAGATTTGTTTAGGGGGCGGATTCTGGAGAGTAAGGAGCCAGGGGGGGGCGGAGGAGGGGGTGGCTCTGTATTTTAGCGAAAATTCGCTTGATCCCCCTTCGAATTTTTTTCTGGCGACCGCCGCCCCTGATGAGACACTGGGTAAAGCTAAGCACATTATTGACCCCAAATCGGCTGTACAAGTCAAAGAACATTGGTGGCCACCATCCGTCGGTCAATTATGAAAGCTCGTAGATACTGGCATTGGAAATCGCCTAATTGCCCGAGGAATATGCCGCTTACTATTGGCTCCTTGGAGAGGCTGCAAAAGAATGCAAGCTAGTCTTACTGTCAGAGTTAATAGGCCAGTGTACCCAAGGTCAAAGCCCGTACCATGGAACCAGACTTGACTTTAATGCATTCAACAACCAGTTAGAAAATCTAGCAAAAGCATCTGACTATGTGATTGGGGATGATTATGCCTCATGTACTCTGCCTGACTGCGTGTGATTCTGTCATACTCGTATTTTCTGATTCGATACAGGCGAAGCAGAGCAAACAGATTTATGCAACTAAAACTTCATGGAATTTTTAAATGACACGAATCGTAGTTGAATTAGGGTTTGAACTTTAGCGATGCTGCGCTAACAAAAACAAATCACGCTCCGAGCCTCGCTGGGCTACAGTAAATTATTAAATATACTCAGCAACAGTCGAAAGTTCCACCCACCAAGCGAGATGAAAATTTTCTCACATATTGCGACAAATTCTCACTCACAATCCAACCCTCAAGTTACGCAACTAAGCCGCGGCGAGGAAGGGAAAGTTGACTGTATCAATACTTGTAATGAACGTCAGTCGCACAAAATCCTAAAATTTTTTAATGCAATATTCAGTTTGAATCACGATGCTGAATAACGCGTGTGAGATCCCCTCGCACGCAGAAGTGCGCGATTATGCGGGGCATCCCCATGATGAGGTTGGCGCAGAAAGTCCTGGAGAATCTGCTGCCAAGCGTTTTTAATGCCATGACGCAGTTCCGCAACATTCTGTGGTGGATTCTCTTTTCGAATACTGCGTTTTAGGAAGTCTCAGACATGCTCAATGGGCTTCATGTCTGGGGACTGGGAAGGCCAGCGCAGAGTGCGCAGCTGTAGCTGTTCTTTCAGTTGACTGACAGCATCGGCTTGGTGTGGCGGCGCGTTGTCCTCCTGGATCATTAAGCAGAGACCCAAGCCACCCCCAAGTGGCAATAAGCGTTGTGCGTGCCGTGCCATAAGTTGCGTCACTCGCAATAAGTGAAAAAATCATCTCACTTAGTGGGGTGGAACTTTTGACTGTTGTTGAGTATAGCTAGTGTCGATACAAAAAATGAAGCTTAAGCCAGGCTGCGCAGGCCGTGCATGCAGAGAGAGTACGTTCACTAGCTTGCGTACATCGCATATTGAGTACATTGAAAGTGATTTTGGAGAGTTGGAGAAAGTAATTAATTGAGCGTGCATAATAGATTTGTCGAAGTTGACAATTTACTAATAGAAGTGAGTTTATTGTAATTGATTATCGGGGCAGACAACAGATGAACAGAAGTGAAAGGTCAAGCCGCGAGTTGAACTTGTATTTATGCTAGCACAACGAACAGGTTAGCTGATATATCTGTGTTAAATTAACGGTTGGGATTGTCTGTGGCAAAGAGCTTAGTAGACTAGTAGACGAAGGGAGTCGGCTAACTGAAAAGTACGAGGCTGTATGGCAAAGCAGAAAGCAGTGCTAGGACACCTGGTTTCTGTGGCAGCTAAGCAACGGATCAGTGTAGACAAAACAAGAACGGAGGCAAAACTGAAAAAACTCTGGTTTGAGAAGCAAGTCAAGCTTCAGGCTCCCAATTCTATCACCAACTTGTCAAGACATCAGCTAACGATCAAGGAACAGCACTGCCTGCAACGTGGACTTAGACACCCGATTCTTCCGGCTAAACTGAACAAACTTCACATTGCTGCTGAGTTTGAGACCTTGGTTAGTAAGTGCACTCCTCGTTCTTGTACTCAGGATGGGGGCCCGCACCGCTTGCATGACAATTTTAGGAATCGTTTGATTGTTGATTTTGACCAGTTTGTGTCTAGGGCTCAGAACAGCATTTCTAGTAAGCAGAACAGGCTTTTTCATCAGACGCTGAAGCAGCTTAAAGGGAATGACAATATCAAGGTTGTTGGCTATGACAAAGGCTACGGCGTTGCTATCATGGATAGTGATGACTACAGGAATAAGCTTAATTGCATTGTGCAGGATCAGGCTAAATTTCAATGTCTTGGAACTGTGAGTGAGGTCACTATGGCTCATCCTGTTCTCAAGGCTGAGAGATCTCTTCAGACTTTTTTGAGGACCCATGCCAAGCAGCATCTTAGCAATGAGATTCTTAAGCGCATTATGCCGAATGGCAGCCAACCTGGCCAGCTGTACGGCCTTTGCAAAGTTCACAAACCTGACAAACCGCTGAGACCGATTGTGTCTACGATTAACACTGCTGAGTATGAACTGGCCAGATACTTGGATTCTCTGATCAAACCATGCATACCAAAGGAATTCTCCGTCAACTCTAATTGCCAGTTCATTCAAGCCTTGAGTCAAATCAGTCCGAAAAGTGAGGATTTTCTCTGCAGTTTTGACGTGACTTCGCTTTTTACCAATGTCCCTTTGAAGCTGGCTATTGACCTCGCCACTGATCATGTGTACAATATGAATCCGCCTGGGTTACCAAAGACTGTGTTCAAAAAGTTGTTAGGCTTCGCTACCTCTGGCATCTTCATGTTTGATGACAAATATTATCGCCAGATTGATGGTTGTGCCATGGGAAGCCCGCTTGCTCCTACTCTGGCCAATGTTTGCATGGCGCACTGGGAAACGGAGTGGATGTCGCTTGAGTGTGCGCTAACTTTCTACAAGCGCTATGTTGATGACACTTTTGTCATTTTTGATGACCGGGCTAAGTACCAAGAGTTTTTTCGGGCTCTGAATTCAACCCACAGCAACATCCAATTCACCGTTGAGATGGGAGGTAAAAAACTTCCGTTTCTCGATGTTGAGGTTGATCTGAGCAGTGGCCAAGTCTCTACTCGGGTTTATCGCAAGCCCACGTTTACTGGTTTACTGTTGAATTTCAATGCCCTCTGTCCGAAACAGTGGAATATTGGCCTGATCCATTGTATGCTGCACAGAGCTTACTCTCTGTGTAGTTCCTGGGCTGCGTTTGATGAGGAGGTGAAAAATTTGACTAGGATTTTCAGTATGAACGGATACCCAAAAAATCTCATTAGTTGGTTGATTTTCAAGTTTGTCACTGATAAGGTTACTGGCAGACTGCAACAGAATCATAGTAAAAAGCCGGATGACCCCGTGATGATCTTGCCGTTCTATGGTATCCCGTCTATCTTGTTGAAAAAGAAGCTTGAGAGATCTTTTCGGAAATGGTACAACACTCCGATTAGGATTGTCTTTCGCACTGCCAAGGTGGGTCAATTTGTCAGCAATCTAAAGTCCCGTGTTCCTCGTGCTCTAGTTGCAGGTGTCGTCTATAAATTTTGTTGTTCTGAAGATCAGAATATCTCTTACGTGGGAAAAACCAAAAGACACCTGCACACCAGAGTTAGGGAGCATTGGCTGAAAAAATCTGCTATCCAGGACCACCTTCTGGAATGCAAGGGCTGCTGTGACAGAGAACAGATTGAATTGTTCAAAATTATCGACCGTGCTAACTCTGAATTCAAGCTTAGCATTCTTGAAGCGCTGCACATCAAAGCTCAAAATCCCAGTCTCAATGTGCAATTGCTACATAGTGGTGCGGGCCACCTTCTTAGGGTGTTTTGAGTTTGACTATTTTTTGGTGCGCGTACATTTGTTTTTTTTACATCTGTTTGCCTTCTCTCTCTCTCTCTCTCTCATTATTCTCGCTTAACTCCAACCCCTAGTTTTTTATGTTTTTCGTACATTGGTTACCCTCCCGTTTTCAATTTGACACTTGAGATAGTACAATCGTTTGCATATTTATATTGAGTGTTTCGTTCAGTGATAAAATATACCCTGACGACGGCCCTAGTGGGTTGAAACGCGTTGGTTTTCGCCATAAATGTTGATCTTAAGCTTTATTTATTTGCTATTAATTAAGCGAGCAACTCTACCACAAAGCAGAAAGTACGCTCGTACAAATATTTGGAGGATGGAAATCTGACAAGAGTACCCACTAATAATAGAGAAAGTAGCACTTTCCGCCACTCGAATGATTGGCTTTGGAAAATAATTAAAGAACTTTGTGGCGGTCGTCTATACTTAATTGGTGCAGCACAAGTGCACCGGCCCGCTAACACTGGTTCACTTGGCTAGCTAACTGCATCAACCCTCAGATGGTCACATGGAGTTGACTCACGCTACTTAATGCACTCTGATTGGGCAGCACCTCGCTGCCCTCGCTCTCTCTATATAATCTAAATAAATCGCGCGACTTCATTTTGCTTTCTTAACTTGGGCCTCGCCCAATATAGGTGAGCCGCCAAAATTTGCTAAAATATTTTCGGTAATGAACTCTGTCGAAAGTTAAGTGATATAGCGTTTTACATAATGCATATTATATACTTTTCCCCCAATCAAAGAAAGTTTTGGATTGCACTGTTAAGGCTTGAAGGGTGAGAGTTTTGCTGGCGTCAGTCTGGTCACACTACGAATCTCCAAGTAGGGCCAGATCGCTACCAGTACGAGTACAAGAGCCGCGCGCATCACACAATAACGTAGACGAAGAGCGCTGCCAGCAGCAGCTACAGCATCAGCTACAGCATCAGCTACATCACCAGCTACAGCATCAGCCCGCGGTCATGGTAGGAGCCTCTTCACGGCGACCCGGACCCATCCTCCGGATTGGGAGACAAATGCCACCCGTACAGGCCCCCACGCCGGCCTCGGGTCTCGGACCCGGCCCGTCGGTGGTGGCCGTGGAGTGCCGCTTCCCAACTTCAGCCAGTGCCTGTTATCGTCAGCACCTGCAGCTTGCGCCTCAGCCGCTCCGGGGACATCGAGAGCAACTCCAGCCCTGACTCCGTCGTTGCCTCTGCCCGCTGTGACCGCTGCTCGCGGGCTTTGTGCTCCGAAACGCCCGGTCTGGCTTGCGCCGCCCCTCACTGCAGCAGCACCTGCCACCGTCAACCCTCGTGCAGCGGAATCTGCCGTGCTCAGTCGCCTGCCATCTGGTTCTGCCACCTGCATCGAACTACCAACCGTCCCCCGCTCACGCCCAACCCCACTGTGAGCTGCCTGTGCACCTCCTGCACCCTCTGCGGCGGCCAGCTTCGTAGGGGGGCCCGCCACCCCCACATCTACCGGCTGTAGCGCGGCCTGTCACTGCGACTGCAGCGGGTCCTCGCGTTACCGGCGTGACGCCTCCTGGCGGTGCCCGTCTCACAAGCCTGCGGCCGCGACCCGGACCTCCTTCACGGACAGCCCGCGGCCCGCCCAGACGGCCACCCTGGCCGACCCACCCACCAAATGCTGCCTCTACCACAGATGCATTCGGTCCAACACCGCGCCTCTTCGCTGAGTTACCTGCAGTCGCACCGCCCACAAAGCGTGCTCCAGCGGATCATAACCAACGACCCTGAGGCCCGGAACTGGCAATTTAAAAGTTTCGTGGGTTCCACGCCCCCCCCCCCTGCTGCGGTCCCGAACATCCCAGTCGCCCCGCCGACCAGCAGCCCTGTGGGGCAAACCCCGGATCCTTCAATGGAACGCGGAAGGCATCTGGCCCAAGCCCTCCGAGCTTAGCACCGCTCTGATCAACCTGAATGTCGACATTGCTGTCATCCAAGAAATTAAACTCCGGCACTAGGGCAATTTCAAACCATCGCAAGGTTTCGCCGCCGTCCGCCTGGACCGCACCGATGGGTGGGCCAGCGGGGGCGCTCTTTACGCTCATTATCCACCGGATGGATACCTTTCTCCTTGCCATCGCCGCCGACGGCACCAGCGACGCCCCAGAAGTCCACACCAGTGGCCGCAGCGGGTTTCTCATCGTCAACCTCTACGCCCCGCCGACTAGGGACCACTGGGAGCAGGCCGCCGCTGACAAATCACCGCCCACCTGGCAGCTGCTGCGAGCGGGCGGACGGACGCTGATCTGCGGCGACTTTAACGCCCATTCCCCTTCTTGTGGGACCCTGTGCAGCCACCCGACGCCCGGGGCGAAGCCCTAGAAGAGGAGTAGCTCCTGAACAAT
Source organism: Macrostomum lignano (assembly GCA_002269645.1). NCBI lineage: Eukaryota > Metazoa > Platyhelminthes > Macrostomidae > Macrostomum > Macrostomum lignano. The sequence continues at coordinate 142,331 of NIVC01000139.1, forward strand.
AACATTACCTGCAATGACGGTGCGGCAACCCACGTCAATCGCAACACCGGCGGGCTCAGCTCCGCGGACCTGACCATTGCGCATCCCCGGTTGGCCAACTGCACCGACTGGTCGGTCGGGGAGGACCCGGGCTCCGATCAACTGCCTATTGTGGTCCAGCAGCAGCTGTCTGGACGCCCGCCTGACGTCGCCCCCCTCAACCGCCTCCGCTGGCGGACCAAGAGTGCGGATTGGACGGCCTTCGCGACCTTGCTGAAGTATTCCTTGACTACGGAGGAGTCCGAGGGCTCCTTGCATTCCAAGGTCGTCCACCTCTAGTTTGCCATCACGTCGGCGGTATCTGAGTGCATCGGAAAGTTCATCAACAAACACAGCAGCAAGCCATGGATGAACCGACGCTCCGTGCTGCCATAAAACTCCGCAACCGTCTGGGCAACGCTGGTCCTCCCAAGCGCACGGAGTGGGTCGCCGCCTGCCAGGAAGCTGGCCGCCTCTCGCGGGAAGCCAAAGAGCAGTACTGGGCCGACTTCCTCGACGAACTCGAAGCGAGCCCTGATCTCCAGAAGACTAGGAGAGTCATTTGCTCCCTGAGTAGCAGCAATGGTACTACTGCCCCCAATGCTGCCCACTCCGTCAATGGCAAAATTGTTGTCAAGAACGCTGCCAAAGCCGACCACTTCATGCAGCATTACAGCGCGGTCAACCCGCTGTCATTTTCCACCGCTGATCGCCGGATCAACCGTCAAACCCGCAAAATTCTCGGCAGGGCCATCGCGGCTGCCCGCAGGGTCCGCCTGTTGGTGATGTCATGGCAGCCCGTAATTATGCGAGCGCATTTATTCTGTTCAGCTTCCTCCTGTTTGTAGCGGCTCGTAAGGGCCGCATGGTTGAAGTAGATTGAAGAGCCATAGTCTAAGATGGATCGGATGTAGGCGGTTTAAGCAGCTCGGAAGTTTTTGCCTGCGACGGCCAGCAGGCAGTTTCGGCGATTTGCTATCTTGGATTTGACCAAGTCGAGGTGGCTGGAAAAGGTCAACTGGTCGTCGAACTTGAGACACAAGAACGTAGGTTCTGCTTCGTAGCGTAGGGGCTCGGTCTTGATACAGATCGCAGGACGCACTTTACCGCCTCACTCCGCTGAGTTGAGTGTAAATGAGGTGAAGCTGCACTTATGGGTGCTCAACTGGACTTTCCAGCGTTCAGTCCAGCTAACGATGGCTTCGAGGGCCGGCTGGTCGCGGTCCACGCACACTCTACCAGGCTTCTGCCAGTGGTCAGGATTGCCGTGTCGTCAGCGAAGTGGGATCGGAGCACCCTGTCGTCGAGGCCGTCGTCGATATCATTGACATAGATCAGCCAGAGGAGGGGTGCGAAAAACGAACCTTGGGGGAGGCCGTCAGTGAAAACTCTCCAGTTTGAGCAGGTACCGTCCCAGGGAACTCTGGCGCAGCGGTCTGAGAGTAGGTTCTTGACGAATCGGATGACATGGGCCGGGATGCCAAGCCTGGCCATTTTAGCGTACAGGCCAGATCGCCAAACTCGATCCAGAAGTGTAGAAGGATCAGGATGGCGCGTTCGGGCTTGCCTTGCTTAAGAGCATCGAAGATACCCTGGGTAATGCGGGCCAGTTGGTCGATGGTGGAGTGGCCCTTGCGGAAACCGGCCTGGTTTTTGTTGAACAGGTTGCGTGATTCGAGCCAGTGGAACAGGTGGTTCTGGAGGCTGCGCTTGGCTAGCTTGGCGATGCAGCTAAGCAGCGAGATTGGTCTGTACAAATCAGGTCTTTCCCTTTCTTTTGGATAGCGTTATTTTGGCGCGCCTGCAAGCAGCAGGAGTGGTGCCAGCAATCATTGATGAGTTCTAGGAGGCGGCTTTTTCCGAGCGGGGAGGCTTGACCTAGCAGCTCATTGCAGATGTCATCCGGGCCCGGGGCTTTCCCGTTGTTGTGCTGTTTGATGGTTAGCTCAAGTTCAATGTTGGATATCGGGCTACAAATTTCAGAACGGGTGAAGTTCAGGACTGTGCGGCGCGCCTCATGGATGATGGGGAAGTCCTCGGTCTTGTTCTTAGGAATTCTGGAGACTTCCGCATAGGCTCCGCAGAAGAGCTCCGCATTCTCTCGGGCTGTAACCGCGAGTGGATTAGTCGGGGGGATGTTGCCGTGGGCCGGTCGTTCGAAGGCTGCAGCCGGCTTGGAGTTGGGGATGCGCCCATCGAAGCATTTAATCAGGCTCCACATGTCACCATCCGGTCTCATCGTGCTGAGCCGCTCGCGGAAGTCGAGCTTTCTTTTCCTCTCTGATGAATCGAGTGGCCTCCTGTTTGAGATCAGAGTACAGGCGGATGTTATCCAGGGTCATCAAGACGTTCTATCATGAGGAGGCGACTTTCTTCGCGACGATCGGCTGCCTCCTGGCATTGTTCATTCCAGAAGGGCTGCCGCTTGCGGGGGCCGTTACCAAAGGGGATGGCCAAGCGGGCCGCGCCGGTCAGAGCCCTGTTGATGAGGCGGTTGCGGCGTTCGGCAGAGCAGTGCGCAGAGTTGAGCAGGTTCTCAATTCTTGCCAGTCTGGAGTCAAGGTCAGTCCGAAAGGCCTGCCAGTCGGCCTTTTTGAAGTTGAAGCGGCTGGTGGATCGGTGGCGTCGAAGTTGGCCAGCATCGGTAGATGGTCAGAGCCGATGCCTCCAAGAGTACGGAGTAGAGTACGGCGCCGGTCGCTGGATTAAGGCAGGTGTAAGCTCCGTCATTGAGAATCGACAGGCTGCAGTTGGTGGTCCATTCTTCAATCGCACTACCTAGCTGGTCCTCACGTTGATAGGATCCCAGCAGGTGGCGTGAGCGTTGAGGTCACCTGCGATGAGGGTGCGGGGGCCGGAGATGATCACGCCCGGGCTAAAGGTGGCCTTAATGTCCTCACGGATATTGCGGCGTGCAGGTGGGACATGGATGTTGAGATCACGGTCGGTTGCGCTATCTTCTCATGAGTGTGAGTGCATCCGGAACAATTTGTGCGGGTCGCACCACGACGCCACCCCCACGGGAAGGGTGTTCCGTTGGTAGGCCTCAGATCCTGCTCTAGGGCACGCCCCTGTCTGTGGTCCCCAACCCGCGCTTCTTTAGCGTCATCCTCGACAGGAAGCTAAGTTTCGGTCCCCACGTCTGTGACGTCATTGCCAAGGCTCGTGCCCACTGTAACGTGCTGGCCACTCTTGCCAATCAGGACTGGGGCTGGCGCAAGGAGAAGTTCCAGACCGTCTTTAACGCGCTCATTAATCAGTGATGGACTATGTCGCACCGGCCTGGCAGCCGTGGATCAGTAAATCTCGCCGCGACGAGCTCGAGCGCACCTAGAACCACGCCCTCCACCGCATTACCGGCCAGCTGCAGACTACGCCGGTCGAGGCTTTCCGGCTGGCGGCCGGTGTTGTCAGCTACGGCATGCACGCCAGGCGCCTTCTCGCGTGGTCGTGGGAGAAATGCTTCCCAACGAACACCCGCGGCGCCGCGCCGCCTCGGGGACCACCATCCATCGCCTCGTTTGCCCCAGCTGGCGGCTTGCGGCTACGCAGCTCAACTGCCGACCAACATCGATCATCGTCAACCTTTCTTCCCGTAGAGCGCGCGCCTACCCCCTCCCAGCCTCTCGGGAGGCTCCGCAACCTATCGACGTCCGCCACGCCAATCGAACCGGACCTCATCCGCAGCGCCGCCACCGATCGCATCCGGGAACTCGTTGGCTCGCTGTCCCAACCGGCCTGGACAGTCTAACACCGACGGCTCCGCGAACGGAGGCACGATCGCCGGGGGCCACGCCTTCGGTCATCCATGCCGAGGCCCGCCGCAGCTCGCCCGTCACGTCCAGTTTCGACGAGGAAGTCGCCGCTCTGATCGCCGCCCTGGAATGGGCGCACGCCAGCTCCAGCACCTCCCATCTGTTGTCATCTGCTCGGACAGCCGCAGCCTGGTCGACGCGCTCGCTGCCAACAACCGTGGTATCGGCCACGCCCTGCTGGCGCTGGCCCTGACTGACGCGGACATCGCCGTCTAATGGGTGCCCGGCCACTGCGGCATCCCTGGCAACGAGCACGCTGACCGTTTGGCTAAAGCGGGCTGTGCCTTGTCCACTCCAGCCGCCTCCGTCTCGTTCTGTGCCGCTTCTGCTGTCTGTCAGCGAGTCCTCAGAGACCCACCGGCGGCCCATGAACGCATCCGGGATGTCTATCAGCACGTTTCAGCAGCCCGCGACCGTGAGATCGCCACCTCGCGGGCTGATGAGAAGCTACTGGCCCAACTCCGCTCCGGCCACGCCACGGCACTCAGGGCCTACCATGTCGTCCAGAATCCGGCCGTGCCCGCCACTTGCGACCGGTGCGCCGAGGAGGACGATACCATTTTCCACTGGCTCTGCGACTGCGGCCCTCTACACCAGACGAAAGCAGATTTTTGGCACCCCGCGGCCCCCACTGTCGATCCTGGGTTCGGATCCAGCCATCACGCGAGGAGCTAGCCTGTACTCGTACGCACGCACGCACAGCATCAGCAAGATACTCGTAATTCAATAAAAACTAAGACAAAATTAGCCCCGAGGATTCCGACGTACAAACAGTTCTAATAAATTTTCCAAAAATACCCACTATCTTTGCTTAGATTTCATGGAGTTTTTCGACACTCGTGATACCAACCATGGCCATAAGCTATCCAAAAAAGTAGGATAGAGCATACGACGGACGCCGAACCCTTTTTGGTGTTCATAGTCAGCTCTGTTCAGCTTGCTAGCTGAAATTTGAATCAATTTATGGTTTGCGATCGCACAAAAACTAAAATCCCGCCAACCACTTCTTATATTAGCACATTTCTGTGTAAAATTTTCTCGTCCAACCTCGTACTGGCTGCATTCACTCATCAGTTTGCATTCGCTCACCAAAGCTATTGCCCCAACCCGTCCACAGGGTAGCCTGGTGCGACTTCACGGTTCGCCGAGTCGGTCAGTCGCACACGTACTCAGTGCAATGTGTACTGCCAGCCAACATGCTGAACGAAAAGGTGTACATATTTTTATGGTTCTGGTGCTGCCTGCTGCTGACAGCGCTCCTAACTAACATTATCGTGTGGTGCGCGCGGCTCTCGTACTGGCAGCGAGCCAGCTCCGCCCGCCTGTGGCTGGCACTACTGGGAGATTCATGTGATCAGACTGCCGTGAGTGGAACTCTCAGCCACTTCTCACCGGACGCCTTTCTGTTGATGAATCTCATCGCTTTGAGGTTTGGAGATCCCTTCGCGGCCCGACTCCTAAGAGACCTCAATAGCGACGTTATCGTATAGCGGTACTTTCGCAAAATTCAACCAAGAAAAAAATTTGCTAAAGGCGCCAAACTCAAGCTCGTCTATGCACTTTAAGCAAAATTGATAGTTACACCCATACTGACCCAGCTGCAGACACACTTTCTCATGTTGAACAAAGGTTGATTTTTTTTGCCTGTCCATGAAAAAAGCAGAAGGATTAAAGCTAAACAATGCGTCTCTTCTTTTTCCATCATTTGTCGAACTTAGTGGTAAAAGTAAATTAGGTAAATAGTTCTAAACAATCACAGAAACGAGTTTTATAAACAATAATAATGCAGCTGCAATAATACAGGGTGTATCAACCAAATCCGCACAACACTTTTTAATGATTAAATTGCAACTTTGAAAAACCTTTGATATGACCTGATAATATAGTCAAGAATGATTCCCATAAATTTCAGACCATTTCTTTTACGAGCTAGCAAAGTCCTGATTAGCAAACAAAGTTTGCTAATGTTTTGCAAAATTGGTGCAGGGATAATCTTCCCGAAAGAAGGCTGGTCTCCATCAAGCCCTGCATGACTGCAACCCGTTGGGCTGCTATGCTTGGAGCACTTGTGAGCTGGAGGTTATTGTACTTGTGCGGATTTGGCTGATACACTCGATGTGAATGCAGCTTTCCTGCTGGCACAAACATGTATTAATATCAAAGCTTTAACACTGAGGCCTAGAGAGAAATGAAGGCCAGCACCAACATATAAGTAAATTATTATTATATCCAACGCGTTTCGACACAAGCGGTCATCTTCAGGGCTTGCACCAGGGACAACTAAAACCCTCGGGACGCGAAACGAGCCAATTCATGGCAAAAAATATGAGGGGCTCGCTTAAAAGTATTGTTCTATGGCTTTTTCAAGTCTTCTCTGCTATCAGCAGGCAAATTAAAATTGTTTTAGCTGCGGCCAGCAGTGAAGCTAAGCTGAACTATATCAAGAGAAGCATTTTTTATTCACTTGATGAAATGCCAAGAAAGTGCAGCGTATTTCCGTGCTCGTCAAATTACAACTCTGAAGCCGTTCGAACACGGACATTTGCGTTTCCCAGAGATCCACAGGAGCGAGAGCGATGGAGAAAGGCGCTGCCAAATATTCTCCAGGTAAGAAACCAGATCATTTGCTGTCATTACTGCTGCATAATTCCGCTTCAATTCTGCATGCCAGTCTCGTCCAAACAACTTGAAACCCAAAATTTATTATTTTAGAGAGTGACTGACAATATGGGCGTGTGCGTAAAGCATTGGCCAAGCGATGCTCCAATGGTCAAGAAAAACTCTACCGAAAGGCCAATTAATCCTCCTTCTGTTTTTAATGGAGTTCCTAGCTCGTGTTTTGTTCAGAACCAAGGTACGTGACTTAAAGATTGCTCAACACTTAGCGTCTACTTCAAGTATATCGATTTTGCCGCTCACAATTATCTTACTTTTATTTTTACTCTTATTTTAGACCAGGACCGACAGGCCGAAAAGCGCGGTGTTCTTTCTGACGCGAGGTGCGGCGACATCGATGAGATGGACGCTTTTCAGCTGCTTGATTTTTTGCCGGCATGGGAAAGTTTTCGAGCTGAGGTGAAAAATTCGGATGTCGTATCTCGACATGCACTGAACACAGCTATTCTGAACGAAGACGTTTACTTGTTTACGTTAGATAAAGATGGAGACCTGTCTGTTCGAATTTTTGTCTCACCCAACTTTCTGATTCGTGCATTCAAACTGCATACACCGATTTCGGTTCGAGACTTGTTGGGATTTCAACCGACACTCAAGCGCTGGTCGCAACTGGATGCTGTTGTCGTGCGGTGCAAAAATTCCGACGCCAATCCCCAACGTGAAGTCGAAGCGTTTGTTAGTAGAATCAGTGATGATATAGATTCTGACTCTGATTTGGATCCTTCGCTTCAGTTTTTGATTCGACAACTTAGCCTTACATTAGTAAATTGGAACAATCGCCGCTATGACATTTCACTAGTGCGACAGTCAGCATTGCTCTACTTGATCAGTAGTTCGGCTTACTCTTACCTACGGAAGCTATTGCCATTGCCTCATCCCCGAACGCTGCAGCTGCAACTAGCAGGTACAGGAGAAGTTGGCACAGAAACCGACGCAGCCGATGTGATCCAGTCAGTTTTTGCTAGTCTATCAGGAGCTCGGCGAAACTGCGTAATATGTTTGACGAAATGTACATACAACCGTCCGTTCGATGTCGATGCCGTCACCTTCTGGGTCGAGCCGTCGACGATCCGGACCAGGTTGCTAGGACAATTTTGGCTATAATGGTAAAGCCATTACTTGGTGGAAAACCGTTTGTAGTCCGACTATTGCCGACATACATTTTGTCTGCGGAGTTTCTGCGAAAATGCGTCAGCCAAAATAACATCAACGGTGGCCGTGTCGTTGCTCTCGTCAGCGACAATCACCCTAACAACCGCAAGTGTTTTGCTTTATTTAGCGATGGAAGAGAGAAGCCATGGATTGGAACGGATGCTGCACAGGAGTCGGAATTCTTCATGCTGTTCGATTTCGTTCACATTATCAAATGCATTCGCAACAATTGGCAAATGGAAGCGAATGGAATTCTAAGCATTCAACCTCCTGGCGCTGACAGACAGATATCCGCTAAATGGTCAGACGTGGTACGCCTGTACCAAATGGAGAAAGACCACGTAGTCAAGTGCACATGTCTAACTCATGAGGCCTGTTATCCCACAAGCATTCAGAAAACTAAAGTCAGTCTCGCTCTCCTAGTTCTCGATGAAAGGGTTGCCGCTGCATTGAAGTGTGATGGATACTCAGACACTGCGGAATTTATCAAAACCATAGTGAGATTCTGGAAAATTGTCAATTGTAAAAATCCTGATCTACTCGCACGACTACGGGATCCGGACAGGCGACCAGTCTATTCCGTTCAAGATGAAAGCATACAATTTCTTAGCGCGCTCGCGGATTCGTTTGATTCGACACATTGTGGAAAAGGCCGAGCTCGCCATCATTCATTGACGCCCGAGACCAAGTCAGCGCTGTAAACTCACTGCGCGGAGCCTGTGAGATGTGTGAGGTTCTTTTGTCCGACCCACGAATCAGCTACGTTCTGCTGGCTGACTTTCACAGTGATCCACTTGAGGCTGAGTTTGGCGTGTATCGCCAAATGAGCGGCGGCAACTACTATGTATCTGTGGAGCAAGTGCTGCTCAGTGCTCGACTCCGACGAATGAAATTATTCGCATCCCTTGAATTAGCAGACTACAAGCACGATCGGAGCAAATGTTGCAATGAACAGCTGAATGAAATTGAACTGGTGACCATTGATAATTGTGCTGCTAAATCAGAGGAGCTTTCCATTTCGGAGATGGCTTAGCTCTACTATATCGCAGGTAAGCTGGATATTAATTAAAATTTAATTCACAACGAGGTTTTACACAATCTCATAAAAACAATTCAAACCGTGCTTTATTGGAAATTGACAGGTTATACAGCGACTAAAGAAGGCAGGCATCAAAGGAACAGATTTGATATCAGAGACGAGCATTCCAGCCAGCGAATTCACTGAAGAGTTATCTCGCGGAAAGCTTTGTCATCCTCCACAATGGCTGTTAGACTTATCCTGTCTCTGCTACAACAGTTTTATTCTGCACTCTCCTACGTGCGCAACTCGCGTGCAGAAGCTGTTTTATGTTATTAAGGACTTTTACTTTCCAACTAAGACACAGTTCAGCATGGACAGTGTGTCCCGTCGGCTAGCCAACGTTTTTTTCAAAGGACTAGTAAGACGCTCGTCAAAACTCCCACCAATACCGACGACATCCCATGATAGAAAGCTTCGGAAGTTAGAAGCAAATACGGAACTCCAAGGACAAGACGACACAAACAGTCAGTAGCTCGTACATAAAGGAAACGCTGGAACTTCACCTACTGAGCATCTAACTTCCGAAGCTTTATATCATGGGATGTCGTCGGTATTGGTGGGAGTTTTGACGAGCGTCTTACTAGTCCTTTGAAAAAAACGTTGGCTAGCCGACGGGACACACTGTCCATGCTGAACTGTGTCTTAGTTGGAAAGTAAAAGTCCTTAATAACATAAAATCTTCTTGCCGTTGGAGTTTCATCTTCGCTTTCATCCTTTATCTTCTTGCCGTTGGAGTTTCATCTTCGCTTTCATCCTTTATCTTCTTGCCGTTGGAGTTTTTTGTTGATATGGCGGTTACTTTATTGTAAATACATTGTAATTATATCACTGGTTCCTATTCTTTAAATTAAATACTCGACATTGCTTCGCTTTACTATTTAATCTAACCGTTAATGCCTGATAGCAGAGAAGACTTGAAAAAGCCATAGAACAATACTTTTAAGCGAGCCCCTCAGACTTTTTGCCATGAATTGGCTCGTTTCGCGTCCCGAGGGTTTTAGTTGTCCCTGCCTCTGTTTCGTAGCTCAGCCTTGAGTTGGCGCACGTTTAGTCGCTTTGGGCTTGCACTCATGGCGGTGGCTGAGCAAAAAATTGAGAAATGGCGGCGGAGACAAGCCGGGCCGGGTGCAGAGGCTTTAAGCTGGCCGGCGCGGCCAACACCCCCACACCTCAACCCCCCGCCAAAATACAGCGATATGTACAGCGGCACCCCCGGCGCGTCTAACACACCTTACTCAGAGAGTAACGATTGCAACAAACATTTGCATGTACTCGTACTGCTATAATGGTTCTCGGGCAGGTGGCAATAAAAACAATAATTACAAGCTGTTGGCAGTGCGTAGCTCAAGTATCGCCTACCAGAGCGAGAATAGGATCAGAAGTTGGGTTCGCCAACAGGTTCACCTTTTTATATTTTCAATTTTTTCCTCTTGACACCAAAGTTTCCCTTAATACGCACGTGTCTTTTAAAAAAATATGACTTGATGGAAGTACGAGGTAGGTTGAACAGTATTTTGGGGACTCGACAGGCCTACGTAGTTTAGAGTCTTGGCCGCGCTGTACCTGGGATCCCTGTCGGTGTTTTTGGGGGTCTGAGCCGGGTTATTTTATATCACCAAGTGGCACTTTTCAATCAGGTGAATGAGAAAATTCTCGGCATTATTTACTGTGCAGACTTCAGGAGACTCGAGAGTCCTGAACTGAGTAGCACTAAACCAATGTACATGTAGCAAATTTGTGTGCATCAATCAAGCTATAAAATTTCAGACGTAGGTTTGAAGCGAGAAGATGGAAACATGCTGAGCAACTGTTGATCAAAGACAAAACGCGTAATCTGAAGTCTGCGCTTGAAGCATTTGAATTGATCAGTTTTCTAATTCTTGAATGGTTAAGTTATACATAATATTTCCTCTCTTTTCTGTGCCCTTGGCGTGTTCCCCAAATCCCCAAAGCAAGAAGCCATTAAATTAAGAACGGAGGAGGTACAAGTTGCAAAAAAATTGATAGGATTTTTTGGAATTGAGCAAGGATCTGCTGTCCATGGTCACTTCAGTCAATCGGAATCCCAATAGCAATATAATATTTTAGTTTAAAAAATGTTTGTGAATGCTAGGAAGACAAACTGTAATAATTTACATAGGTAAAATTGTAAAAAAATATAGTAAAGTTCAGTTGTTGACAAGCATCCAAGCATACATACTCTGCAAATCTGAGAAATCTAGTGCTTTTATGGCATAAAATAGAAAAATAGGCATTCGCATTTTACTGACCGTCTCGATGTTATTTTAATGCCGATTTCCTAAAGCTGACACCGTTTGAGGGGAAATTTTTGAAAATGTTACTCTAGTTAGTAGTACACGAAGTTAAAGAAAACATTTAAACTATAAATTTTGCATATTTAGGTAGTAAAAGTTAGCTGGAGATCTCATTGCGTCTGAAAAGGCGACAGCTTGCAGCCTTGTTCTTCTTAGAGCGCAACTTTCTAACGAATTAGGCGATGCAGCTCGAGGTCAGACGAACAGCGGCAGAAACTTAGGATTGCCCAGCGGCTCTGGCCTAAAATCAGCCAAGGTATTCAAAAAAAAATTAACAAAATTCGATTACAATAGAAGTCTGGACACTAGCCACTCACCTCGCCCTGGCTTGCGAGGGCAGCTGCGGCCTCATAGCGGTTCTCATGGGTGCTGTTCACATTGTTCCTGACGAACACGGTGCTGGGCACTGGCAGCGAGTGGCTCACGGCCTTGCGGTACTCGTTCCTCTGCAAGTTGTGGGCAAAGCGGTTAAAGTGACGATTGTGGATGAAGCTGGAGCTACAAGATTAAATTGCATCCAGATTAATCGCCGCTGGTTATTTAAGAAAGGCGGTATTTTTAAAGAGAAAACGGGTGAGATGGCATGGAAACATTGCCAAATGAAAACTGTATATTCCCAGGATACATTTTATAGAATCGCTTTGCTTGGCTAACAGCTAAGAGCGAATTCAACTGCAGTTACTTCTTGCCCAGCAAGACTTAAGCTGAAGCTTTAAATACGCTCGTAAATATGAACTGAGAATACACTGGTACTAGTAATATGATTTGAGTAGCAATTTAACATGTGAGCGTTCTAGCGGAAATTTACAAAGCAGGATAAAGTGGCTTGAATAGAACTAATATATAATTTAACTTCACCACTGAAGTATATGTAGATAGTCGGTAAATTTAAAAGCTTTACTTGAAAATGGCTGAAGAAGCGAAGGCAAGAGCCTCTTAGCTAATTAGCATTATCTACATAACTAAATCTGTGAATTAATTAGCTCGTGTTTAAGGAGTTGCTGAACTCGTAACGAATCTTTTTTATGCAATTTAATTCGTTAAAAGGAGACGGCAACTTAATTTTTCGCAAATCTACAAAAAGCTTCAAGACTAAACTAGACTCCCCCTGAAATCGAAAATGAAATTGATAGTGAGCCAATAAAAAACTGCATTACTGAAAAATCTGTCAATCAAGAAGCAAAAAATTTACTCAAGTACTCACCTGGGAATCTGGGTGATGCAGCACCTCCTGCAGGTTTGCCTTCCGAATAGTGGGCTGGTACGGCGCGCCAGCCCCAGGGCGGCCGAACATTCCCTCGAAGGTGTTGGCGTGTTGGTTCGCCTCCTGAACGTCTTGTAGACGCTCCAGCTGCCGCAGTGCCGCTCGCTCCTCTGCTGCACGCTGCAGGTCGGTGCCGTAGGTGCCTGCGTCATCAACAAACGCTGGCAGGTGCTGAAGTCGCAAACAGGATTGAATTTTGACCTATGCTGTGATTCTGATGACTAATCATGACATAGCTTACTCAGTTCCCGAAACTTCATGCTAATACATTTTTATTCGGAGCCTAATTGAGTAAGTACTAAGTTTAATATAGCTCTTCACAACTGGCACAATCTAGCTGGCACTTCAAAAACAAATAAAAAATACCTGGTAGCCGGTGACAGACTGGAACTTGTGCCTTGGCGTCTTGTAATTAATGTGGGTTATGTCAGATGAAGGAAGATGCTGATCCAAAAGGTATCCGGTGTGAGGGTCCCTCACCGGCTTGCCCACCGCTCCTCGAGCCAGCTGTTCCGTCAGGAAGTCGTCAACCTGCGGCGTTTTGAAAATAAATCTAGCGTGAGGACGTGAGCGTGATAGTATGTGACCTCTGACTGATGGAGTAATTAGGTTAAGGCCTAGCCTTGAAATTTAAACACGCTTGTGTTGCAGATTGGATCGTGCCTTGAATATCATGCGACAGTACCCAGGAGTATCTAAAATTTTGATTGAACATACCGGTGCTCTTCGCTGCTGCTTCTCAAGACGCCGACTGAGACTCTGTTCGATCATTTCTTGCTCTGAAATTCGTTTTAAGGCAAAATCAATAGTAAAACTGCCTCATCCACGCTTTGATTAGTGAGTGAGTGAGCCAGAGAAGTACTAGCTGATTACGCTCGGTGCCCAAGTTCAGCAATTTATTAATTATTCAAGTTTACCACCCTTCAACAATACGCAATGTAACTCGTCCACGTATCATTCATAGCGTTACATTATGCACCATTTCAATGCTACACTGAAGAATCAGTTACATGTTAATAGTTTGAAAACTCACGCAGCTCTTGCGAGTAAATTCTGGCAGCCAGAGCCTTGCGTTGCTTCTCAGAGACGTGCTCTTCATGCTCGATGGCACCATAAACGGATGGCACGAGGTTTCCCTTGCTGTCCACAATGGGCGCCCCGGAACCGGGCTTGCCAAAGGGAAAGTAGGGGTCGCCAGAGCCCCCGTAGTAGCGATGGGAGGGCGGAATGTGCTCCCCTTGGGGACCACGGAATGTCGCACCATCAAAAGTTAGCCGAGGCAACGTGTAAGGATTCCCTGGTGCCGCTTGCGCCTGCTGGCTGGCCACACGGTAGGCCTCTGAGTCTAGCGGGTACAACACACTGCCGTCTCGCTTATCGTGGAACGGGTAGCGGTGCACGTTGCCCTCCGAGTCTCGCACCGGAGTGCCATAGCCTTTGCCCCAGGGGTCGTAGGATCCGAACGGATTGGCCGGGTTGTGTGGCTCGAACTGGAAACGGTCGGGGTATATAAAAGTTTTAAGAATTTTACTTTTCAAAGTGTCCACAGAGGCCCAATTAGTTGCTAGACTAGACACTTCGCTATGCGGCACCAACATAGTAAAATCCCTGCCAGTGATATCCCAGTCAGTGAAAACCCTGTCAACATCCCACTTAACAGACAAAATGCACTTTACAATCAAATACTATACTGTAATAAAGTTTTATACAACTGAGCCACTCCCTCTCTGCATCACTCCCTATCCTCTCAGTATCACTCCCACTCAATATTATTCCCCCCATTATCACTCCCCCTCATTAGCATCAGCATCAGCCGCCCTCAGAATAACTCCCTCTCAGCATCCTTCCCTCAGTTCCCTCAGCCGATCATTTACATCCTCCCACGCACAGTCCCTCAGTCCTGCCCTCATTCGGGGTCAATCTATTGTACGAGCTAAATGATTTATCGTAACATTGATCAAAAGGTTAATCCATTGTTCAAGAAATTAAAAGTAATTTTGACTACTGCTGTGACGCTACTATGATTATCAAGACAGCGCATTTTGCTGCTTTTTGCTGTTACAAGCCTCGTAATAACTACTCAGCAAACAAAAAACTTTCTTTAAGCGAAGCCATTAATTATTTCAGTGCCTGCAATATCTCAGTATTATTATCATTTGCGGTCCTCTTAAAAATATGTCCTCACTAAACTGCTCATCTCTTGGTAAACAACTCGGTAAGAAAGGTATTATAATACTTGACTTAGCTGCAGGGGGGCTCCGTGCATCCGGAAACAGCGAGGAGGCGTTGCCGCCCATTTCGCTAACCCCTGGCGAGTATTATAATACTACTACGCTCGTAGTTTCCTTTTGCCTTACTCGGCCAAAACTATCAAAATTAATATTAATATCTTACTCGGCCAATCTTCTTCTGAACCTGCAGCAATTGGTTTGGTGCTCCAGCACCAGGTTTTCCGTATGGATCATACTGCAACTGCAATGGATGAGAATGAGTGACACATACTAAACAATGTACTTAAAAGTGAATGACAATTAATGGCAATGCAAATAATTGAATGCATCTAAATACTCGTAAGCTGAAAGAGTCAAAGATGTTTAAAGAACAAACCGTTTGCAGCTCTTCCTTTAGCTCATGCTGTCTCTCGACCTCGCGCAGCATCGCTTGTTGCTGCATATGATGGTCTGAATAAGTTAAAGTCTATCATTTTGATTTCCTGTAAGAACCTTTTGGTCAAAAATTGCAAAGTGAATAAAAAATCATCGCCTACCTAGCTCTCTGGCGTACTCCTGACCGTTCGGATTTTTGTACCGGATTGGATCGATGGGATCCCGACCTTTTTTGACTTCTTGGAAGCGGATCATGGGGTCGCCTGGAACCTGTGTCAGCAGCTCGCCACTCTCTGTTCTTATAGGAGCTCCATGACCAGGTCGATTGAAAGGTAGCTGTGGGTTCATTTGGGAGGAATTCCATGCGCTGAGGTGCTAAGTGTAGTTTAAACTCATAACCCACTGTACACCGCTAAACAGAGTATAAAGTAATGGAGATAAAAAACCGGCTTGCTGTAAATATGCAGACTGACTGACTGACTGAGTGTTCACCGTGTCTATTCCCTAGTGTTAAAACTTGCGGAGGTTATCAGTAGCTTATCTCCGCTACACCAAAGACAACGGAATTATGTGCAAATATATACATCTATATTTAGTCCGAGTTTATCTCCGGCGGAGAAATTAATCTCCGCTCCCTGTATAGATCCATCGCGCCTCACATGCCGTGAGTTATGTATATGATAATTTATAATAGTCATTTATTAAGCATTCTACGGCTAGAATGTCCGAGGCTGCATTTAGTGTTGCCCTTGAGTGTTGCCAAGGGCATTCTAGCCATCGACAATTTAATTTAGTGGCTATTATTTTATATGAAATCAGATTGCTTATTTTGGGGATATTCCATCTGGTCCCCTTACCCCTTGCTCTTCCGGCTGGTCCGATGGCACATCTTGCTCCAGAAACTTCTGCTTCTTCAGGACCTCCGAGTCGACGCCCCTGGGGGCACCATGGCCTGGTCGGCCCCACGGATTGTAATTGCTGAGCATGTGCATATCCTGTAATAAAGTGATAAGCATAACTACTACTTTCAGTAGAAGAATGTGAAATAAAATACTTTGTAAACTGTTGGGAACAACCTGACGCTTCTCCAACTGCCTCTCCAGCATCTGTCTCTGCTTCTCCTGCTTGTAGCGCTGGATGTCCGCCTCCGCCTCTATCTGCTGTCGAGCGATTTTCTCCTCCTCATTTTCACTGCAGCAGTTTAGGGATACCACGGATTATCGTGGCCAATCTTGAGCCTATTTCACCCAGTCAACTTCCGAATCGTTAATAAAATTCTAGCAACAAATCATTTCAAAATCAAGGAATAATCATTTAGCGTACATAAAGAACTCATTTTTCATGACAAATTTACGAATGCCGAATTTCAACGAACTGAAGAGGTAAACAGTTTTGAGATTTTATCCAAATCCTAAGTTTTACAATTTTTACACATACCCGATGTGCAAGCTTTATTCTCATCATCATTCATAACGTAAGTCTCGTTCATCACAGCGACTGGAATGATTTCCTTTTTGATACGAGCATTTATTACCCAGTAAAATAGCATGCCAAAACCTTTCTGGGTAGCCGCTCTTGCTTTGGTTAGTACAGATTATTCAAATGCTTCGAAGTGACTCTGGATTCGAATAATGATCTTTAACAGTGATATATTTGCTTATTGACCAAGGAGGGGTGGCATTTCACATAATAATCGGGCTTGACTTTCGCTGTGTCGAATACTTTTTTTAAAGTATTCAATTAAAATTACTTCTTTGGCACCTGGAATACGTTTTCTTCTCTGTGCATGTGAACTTTACAATGGCGCAGAGCATATTGCGAAACCATGAGTCAAGAATTAGCTGCTAAAAACTCACTATTCACAGAAAATCACAAAAATCAAGGGGGTCCTGGCGATTTCACAAATAGTGGAAATGGAAATTCATGTAAATTATCATGTAAGGGCAAAGGCTCTAAAAATTATCTCTAAGGTGATCCGAGAGCTGATAAAACAAGGCCGGTGAATCTGGACATAGATGAGGTTTGAGCGGACGTTTTTATGAGATGTTCCGGTCACCACAGAGCGCAGCGAACGCCGAAATAAGCGAATCGCCCAGGAGCGGCTCGCTTCTCTCTGATGAGGAGATAATGGCATCGAGTGCTTGCAGCACCATTAATACCCGATTGATGAAATGAAGTGAACAGTTTTTCCATGAAGTTTTATTTAGGGCAGTTGGCTAAAGTACACATCCACATCCTGATTAGTTGCGAACCTCAGCAGTCCATAAAGTTTTTTAAGTATAATTAAAAATAATTATATAACTCAGCTACCAATTCGAGAAAATGGCAGGCAAGGGATTCGTGCCAGAGTAATTTATGATCGTACCTTTGTTTTCAGACTTTTTTATCAAATGTGCCACAGAATCCGTGCACAAAGTGCAATGGGAAGAGATTCGTTAGCTGCGCTTCTAGTGAGCAGATAAATAAATTAAACTAAAGTAAAATAAGAAGAAATATTCTGTGCATTGTGATGAAGAAACCCTTTGCTTTAAATTATTACCTTGCTTTAACAATATTTAAGTCCGAAGATCACCTGTATAATGGAATGAGAGCTGCCTGCCATGTCTGTCCACTCGAGCAGGGGATTTGGAGTTTCATTGCATTTTCAGCGCAGTTCATTCAAGGCTTATTTAAGGAGGATCAAATAAAAAGGACTCACCTCAGATATGGATTCACACCCTTTCCGCGCTTTAGCGATGGCACCGCTGGTCTGAAAAGTAAAGAAAATCAAGAAAAACTTGAACATCATTGTAACCGTGCAGAATTGAAGAAGAAAAGCATCTGATTATGAAAGAGCGCCCAGTTAGACCTGCTATCTGGGCAAAGTGCATGTACATATACAAAGTACAAACTAACAAAGTACACTTATTTACTATGTAACTTTGTTGAACAATCGCCGAAAGATGCATGCGGGACGCGCGCTCATATTTCCGACACTATTCAACTCAGCTTCATACTATACAGTCTACCAATATTCGGGACTTGTTGGCCATATTCCATGCTTATTTTACGCTTATACAATGATAAGGAGGGGCTTGATAATAAGTAAGAGAAAGCAGTCACGTGATGAAATTTGTACATGGGGTGCATCGGGAGCAATATTGGAGTAATGACCAAAATTTATTTTACTTGCTATTGTACGTATCCATGTGGGAAGTACGCTCGTATATATACAATCGACCATTTTGCGTAGTTAACACAACATGCGATTATGAAAGAATTTGAGCAAAACCAAATAGTTGCTTCCAGAGCCGCAGGTGATTACTGCTCTGTCACGGGAGTTTAACGAGAACTTACTGGTCGCGATCAAATCCCAATGGCCTGTCGGTGCTGATAGGCGGATTCAGTAACTGACTCAGCGATTCCTCCTTTTTCAGCTGTTGGTGGTGCTGCTGGTCTGAAGCAGTTTAGAGTAGTTTAAATTCACTTTCTTGATAAAAATAGAAACGGACTCGTATAGCTCATGCTTGTCAATTTTACTATGCTAGGAAACTTAGCAATCATTGTACTAGCTTGTATAAATGCTGCAAATCCAAATATACTAATTATATACTAATGATAATTTAGTCTGAATTGAATACCCTTTTCTCTTTGTCTCTTCTGTCCTTGAACCTCCCCTAGCTCTTCTAGCCCCACAGGGCGACCTTCGCTTCAGCAACAATATTGTGTAGTCCTAAACACATGTTAATCGAGCGGGGTGTCCCTTTCGCTTATTGCCTCGTAAAATTTACTTTTACCTTGTCAAACAACTGAACTATCATCAGTGACTATAAATTTTCCTGAAAATGTGCGAGTACATGTAATCAAACAGACAGGTGAGAGTCTGCTCGCACGAGTGTAATACACGCTTGTAAATCAATTATGACACCTACTTCTGCTACTTCACTAAAAGCTATAGATTTTATGAATAAGTTATATACTGAGATATGCTTGATGCAGAGGCGCTGCAACACTGGAGTCTCTCTTCATTGGCTGCGTATTCGGCGTGTGATTGTTAATTTTTGCGGGACAGTAAGCGAAATGAAACTGACTTGTCTCATCCGATTGCTAAAAGAAGAGCAATTGCTGGTACATGCTTTACTTTTCACATGGGAAAGGATGCATACAAAATCAAGAAAGTTCTGCTAGTAATAGTACGAGTAAGCATCCGATTGCAGCTTTTGCTCTTATAAGCAGCTACTATAAAAAATTGGTTACAACAAACCTAAAAGAATAGAGTGAGCGAAAGGGAAGCGTTTTAACGGGAAGTGTGTAAAAATGAAAGCAGAAGCAAAATACACAAGATGAACTTAAATTTATTTACTATTAGTCTCATACAGCGGTTGGCAACCTCAGGGGCCAGATAAAAAATCTATAGCACACGACTGCGGGCCAGGGCAGAGAGAGGAGAGGGAAAAGAAAAGAGAGAAGAGACGTAGGAGAAAGAATAAGAGGGAATAAAGGAGAAGAGAGGAGAGATGAGAGAGGAGACATGACAGGAGAGATGAGGAGAGAGGAGAGGGAAAAAATAAGAGAAGATAGAAGAGAAGAGAATAGAGAGGAGACAAGAGAAGATGGAGGAGAGAGGAGAGGAGAGAAGAGAAGATGGAGGAGAGAGGAGAGGAGAGAAGAGAGAAGAGAGCTGAGAAGAAGCATAAACAAACCTATTTATTGCTACTTTATTGCTATTTAGGCCGCGTTGCTATTTTGAAGTTTCAATGGACCCGAGGACCGGATACGAGAGGCTTCGTGGGCCGGAGTTTGCCGACCCCTGGTCTCATGCAATGGCTTCAGGGTTCATTGGATTCATTCATACGCCAAATTTTGTACATTGTGTTAAATACTCCTAGCTCGTATTAGCGTTACTTTTCAAACCAAATCACTCACTCTTAGCAGCACTGCAAGCCTAGTTAGTAAATGAAAAAGGCTATATTTATATACCAATTTTAGTGGTTTTACTGAGCAATGCGTTCACAAAGATTGCCATTAGAAGGGTTGGATATGTTAGAATAAATTTCCAAATATGCCATTTATCAAAGTGCAATATTAAAACATTAAATTGCTCAAAACACATTGTTACAAAGAATGAATGAACTTTGATAAAAGAAAAAAATTACAGTCATCCTTTTGGGATTCTTTTGAGCTGGGCACAGTCAGAGGCATGCGTGGCTTCTGCATCAGCTGGGTTGGGTAGCCTTGAAAACGGGCATCACCAATAGCTGGCTGGCTTGATGTGGGATTGTATGGGTCTCTGCCTGGGGTGTCTGAAAATTTAACCAGTCAGAAAACGAATAACCACTAATTATTTACAATGCTTAATGCTCCAACAATGCTTGGGCCCAACAAAAAATTATTTTGTTGTTATATTAAGTATCTGTAGTTACATTCTTACTGAACACTCGTACTTAGTTTTTAAACTATATTTTAAGTACTATTGTATTGGGTCTATTTTGAAGAGAAACAATATATCCATCATTTGTTTAGGGTCTGTAGAATGGAGCACAAATACTATCATATTTAGTAGCATGATACTAATACTATTATAAATTGATGCCTCAGTCAAGCTGGTATCACATCCAATGTGGAAAATTCTGATCGCCCTGAAGGAGCAGTTGGCATCAGAAATTAGTCAAATGGAGCGACAGGGCATCATCGAAAAGGTCAACGCCTTCTATGGGATCAGTAACATGGTCATGATGCAATTGGAGCCAAATCAAGTTCGGCTTTGCGTGGATCTGCAACAGGCGGTGATTGCAGACCGCTATTCTGTGCCGTCAACTGGACCTAGCTGTCGGCGAGTCTCAATGGCTCAAAGTGCTTCAATAAGCTTGATAAGGTTTACTAGCATATTCCTAGTCTATGCGTGTTTGGCGCTGTTATCATCTTCTGGAAGGAGGATGTACGAGCTAGCAACTTCTGGACATACATATTAACTATTCACCGTGCCAAGCTTTTAGAAATTGAAAAGCCAGACCTCCAAGCTCTGATTTCCAAGGTCAACGCTCCTGAAGCAGCCGAGACAAACTCTACTGAGATGGCGCATAAAGCAGAACCGATGGCTCACCTGCGTTCCTCCAAGAGGCCGGCGTCCAAAGGTCAGCGAAAACAGCCAAGAGTCTCCGGCCAGAGTCACCCAGGCAAGTTGGGCAGCGGGGGCGTGTGTGCCAGCTGCGGGTGTTCTCAGTCGGTAGCAGTGCAAACAAGAACGGCGCGGTGAGAATCTGCGACGACTACAAGCTGACTTACAACGCCTAGGCCAGGGAAGAGCTATACCCATCGCCGCGTATCGAGGACCTGTTTGTCAAGCTTTGGCGTGCAAGCGGTCCAAGCTGGTCTTATCCAATGCTTTTCTGCAACTGCCGCTATCCGAGGACAGCAGGGCCTATTTGACGATCAACACGCAGCGCGGTCTATTCCAGCTGAATCGCGTGACGTTCGGAGTTCGGAAGTAAAGGTACTTCAACGCCTGCAAGAGGCGGGACTGCGGCTGAACAGTGAAAAATGCGAGTTCTTCCGTGACTATGTTGAGTAACTGGGCCATTGAATCGACAGCAACGGACTCCAGCCGATCTCATCGACTCACCAGGCGCAGCGACGAGTTGAGCGTCGAGCAGGGCTGCGTGGTATGGGGCGCCGACGGCCCTGCGGCAAGGACGAGCTGCACCAGGCGCACCCCGGAATCAACAGCATTTGAGCTCTGGCCCGCAGCTACGTCTGGTGGCCAGGCCTGGACAAGCAACTCGAGACGTGCTCAACCGAAAGGTTGCATGCTCAACCAGGCCGACCCGCCCAAGGCACCAATGCTGGCCGTTTCCGTCTGAACTATGGGCGAGGCTGCACCTGGACTTCGCAGGCCCTATCGACGGTCGCACCTATTTGGTGATCGTGGACGCCTATAACCAAGTGGCTGGAGGTTCTTCAGGTGCACAGCGTCACGTCTACAGCTATCATTGAGCGGCTCCGCGAGTTCTTCGCCAGACTGGGTATCCCCCGGGTACTAGTTTCCGACAACGGCACGCAGTTCACATCTGCGGAGTTCGCCGAATTCACTAGACGCAACGGCATCCGTCACGTCTTCTCTGCGCCGTTTCACCCGGCAATGAACGGCCAGGCGGAGAGATTCGTCCAAGTGCTCAAGCGGCACCTGGTCAAGAGCGGGCACTCAGAGGCCTCTCTGCAGCAGATGTTGATGACCTACCGCAACACGCCGCACTCCATCACCGGATCGGCCCTAGCCAGCTGCTCATTGGAAGAAAACTGCGCAGTCGGTTGGACCTGCTGATGCCATTGCTGATGGACAGCATGCAACAACGTCATTATCAGGAGGTGGAGCACCAACCGCAGGCGCGCGACTTCCAAACCGGCGGTCTTCTGCGCAATTTTAGCTTGATCGCCAGGATCCCGATGGAGGCACCAGTTGGACCGAAGCACAGTGCGATCTGCCGGCGCGTGCAACTGCACTGTTGAAGCTGATGGCACCATCCACCGACGGCACACTGATCAGCTGTTGACAAATTCGCTTCCCGATGCCGAGGTCATGTCATCGACAGAACTCTCCGATGCGACGATCCCAACAATTGCTGAGGTACCAGACAAGGTTCACTGGAGTACCGATAGACAGCGAGATCATCAACCCTGCTGACACCATCGGTGGCATAGTTGAGACGGACACTCAGGCTAGATGTTACCACAGCAGCTCAGCTAGACAACCGCCGGATCGACTTCAACTATGATTGGGGACTGTTAGTTTACCTGACTGGGGTGCTTCAAACTTTAGGGGGGATGTCGGATGTTAGTGCGCACGCACTAATACTCATATTATATCCAAAGTTTAGTTTACTGGGCAGGGGCAGTGGCCCACAAATATATACTTATATAGGATACTCAAAGAGATGGACTGCGGACTACGAAGTACCGTTATTGCATATTGCATCGTCTTATTCGCCATAACTCGACATGCTCAATCTAGATTCTAGAATATAGACCCTTTCATTGCATAACTCTAACTTAGTCTGCAACATACAATGTTATAATATAAATTTATACTTCAACTTCAGTCTTGGAATCCAGAGTGTTGTTAAAGACGCACAACAGATAGCAAAAAAGACTTTGAATGAAATAGCAATAAGCGTATAAAAATCTGGAGTAGCATACATAGTATTCAACTTTATTCTTTCCATCTATCTCTCTCTAATTATAAAAAATGAGTAAGCATGAATAATTTATCTGTCTGAATATTAAGTTTGCTGGCTTGTTCAAAAAGCAGAAATACACAGACAGACCATTTTTAGTATATGGATTTAGTATATTTGGAAGTACAGATGGAAATTGGCAATCATTAGCAATATATGTATATAAATAAATGATTCTCCAATGTTTTCTAAAATAACTTCCCTAGATCCAATGCTTATTATTATTATAAAATTTAAAATATGTAGAAAAAAATCACATATTTATGACATCTTACTTTTTGTTTACTATAAAACTAAGTATACTAAAGATGTTGCTTTTATGCTACAGAAAGAAAACATGACAAAAAATAAAATAATGCACAAAAATATTTGTCACTATAAAAAGACTTGAAACACTTTTGTATTAAAATTTCAGAACAGTAAAAACCTTTTGTTTACATTAGGAATTATCTCTGAAAATTATATCGATCGAGTATGGGTACGTGAAAGATCAATTTTTAATGAAATTCTGTGGATTATGCGCCTATTAATTAAACTTTAAAAGCCACGATCTGCCCAAATTGAAGAATATAATATTATCAAAGATTTTTACAAATAATTTATCTTACTGTAGCACTAGAAAATCAAGAGTGGATAAAAATAGAAGCCATGGACATGATGGTTTCAGTTTTTACCTCGGTGTATTTAATCTAGGTGGCTGAAATGAATTAGCTTAGCATTTATTTTAAAATACTTACCATCGTGGGTCAAACTAATCCTTCCGATATCTCTCATGGGTTCAAGCACCTGACGACTCATTTTTAGTCATAAAACTTAATAATAAAAAACAGATTACTAGGACCAGACATCCAAAGTCAAAGATATGACCTCGTCGAAAAGACGATAGTTTGCGTCTGATCTTGATGGAATATTATGGCCAATTTAAATACATATCAGTTGCCGTGGAAGCCAAGTCGTCGACAAAGTCGTTAGTAACGAATATGTACATTCGAAATCGGACCCTCTAGGCAGATGGCTTAAAATATTAAAATATTAGGTCAATCAACTCAACGTAAACGCTCTTTTTGTGCGACTGTTCCTCGGTCCCTTGTACTGTCGCCTGTGTAGTGTGACTTTTCAGTTTGCTATAATTTTCATTTTCACGCCCGACAGCGTGGGAAACTGCATGGTCGACGACCTCCGCAGGGGACGGCGAAGTGAGCTGGCTCGATATATGCAATGCACGTGCAAGCGAAATGGACCGAGAGACAAGTCGATCACCATACTGGCCCATGCCCCAGATTCGGCTCGCCACCTTTAACACCTTGCACCCTCAGTCACATGTGGATTGAAGCTGCAGGAGCAAGGACCACTGTATAAAATGTTGTATCTACGTGGTCCTCGTGCAGGAGCTGACCCGCGGTTGGCGGCCATAAACTTGGGCACATATGCCCAGCGGCCCGATATCAGCTGCATTGAAGAATTAAGCAGCATATGTATAGAGGGAAGAACTAGCAACTGCCGCCACACTGCAGCTGATTGGCGGGCCATCAAACCAGCTGACGGGTGGGCCAGCAGGAGGTCCAGCGCGGTTTCTGGCGCGGACTCCATCCAGCAACGCAAAGCCAGCATCTTAGTATCGCAAGTTACAGCGCGACGTACTCAATGCTCGACCTGCTCCAGCTAGCCGACTCTCCATTGTTACCGCGATACGGCCAATTCGCCCCTTATAGCTGCAGCTAGAGCAGTCCGAAGACGCAGCGGGGAGGCGAGAGTCGCCCATTCCGCTACCAATTCGCCCCTGCCAATCATATGACTCGGCCTGAGGAAGTTGGCCGCGGGCCTTGAAGACGCGGGCCCCATGCATGTGATCGCTTTTATAGAGCTCTGGGGTCAATTCCATTCGGCCGAGTCAATTTATTTATAAAAATACATGTAGTACATGATAATGATCGTCGAGTTGTGCCATTTTTAGACTCAACAGGACATCATATTGTAGACTGGTCCGGAATACTCAGGTAAGAACGACCAAGAGTATATATATGACGTAGTAGTCGTTGAATTCGTACGTATAGGATGCAAAATTAACATTCATATGTACATATATTAGAATCCTAATCAAGGACTACTATAAAGACTATACCAGCTAAATAGTTTTATTATTTTTTAATTTTTGAGCAAAGTCATGTGGATCTTGTTCTACTTAAGCATGCAGCCTCAATAGTAAATAAAATACTACTATAAAATAAAATGTTGTCACGGCAACATTGTTACAATGCAGCTGAAACATAAAATGTCACGGCAATATCTGTGCAACACTGTCAACATTGGTACAACATAAACTGGCACTAGGGGTAGACTACGAAGTTTTCCTAGTGGTCTTTATAGATCCTAATTTTCTAAACGGAAAGTTCTATCAATGCATTTATCAATTAGAGCTGTCTGTACGAGAAAAAGAAAGGCAATTGACATATGTCTGTCCGTCTGTCTGGCTGTGTTTGTCTGTCGACCTGTCTATCTGTCTTTTAGTGCGTCTGTAGATAAACATAAATAGGTCTGCATGCGCGTCTCCCTATCAAAATAATAACAAAAAGTTATACTGATATGATAAACTTTATTCTCCGTATCGTTTTTTCTTCAGTAAAACGTGTCTCCTGAAAATTTCGAATAAACGTAGTGTAGCCGCGTATTCTTGAGTTTTAACTGCCGGGACTTCTTTAGTCAGAGAAAAACTTGATTTATTTGCGTTCCAGCTTGCTTGATTAAATAGACTGACCGCGATGGGGGAGGGCAGGGTGAAAAACGCAGCTTAGAAAATCCTAACCAATCGGATTTCGCCGATAGGGTAGGCACTAAGCACTCTATTGGTTGGGGCTCGTTATTCACGCGTTTTCAGCCAATCAGAAACAAAAAGAAATTTCTAGAAAAGGCTATACGCAGGGGTGGGGTGACGCAGAAAGAAATACGGAGAAAACACTAGAAGTGCACGCGCACGCAAATTGAGCACTATTACAAAAGCTCCCCTTTCAACAGTTTAATGTCCTCATTAAACCCAAGGGGTGGAAACGACAGATGAAAGCTACTCCAATAGGGAAGAACAGAACCAGCTGTAGCAAATAGAACAATTCGAGATAACCGGGTTTCGAACAATTAAATCTAAATCAGGATTACTAAGCTAATAGATAGACGCTATTAAAAAGTTCTAGACCTACGACCTATAAAGCAAAACTGCTGGCTACAACCAGTCAGTCAGTCCTCAACGTGCGTTAGTCAGTCCTCAGCGTCAACAAGTTGCCCTTCATCGTCACTACTGGCGTCCTGATCAGCACGCTGAGCAGACTGGGTCCGTTGCAGACACGCTCGCTTCAACTTGTTGACATGCACGACGCGCCCCTTGATCTCCCCGTCCGTGTAATTGATCGGCCGCACCAAGTAGTTGACAGGTGATGTCTTGCGCATGACTTTAAATGGGCCTGTCCACGGTGATTGATGCTTCGGAGGCAGACAGTTGGTCCTGGACAGCACAGCAGGCGGAACGAACAGCCACACTAGATCGCCGGTGCGAAACTTGCGCTTCTGGGCTTTCAGATCGTAGTACCGCTTCTGCCGTCGTTGAGCCGCGCCAGTTGACCTCCGCACAGCGTCAAAGGCGTCCTGCAGTCGTTGAATGGTCTCTACTGCGTACTGGCCGACGACGGATGGAGGCTCTGGGGACCGATAGACAACGTCCAATGGCAGAACCACCTCCCGGCCCGTCATCAGGAAATGTGGGGAAAATCCGGTCGTCGCGCTGATGCTGCTTCGATAGGCTAGGAGACAGTACGGCAGGGCGTCCTCCCAGTCCAGCGGATCGACAGTTTGAAGGTGGCAGCGCAACATCTGATGGAGTGTCCGATGAAATCTCTCCACGAGGCCGTCACATTGAGGATGATAGCCCGACGTTCGAGTCTTGTCGACCTCCAATAGTGTACAGAGACTGCGAATGATGCGGCCATCGATGCTCTTGCCGCGGTCGGAGTGGAGAATATGCGGAGCACCCCACCTGGAGATCCAGTTGTTGAAGAGGGCCTTGGCAATTGTCGTCGCCTTCTCGTCCGGAATCGGCACCAGCTCCGTCCACTTGCTGAAGTAGTCGACGATGCTCAGGATCCGATCGTTGCCGTTTCTGGAAGCGCCGACCTTGACAATGTCGAACCCGACACGCTGCATTGGAAACCCTGCAGTGATGGACTGTAGCGGCGCCCGCTTGATAACCGGAGTCTTTGCCCGCTGGCAAACCTGGCATGACCGAACGGCCAACCGGACGCTCTCCGACATTTTTGGCCAGTAGCAACGCGTCTTTAGGCTGGCCAGCGTCTTGACTTCGCCCAGGTGGCCGACGTTGTGAATCTCGTCGACAAATTCGCGTTGTCGGCAGCGGGGAATGACGGGTACTGGCTTTGTGTTGACCAGCCTGTGCAGTGTACCGTTCACGAAACACAAGTCATGCACCTTCTGCGCCAGCACCAGGCTCTCCGGCGGTACTCGGTCGCGTTGTCGGTCGGTAAACCTAGTCTTGCCGTCGGCCAGCAGTCGGAACACCGGACTGATAACCGGATCCTGCAGCTGAAGCATACGTAGCGTCGGTGGCCTGTTGTCTGCCGCTGGCGCTGCGGATTCATCTTCGTTGGTGTCGTCCTCGCTGCTGCTGCTTTCTTCGCTGTCGTCCGACCGGGGCTGATGGATTTGCTTGCGCCTTGATGGCACGGTGCCGACGCAGACATGCACATTGTCGGTCTGAACAGCTTCGTCGGTAGCCGTCGACACTAGCTTGATGGTCGCTGCGTTGATCTGGGCGGCAGCGGCGGCATCACTGTTGGCGTCGGTCTGGCAGGCAACCGAGGATGTCGTCCTGCTGGTGGTCTCATTTGTTGGTCGACACACCCGACACTGGTTGGTACAGCGCTGCTGCTGACGGGACAGCGCATCGGCGTTGTTGTGTTGACGGCCCGGCCGATAGAGTACTCTGAAGTCGAACTCGTCTAGCGTCTGCAGCCACCGCGCGAGTTGACCTTCGGGCTCCTTGAATGTCAGCAGGTGCGTTAGAGACTGATGATCGACCCGCACGGTGAACTTCCGAGGCAGCAGGTAATTCCGGAACTTCCTGACATGCTCAACGACGGACAGCAGCTCCCGCCTCGTTACACAGTAGTTGCGCTCGGCTTTTGTTAGTGCTCTGCTGGAGTACGCGATGACTCGTTCTTCGCCCGCCTGCAGTTGAGAGAGTACCGCACCAATGGCGCAGTCGCTGGCGTCAGTGTCCAGAATGAACTCCGAGCTGGTCGCACTAGTATCCGGGAAGGCGAGGATTGGAGCAGAGGTCAGTGTTGCCTTCAGTTGGTCGAATGCTTCTTGGGCCTTGGACGTCCACTGAAACCTTTCTGTCGGAACCGTCAGGCGTCGTAGCGGCTCGGCGATCTTTGAATAATCCCGAATGAACCGTCTATAGTAGGCTGCGAGACCTAGGAAGCTCTTGACCTCCTTGGAAGTTCGGGGTGTAGGCCAGTCTCGGATCGCAGCAGTCTTTGACTCGTCGACGGTGATACCCGACTTGGAAACTCGATGGCCCAAGACGATCATCGTGGTGTTGGCGAAATGGCATTTAGATGGCTTCAAGCGTAGGTTCGCGTCCCGCAGCCGCTCGAACACCGCCCGCAGCCGATAGTTGTGCTCCTCGATAGTCCGGCCCATGACAATAACGTCGTCGATGAAGACCAGGCACGCTTGCCAGGTCAGGCCTTGGAGCACCAGCTGCATGAGGCGTTGAAAGGTTGCCGGGGCATTGCGCAGACCAAACGGCATGACGTTGAACTCGAAGAGGCCTTGATGGCAGATGAAAGCAGTTTTCTCTTTGTCGCGCTCCTCGACCTCAACCTGCCAGTAGCCACTCTCCAGATCGAGTGCCGAGAAGTAGGCGTTGCCTTGCAGCGCATCGAGTGTGTCGTCGATCCTCGGAATTGGAAAAGCGTCCGGCTTGGTGACCTCATTGAGCAGTCGATAGTCTAAGCAAAAGCGCGCTGTCCCGTCCTTCTTACGAACAAGCACGATTGGCGAAGCCCAAGGCGATGAAGACGGCCGGATTACTCCTTTGGTCAGCATGTCGTCGATCAATTCGGCCTGCTTGTCGATGACTGGACGCGCTGCACGCCGCAAACCCTGCCGGATCGGCCTTGCCCCGCCGGTGTCGATGCGATGCTGCAGGACTGCAGTTCGACCAGCATTGCCAGGGGATGCAAAAACGGTGCTGAACTCTAACAGCAAATCCTTGACCGACTGTTGCTCTTCGACGGAGATAGAGCTTTCGATGTGCACGTCGTTCAGCCAGTTGGTGCGAGGTAAGTCCGTCGCTAAAGCTGTTGTTGATGTAGCCGTGCTGACCGCGACCGTCGCCGCCGTGCTGCCAGCGGCCGTCGCCGCCGTGCTGCCAGCGGCCGTCGCCGCCGTGCTGCCAGCGGCCGTCGCCGCCGTGCTGCCAGCGGCCGTCGCCGCCGTGCTGCCAGCGGCCGTCGCCGCCGTGCTGCCAGTGGCCGTCGCCGCCGTGCTGCCAGTGGCCGTCGCCGCCGTGCTGCCAGCGGCCGTCGCCGCCGTGCTGCCAGCGGCCGTCGCCGCCGTGCTGCCAGTGGCCGTCGCCGCCGTGCTGCCAGCGGCCGTCGCCGCCGTGCTGCCAGCGGCCGTCGCCGCCGTGCTGCCAGCGGCCGTCGCCGCCGTGCTGCCAGCGGCACCCGATTGCTGAACGAATGGCTGACTTCCAGCGGGGAAAAGATGCCAACAATGTCGCCGTCGCTGATGTTGACCGTGTGGTCGTCGACGTTGATGACTGCTAGGCCCATGCCTCTCTCGACCAGCTTGGCAACACAACGACCCACCAGGAGCCCCTGTGATCTTGTGCCGGTGACGACTCCTGGACACTCCGATCGCGTCCACGAGGCCGACTTTGCTGGTTTAACGGGGATTATCCAGCGCTCCCCTGGCTGCAGCTGCACGGAGGCCGCTGATACGAGCTTGCAGGTCTGTGCTGCCTCTTTACTTTTTCGAGCTGGAATCGACACGCCTAGGCTGTTGAAAGTGATGCAACCGGCTTGGAGATGGACCGAGACGTCGTGTTCACTGAGGAAGTCACAGCCCAGGATGACGGACGTCGGGTGAAGCTTCTCGAGTACGACGAAACGATGATGGACTTGTACGGTTCCCAGAGTCACTGCCAAAGTAGTCTCGCCCAGCACAGACTGTAGGTTGCCATCCACGCCTCTTATGATGATGCTGCTGGGCTGCAGCCGCCGCCTAGCTTTCTTACATATGTCATCGCTGATGCAGGACACCTCTGCCCCGGTGTCGATCAGACAGTGGCGCCGTCGTCTAAGGATGCGCGCTGTGACGAAGCGCACCTGGCCAGGCTGGCAGCTGCTGAGGCGTGGTGTTGAGGCCGAATGCGTTAGTGCTGAGAGGGCCGGTGCTGGCCTCGTGAACCAGCCCCCTCGGCGTTTGGGCAATTGCGTCGGATGTGGCCCGGCTGACCGCAGCCGAAACAGTTGGAACTAGCCGGTGATTGCTGTCGTTGCTGTCCTCGACCGCCAGATGAGGCAGGCTGCTGAGGCATTAGTGGTTTCGGTGGCGCTGAAAGTTGGCTCTGTGGTGGTCTCGGTTGCTGGGGCTGGATTTCGCCACGGCCAGCATCCATGTAGGCCCGGGTTTCTCGAAGCTGCTGGGCTATTCGTAGAACCTGCTCCACAGTGCTTGGTGGTGTTGGTTGATTCAGTAGTCGCTCGGTGACGTAGCCGTCATTGAGACCATGCATGAACTGCTCGCTAACTGTCTGTTGGACGTAAGCCTGAGCTCTTGGGTCCGGGTATGCCCTTGCAGCTAGCCGTTGAAGCTCCGTCAGGTACGTTTCGAAGCTCTCCTCTGGTCGACGCTGCCGAGCACGGAACTCGCGGCGAAGTAACGCTGCACTCTTGGCCCCGCCGTGACGAGACCGGAGGTGTTCAACGAGGCCCTCATAGCGGACACCAGGTAGCTGGTCCAGGGTTGTCCCCGGTGGCAGTCCGACGTAGGCACACTGGATCGCCAGCCAGGTGGTGTACGTTGCAAAAGCCGGTCCGAGGAACGCAGTCAGGGTGTTGATCTTGTCGGCGTCTCGAAGGCCTGGGAACCGGCTAATATAGGCGCTGATCCTGATGAGAAAGTCGTCGAAATCCTCCCGACCGTTGTACGGTGCAGGCTTAGGTACTGGCGGAAGAGCCGGTACTGGATTGTAGTCTGGCAGCGCTGCGTATCCGTGAGCTGGAGGATAGGCGTACTGCTGCATTGCTGAGGCCTGCCCTGACGCTTGGTCGATGTCTTCAAGGAACGGGTTGGTTGAGACTTCCGCCGAGTGTGCCCTCTGAAGGTCGTTGGCAACGAGGAAGGGATTTGTGGCTTCGCTGACTGTGGTCATCGACACGAAGGGGTTGGACGCGTTCGTAGACTCTGTAGAAACGGAAGCTGCCTCGTCGCCTGCGTTGCGCCGTCGTCCGACGAGACGTCCACGTAGTTCCAGGTAGTCGTCGTTATTCCACATGTGGAAAACTGGCGTGGTCGCCAATGTAGCCGCGTATTCTTGAGTTTTAACTGCCGGGACTTCTTTAGTCAGAGAAAAACTTGATTTATTTGCGTTCCAGCTTGCTTGATTAAATAGACTGACCGCGATGGGGGAGGGCAGGGTGAAAAACGCAGCTTAGAAAATCCTAACCAATCGGATTTCGCCGATAGGGTAGGCACTAAGCACTCTATTGGTTGGGGCTCGTTATTCACGCGTTTTCAGCCAATCAGAAACAAAAAGAAATTTCTAGAAAAGGCTATACGCAGGGGTGGGGTGACGCAGAAAGAAATACGGAGAAAACACTAGAAGTGCACGCGCACGCAAATTGAGCACTATTACAGTAGTTTATTGTCCTTCGACTTGAGTAGTCCAAAATCCATTGCTAGCTGCAGGTGTGCGCGCGACAACTGGCCTCCAAAGCACCCTTACATACTTAATAAGCAAATTATCTTTAATTATTGCAGTAAAAAAAGAATTACTCTTTAAGTTTACAAACAATACGTACATGTGTTTGTCTTTGTTACAAAAAAATAAAGCTTTTGTTTAGCCGTTACATGATACAATTGTCAATACATTACATAATGTTTACGGAATTCTAGTTCTGTACTTGAATGACTGGCTCGGGCAGCACTCATAAAAGTTTCATTCAAGTCTCGTTGTTGCATCTGATTGATTGCATGTATGTGCTGCACTTTTCAAAATGATGTTTTTTTCTAAATAAAAATCTCTAGGCTAATTTTATTTTATTTAGTTGTATTAGTTACAAATCCTGAAGTTATAGCTATTACCTTAGTTTAGGAATATTGAATAAGGTATAATTTTAATTGTTTTTAAAAAATCAGGAAATTAAATAAATTAAAAGGACTTGAAGTTTTAAAATATTTATAACAGAGAAGTTTCCTAGCTTATCACTTTTGAAATTCTAGATAGGTTTATAGACTAGAAGTTTCATAATACAGAAAATCTTATATGAATGGTAAATAGGGCCTAGTCAAACATTTTATTAATTAGGTCAGCAAAATTGTTTATTGCTAATATAGTGAAAGGCAAATGTTTGTAATAGGTTTAGCTAAAAGATAAAAATCTATATAATATTATATGAAGTTAGACTATTGACAATGGCAATGTGGTATTGATTTTAGATTCAATGATTTTATAACTAGAATATATATAGATATAATCAATTTAGCCTTTTAAGAAAAATTATGTGAATGTGTGTAGGCCTAATATTATGCACCAAAAATATAAAAAGATCTATGGACCTTCTTAGCTTAATAAAACAATTGGTTTTCTAGGTGCATTTCAATTCTTAAAGTTAGGCCATTAAGTGCTAATATAATAGCTAGTGTTCTACTGTAAGGAGGGTCCATGTACCATAGTCCATAGCTATAGCCATAAGCAAAACTATGGCTTATTCCAATTCTCTGTATTCCATAGCCATAGGGCCATAGTGCGAAAGAATGGGTATACGCCAGAAATCTCCGTCGTACACAGGGATCGCCTGTCATACATATTGTACATCACTAATTTTTGGGGGGCGCTATGTCGTACATGTAAACATGTTACATGTCTGTTTGTCATACACTTGTCAATGTCATATGACTCATACGTGAAGTATAGACATAGTTAGTATTCCCTTGATTGAAAATCGGACACCAGTACCAGATACTCGTAGTCTCATAACTATCTCATAACGTCGTTGTTAACGTATTGTGTTGAAGCAAAGAAGTAAAAATTCAATAGTTGCACTTTTCCACTCAAAGTGCAAATATTGATTAAAATTATCAGTTGCACTATTGATTGATTTAAATTATTGATTTAAATTATCAGTATTATATTCATACAAACTCTTAAATTCAATTTTATTGGCGCAAAACTATACTTGACATTGCAAGCAGAAAAGTACAATATATCTGTTGTTTTACTTTGCATATTAAAAAAACGCAATATCAAGAATTTCCCGCACCTACCCACATATTCAAAAAGTTGACTATTTTTGTTGTACAGCACTTCCTTTGGCTTAAACTCTAACTCTGTTGTACAACACTAGTACCATTTTCCAATCCCTGTCGTACTGTCGTATAACAGGCCGAAATGAAAATTTACCTTCCGTCGTATACAGAAATCCTTCCGCATTATGGCCATAGGGACCCCAATATTACCATATTCCCATAGTTCCCATAGCCATAGCCATAGTTTTAAGAAAAAGTCTAGAAAACAAAAAAATTTGAATCAAGAACTTAGAAAATAACCTAGTGCTTTAAACAAATATAAATTAAGTTAGAAAATAAAGAAACACTTGATTGCCTTTGTAAGATTATATTTTGTCTTTTGATGCTGAACTTTTTTATATTAATAAAAATTTTGTTAGTGTTTTATTGTACTTTTTAGGTATATTTTAAAAGTTTCTAAGTTGATAATATAGTTTACTAAAAGTATCTTTGTTTTATTCTACCTATTTATAATATTTTTCCAATTTTTTAACATTAATAACTAGGCCTATGGCTATAAGAATCTACAGAATATGACAACAACTATCATATTTCTGTAGTTGTAGCTGTAAGAGCAGCTAGCTACCATAGGCATATCTGTAGCTGCCATAGGCACCTATTTTACTATATTTGCCGTAGGATTCTCTAGCTATAGCTACGGCTATAGCAAAACACTAATAATAGCAAAATAGTCTGCAGAGTCCTCAAAAATATTTTTTTCACAAATGCTACCAAGGAAAGAAGGCAAAAGCATAGCCTAGATAAGGGAAATAAACCTAGGTAAAGCAAGTCTTATGATAGACTGAATATATTTCAATGGCGCATGACCAAGATGGCCACATACTAAGATGGCCATAGCTCTGAATGGCTACTTAGATAGGAATACAAGGGTCATCCCAAAAGTTTTAGCAATCAAATGATTTTGTGCCATAGACAACTTTTAGGACTACTGCACTTATACCACACAAAAGATGAGCATATTTTGGGTGTCTAAGTAAGTTTTTAGCATTCTAGCTACAAAATTCTGTTTTCTAAAGAACATTTTGTAAGATACTAAATCAAACATCGGCCGACAACAATAAAATGGAATTTCTGTCAAACTTAGAGCAGCGCTCATACATTAAAATGGAATGTCTTTGTGGTGTCCCTGCAGCTCAAATTCACCCTCAGTTGCTGCAGGCCCATGGACCAAATGCAATGAGCCAGCAAGCCGTGTACGACTGGTACAGTCGATTCAAGAATGGCCGCTCTGATGTCGAGGATGACTCACGATCTGGAAGGCCAAAAGAAGATCACAGAGTCAAACATCGAGTTGATCCAATTGCTACTGAACATTGATCGCCGTTGAACATGCGAAGAAATGGCTGAGCTGTCTGGAATCCCCTCATCGAGTGTGTATCAGATCCTCATCCAGGATCTTGGACTGCAGAAGGTCACAGCCAGGTGGGTGCCGCACCATCTCACAGATGACAACAAGGCACGCCAGGTGACAACTGCTCAGCAGCTTCTGCATCGGTTCAGGAGAGAGGGTTTGGCTTTCCTAGACCGTATTGTCACACTTGATAAGACTTGGATCTGTTCGTACAAGCCCAATCTCAAGAGTCAGAATTCCGAGTGGCAGTTGAAAGGTTCTGCCTAGCCATCAAGACCATCAGTTCTGCGGCGCGCCGACAAGATGATGATCATCGCATGCTACAACAGCTTTGGCATTATTCTCATCCACTGCATTCCTGAGGGCCAAAACATCAACCAACAATACTATTGGAGCTTCATTATTCACCATCTTTGGCCTGCCTTGTGCAAAAAGTGGCCACAGACCCTGGAACTTGGTCCACTCCTTCTGAATGACAATGCCAGTTTGCGCACAGCCTGCATTGTGCAGGACCTACTGCGGGACTACCAGTGGGAGGTGCTGCCTCATCCTCCTTATTCCCCAGACCTCAGTCCCTGTGATTTTGACCTTTTTCCAAAGCTTTAAGAACCAGCTCCGAGGGCGTCGTTTCCATTGCCTGGATGACCTGTTCAGCAAGGTCGGCCGCATTGCAAAAGACCTGTGCCGATCCGGCGTTGCTGACGGCACTCAGAAGTTGCCTGGCCGCTGGAAGTGCACAATTCAAGTCAACGGAAGTTATTTTAAAGGTTTTTGACATGTTCATTGTTCTGACACTCGTTTGTTGAAAAATAGTAGGCGTTTGCTGAAACTTTTGGGATGACCCTCATAGGTCTATATTTTCTCATTTCTTATTGGCTGTGCTACATACATGTGCTACATGTATTGGCTGTGCTACATGGCTGTGCTACATATTGGATGTGCTCATATTGGGGTATGATATGACCTAGAGCCTCTTCATGTTCATATTGCCGGTTCAAAAAATAGAACTGGTTCCAAACTGGATTGACACTCTTCATATCAATGGTTCAAAAAACAGAATCAGTTTCAAAACATGGTTCTGGTTTTGGAATATTTTCTTTTCTCAAACTGTTTGTCATGTTTATACTTTAATAGTAATATATATATGAAATTGTCAACTTTTTATTATTGTTATATAATTATTCCATTTTTTGTCATATCCAAGAGAAAACAAAGTCAAAGTATGACAAAATTAAATTGTAAAGACTGTCAAATCTCAATATACTAAAACTGACATGTTGTTTGTATATGTTAAAAGTTAAAGGTCTAAAGGAGAGGGTAAAAGTATTAGTTATGATAGAAGTAAGCAAAAATTAAATAAGCAAATAAGCAAGTGCCTTCTTGTCTCTTATCTTTTCTCTCATCTTTGCATTCTCGTCTCTTATCTTTTCTTTCTTATGTCTGCCTCTCGTCTCTAATCTTTTCTCTCTCTTATCTCTGCTCTCTCCTGTATCGTAAGTAGCAGCACCTCCTGCACTGGCTCCGGACAGTAGGCCTCAGCGCAGATGACGTGGCCTGCCAGCTGGAGTCGCCGATGGCGCAGCAGATCGCTAGGACGCGCCAGGCCGGCGCGATGATAGAGCGCCATGTTGGTGACTCGCTTGTTGCCGATCTTGAAGGCGGCGCGCAGCAGGCCAGCGTGCGCTGCGTCGACTTGAGCCTCGAGCGAGTCTGTCAGCGTCCAGGTCTCGGCGTTGTATAACAGGACGGTCTCGATCACCGCCTGGAACAGCGCCGCCCTCTGGCAGTCCGGTAGGGCCTCGGACTGCAGGACTGACCTTATAGAACGAAAGGCAGCCCAGGCAAGTCCTCGGCGACGCCGCAGATCCTCGCGGACGTCGGGAACCAGACCACCAAGGTAGACGAACTGCTGACATCTTGGAAGCTCACTCGCCTGTCCGTCAGCGCCTCGGCAGAAGATTGCAGCCTCGGTGTCGTCCGGCACGCATAGCACGACGGTCTTCTGCGTGTTGACCACCAGGCCGACGCTCGCCGCAACGGCAACCAGCCTATCAAGCTGTCGTTGGGCGCCCTCGACGGTCGAGGACAGCAGGGCGAGGTCATCGGCGTAGCCAAGCACGCTGAGCCGTCTCTCCGGTTGGCGTCGACCCACGCGTCGCCGCAGCAGGAAGCCGTCGTCGTTGGAAGGCAGAGCAGTCCGTAGCACCCAGTCAAGCACCAGAATAAATAGGAACGGCGCTAGCGTATCTCCCTGGAGCACCCCGGAGGATGTCTCGAAGAAATCCGATAGGCCGTCCGGTGTTAAGACAGCAGCCGTCGTGCCGTGGTACAGCGCCATGACAGCAGAAATCAGCAGCTCTGGCACGTTGTACGCACGGAGCACCTCTGGGAGCGCGTCCCTCACGACCGAGTCGAAGGCCTTCCTGAAATCGACGAAAATCAGGATCAGGGTCAACTGGCGGATGCGCGCCTCCTCGATGACTCGTCGAAGAGCCAGGATCTGCGTCACTGTGCCGCGATGGGGCCAGAATCCGTTCTGCTCAGGCCGCAGGTACGGGTCCAGCGCAGGCTGTAACCGCGATAGCAGCATGCGGTTGAACAGCTTCGCGGCGCAGGACTGTAGGTCGGCGGGGACAGGCGAGGACTCTGCGCTACGT
This sequence comes from Macrostomum lignano, assembly GCA_002269645.1. Taxonomy (NCBI): domain Eukaryota; kingdom Metazoa; phylum Platyhelminthes; family Macrostomidae; genus Macrostomum; species Macrostomum lignano. The sequence continues at coordinate 180,084 of NIVC01000139.1, forward strand.
CGACTGTCTGCTGGCTGACGCCGGCGCCCCGGACTCTGCCGGTGGTGCGGCCTTTGTTCGCGCCCAAGCTTCGAAGCGCGCCATCTGACAGCGTACTCTGTTGTTGTTGTTTGACCATAAATTAACTCTTTGCTCATTCAAGCTTCAATTGACAGCAACCTTGCCTACATTTTGTATTCAACTCAAACAACAGAATATGGCTCATATGTGAACTGAATAGAAGTGGAAATTCCATATTATTTCTAGATACCAACAGATTGACAACAGCTTGTAGCTTGTAGCAATGAATAAATTGTTTTTCTATGAAATCTTTCATCAGGCCTGTTCTGCGAATGTGGGCAAAAAAGTTATCTCATATCTGCCTTTTAATAGCTTGTATATGTAGCTCATATAATATCAGGCATGATGGGATGATGATGAATTATGGAGGCAGAAGTGCACTGAGTCACACATACATGCAGTGACTAGCCCAAGTAAAGGCTGCTTGCTCTGTAAGTGTGACGCAATGAACCCAACAAGTTCCATAGGGCGATCTTTTTTGCAACTGTAATTAGCCTTGTAACTCAATGACTCAATACTAAGCACCTCCTGTACTTCAGGTGAAAATTCTCTTACCTTCTCCGCAATAATTCTAGCAAAGGTAAACAACATGTGCTTTGCTCCCTTCTTTACCTCCTTTGCTGCCTTTCTCTTCTAAGCTGGCCAATCTACTAGATTGCATGTGTTGCAAAGCAAGAGCTTCTATGGTTCCATAAGCCCGGTGGAGTGCGGAGCCATGACAATGCAATGATAAACGCTTAGTGCAGCAATAGTACATGTTGCCATTTCGCCGAATTTTTTCATCCATCAGGTGGCCAAGGACTTGTTGGGTATTACTGCACTAGTCTCAACCAATAAGAGAAACTAAAAAAAAGCTACACCTGATTTTATATGAAGAAGAGATTTGTTTAATACGAAATATGTTTACACCTCTTAGGGGCCTACTATAAGTAGGAAATCAAGACTCGTAACCATTTTTGTCTCTAACCTTGCAATATACTAATAAAATTTTGACTGTCTGCTAAACCTCCCATTGCAACCCCACATCTCCCCACCCAAAGCTATCCAATAGAAAACCAGTTGTCATTTTCTGTGACCCCCACCCCAGCTGTGGCCATCTTGGTGTGTGGCCATCTTGGTCTTACACCATTTCAATAAGCTTAGTATATTAGTGATATAAAAAAACAATTATAGATCTATTTTCTAAAAGAAGAAAAAAAACTAAGTAAAAAATCAGTATGCAAAATTGAAATAAATCAGCAAGACAAAAGTAGCCATACCATGTAGCATATACATCTCCCTCCCATCTAAAGGCTAGTATGGCTCTAATATATACTACCTTATAAGACAATAAGGATTGATTGACTATGATTTTTTTCATGCATGATTGGAACTAGACTATTAGTTTTTATCAGTGTTTCCACTGTTGCGTATTGCTATGACTACTGCAATTCTTGCAAATCTTGCAAAAAATAGCAAGTATTTTTGCAAATACTTGCAGAAATTCTATAATGTGGAAATTCTTGCCTGCCTATAGAAAATCAATCAAGAGGAATTTTGTAATCTACAGAAAATTGGTTGCTCTGATTTTGCTCTAATATTAGAATTTAAAAGGAAACAATTTAATTGTAACTTAATATTTTCTTTTTGTTGGAATTCTCTTTAATTAATATATATAAATTATACTTCTATAGTTTAAAAGTTCATCTAATTATTTAATTATTAGTTAAATAATGATAGCTTTTATTTTAGTTTATATGCTATTGTCACCCCCTTATTCACTAGAAACTATTATCCCTATTGGAATACATGTTAAAAACTCATAGATGTGCACTTTAGAAAAAAGTCATTATTTTACCACGCTTTTTAGGATTATTAAAAATCATTTTCTGTCAAAATCACAATTTGAAAACTTTTCAAAATCATAATTAAAATTTTCCTAAATCAAAATTCAGAAAAACAAAGTTTATTATGACCAAAACTCACTTTTTTACTCTTGATATACTGCTTATGCAAAACAAAATACATGTATATATAGCACAAATTAGTTTATTTTTAGCCACTCTTACACATTTCCGAATTTTTGGAATGTCTCAAAGCATTATACAAGAAATTACAAGTATACAGGCCCCTTTCACAAAGGTATTAGACTCTTTTCCATGTATATTTATTTGCTAAAGCAGCAGCCAGTAGGAAAAGGCAGCGCGTGTGCAGGCCTTGTTGCATAGACAACAATCAATTAGCATGCAATAAGGCACAATTGTCTGCATGCTAATTGATCTACTAAGTATTTTTTAAAGTGCTTTAACATCTTTGGTGAAAACATCATTAACTGCACTCACGTTTTGGCTATATCATTCAGCAATAAGCAGAGTTCTTTATTAAAATAATTGAAATTCTAATATAGCTTTTTGTAGTCCACATGGGCTTATATGTATTGAATTTAACCCAAGATACATTTGCCAATGTAATCAAGTTTTTGTTTATAGTAGCAAGGCTAGCATAGTAGCATTTAATTTGGTTCAACAAGCATCAATTTGGTCCATAGCTACAATTGCAACTGCAGCAAAGGAGCAAGATCAGCCTCAAAATTGTGGACCAAATGCTAGGATTTCAAAAGAGTGCCATTGGCTTAGGATCAAAGCATGTGAACACCTAAAGGATAAGGAAACCATTGCTGGCATAGATTGCCTAAAAAAAGGTAGCAATTAGCAAGGCAAATGGCTAGAGACTTAGGTCAAACTGCTATTGGATGCAATTGAGACAAACCCTTGATTGATATTGTAGAAAATGCAACAATTGTTGAAAGAATGGTTCTGTTTGGTTATCAGATTTTGTTTATCAGGAGAGCTCTGAAAAAAAGCAATTGAAAATTGTTGGTAGAGACACTTCCATTCTAGCAGTATATACCAGCCTACATACAATTGCAAAAAGGCAAGAGTTTGTCAAATGGCTCATAAGTGTTTGGACCAAATTGAATGCTTGTTGGACCAAATTAAATGCCACTGTACTAGCCTTGCTACCATAGAGAAAAACTCATTTGCATTGACCAATGTATCTTGGATTAACTTCAATGTGCGTAAGTCTAAATAGGCTACAAAAAGCTATATTTAATGTAATATTAACATAACTGACCTTTAGAGCTAGCTAGAATAGAACTTGGAACCTAAAGAGTCTGGAAGTGAGTTTAAATGTGCCAATACCAATAGTTGAATAAATTGATCAAGTTGGCTAGAAAGACTATAGTTATGTTGAAAATCTTATCATATTTAATAGACTAAGCTATCTGTGGAATTTTCTTTAGGCTGCAAAAGATTGGAATAAGAACACTGCTATGCATGAAACTATGTTGTGACCATAAATTTTTTATAACATACTTTAATTTAAACATAAAACTATTAGTATTAGTACTACCAAGTCTAGTAAATATTATTGATTTTTAAGTTTTGTTTTATCATGTTTATTTTTAGACCATTTTTTATTACATTATGTTATATCTACACTGATTTGTTACAATTTTGGTTTGAATTTCTTTTCAATTTTAACCTTCCTAATGCATTTGCTAACCCAGAGTAGCTATGCTACTTACCACATGTTTATAAGACTTGTGTGAATGCTTATAGCTTTTAAGCATTAGGCTTAGTCATATGATGTCACCAAAAGAATTCTAGGCCTGAGGTTTTTGAATAAAAATTTCCAATTATTTCAAACAAGTGCTCATTAGAGTTGGCATGTCAAATTCAAATATGTAGCTTATATATACATATGGTTATGTCATTTGAGATTAGTGTTGTGAATGCTAATCAGGGTACATAGAAAAATGCTTTATAATGGCTGAAATTCGAATGTTAAAGTTAAATATCTTCCTAAGGACTATTTGCCCTGTATTAATTAACTATTGCATTGCTAATGTGTTGTCATTTCAGAATCACTGGTCGGCTGATGCTGTCTGATATGAGGCCATGACTAGTGCTAGCATGTTTCTTATTCGTGCCTTGCAAAAGATTCTCAGTGAGAAGGAGATTCGACGCAGTCACAATAGCAAGCTGAGAGAACTATGCGAAAGTACTCTGAAGGAGCTTAAAGGACGAGAACAGGAAGACAACAGTCCTTCCCAAAACTCTGTTTTACCACCTCTAAAGTCTGATTCAAATCTTCTCGAGAACGAAAAGTATCTATTACCATTTGAGCAAGCGTGTCATTCAAAATCGGCTCAGATTGTCATTACTTCATTAGACTGCCTGCAAAAGCTGATTGCCTATGGGCACATTCCAAACAAAACAGTCGCTGACGGTAGTGGAAAAAAACTTATAGAACAAATCACTGAACTAATCACATCATGTTTTCATGGGCCAGAAACTGATGAAGGTGTTCAGCTTCAAGTCATTAAGGTCCTGCTGACCGTAATGACAGCCCAGGATGTCGAAGTGCACGAAGGATATGTTCTAAAAATTGTGCGCACTTGCTGCAATATCTATCTAGTAAGTAAAAGCAGCATCAACCAAGCAACTGCAAAGGCCACTTTAACGCAAATTCTGAACGACATTTTTTCTCGTATGGAGAACAAGATAATTGAAGCCTCTACAGTAATCGAAGAGGAAGCCGACATATCTAAAGACGAAAAACCTAATGCTCCTGAGGAAGGTAACCTAGGGGTTTGTGATGATGCTTCAGCATATTGTGCTGATGATAAGCAGGCTACCGCAACAATTATTCGAGGAATTCTCGACGAGATAATTGACAAAACCGAAGCATCTGTTCACAATGGCGAACCTAAAGTATCGGCCGAAGATTCGGAGAAAGAGTCGATATCAGCCAGTCTGCCAGACGATGATGGAAGCGCAAAAGGCAACCTTGAAAGGGTTCCATCTCGTTCAGAATCAAGTTTGCCGACAGAGCTAAAGGATGGCGTCGAAGACATGTCAAGTTTGTCTTACTCTCATGTTTCACAAAAAGACGCCTTCTTGGTGTTTCGAAGTCTCTGCAAGCTATCAATGAAGCCACTTCCTGAAGGTCACCCGGACCCGAAATCCCACGAATTGCGATCAAAAATCTTAGCTCTCGAATTGCTCCTAAGCATTCTTCAAAATCCGGGACCAGTTTTCAAGACGAATGAAACATTCATCAATGCCATTAAACAGTATCTCTGCGTGGCTCTATCTAGAAACGGTGTTTCATCCGTCCAGGAAGTCTTTGAACTGTCCTGTGCAATTTTTCTTTCTTTGCTATCGCACTTCAAGCAGCATCTAAAGCCACAAATTGAGGTATTTTTTAAGGATATTTTTCTGTATATCCTAGAGAATCCAAGTAGCTCGTTTGGTCATAAGTGGATTATTATCCAAATTATGACAAGGATCTGTTCGGATGCTCAGTGCGTTGTTGATTTGTACCTTAACTATGACTGCGAGATGAACTCCGCGAATATTTTTGAACGCTTAGTAAAGGACTTGGCTAAAGCTGCCCAAGGAACCCACGCAAAGGAGCTTGGCTGCACGCCAATGCAAGAGAAGCAGATGCGAACAAAGTCTTTAGAGTGTTTGGTGTCTATTCTCAAGTGCATGATGGAATGGAGCCGTGACCTCTATCACAATCCGCACAACCACAGTAATTTAAACGTTGTTGAGTACCACAAATCTGAGCTATCGACAACAATAACGGATCAGAAGACGCCAGGTAGTCTGGATCCTGATTCGCGTGAGAGCTCTAATTCTTTGTCTTCTCTACCTGGAGCTTCAGGAAATCCGTCTGTCCCAAACGAGTCAGTTGACCACTTCGAGGTCCGAAAACAGCAAAAAGAAATGGTAGAGGCGGGAATCGGCCTTTTCAACAAGAAGCCATTAAAGGGAATCAAGTACTTGCAAGAAAACAAGCTGCTTGGCCCTACAATCGAAGATGTTGCGGATTTTTTGCGCTCTGAAGAGCGACTTGACCAGGCCGTTCTTGGGGACTTCCTTAGTGACAATGATGACTATAGCAGGCAGGTGATGTATGCATACGTTGATCAGCAGAATTTTGAGAACATGGACTTTGTGTCTGCCCTTCGAAAGTTTCTCGAGTCTTTCAGACTCCCGGGCGAGGCACAGAAGATTGATCGTTTAGTTGAGAAATTTGCATCTCGTTACTTCGAGTGTAATCAGAATAACACGATTTTTTCCAGTGCTGATGCCGCTTACGTATTGGCCTACTCAATAATCATGCTTACGACCGACCTACACAGCTCGCAGATAAAAGCGCATAATAAAATGTCTAAGGAGAGTTACATCAAGATGAATCGCGGTATCAACGACACACGAGACTTACCCGAAGAATATCTGAGCAAGATATACGATGAAATTCGTGGCAAAGAGATCAAAATGAAGACAACATCGGCTTCAACTCGACCTAAGTCCAAAGGAACAACTCCAGTTCCAACGTCTGAGAAGCAGCGAAAGATTATCTTCCACATGGAAATGGAGCAAATGGCCAAAGCCGCCAAAGAGCTAATGGAAAATGTCAGTCATCTGCCTTCTGATTTTACTAGTGCAACGAATGTCGAACTCACCAGACCAATGTTCAAAGTTGTTTGGACTCCATTCCTGGCTGCTTTTAGCGTGGGCTTGCAAGACACCGATGATCACGACATTTCTACACTATGTCTTGAAGGAATTAGAAGTGCTATCCGAATCGCATGTATCTTTTACATGGAACTAGAACGGGATGCCTATGTTCAAGCGCTCTCTCGATTCACGTTTTTGACGGCTAACAGCATAACAGAGATGAAAGCAAAGAATATTGATACGATTAAAACTTTAATCACTGTTGCTAACACAGATGGAAATTACCTTGGACGATCGTGGCTTGAGATTCTTCGCTGCATAAGCACACTTGAACTTGCACAGCTGATCGGAAGTGGAGTCAAGTCTCAATTTATCACAGGATCATCTGTTGCAAGCCATGCATCTGGCTCTTCAGCAACTCTTAAAGATAACCTCAGTAGCAGCATTGACCCAGAGGCATTTCGAGACCACAAGAAGATCCAGTTGCTACAAGAGCAAATTGGTGAGACTAGTTCGCAGAGTGTAGTAGTTGCAGTGGACAGAATATTTACAGGCTCTACTCGACTAAATGGTGAATCGATTGTGCATTTTGTCGATGCCCTTTGCAAAGTATCACGAGACGAGTTGGTTTCCAACCATCCACGAATGTTTAGCCTGCAAAAAATCGTCGAGATTTCTTACTACAACATGGGTCGCATTCGCTTGCAGTGGTCACGAATTTGGGAGGTTCTTGGCAAGCATTTTAACGAAGCCGGGTGTAACTCTAACGAAGACATTGCCGTCTTTGCTGTTGACTCCCTTCGCCAATTGTCTACGAAGTTCTTGGAGAAGGGCGAGCTGCCAAATTTTCGGTTTCAAAAAGACTTCATGAAGCCGTTTGAAATTATCATGAAGAAAAATACATCGAAGAACATTCGAGACATGGTTGTGCAGTGCGTTGCTCAAATGGTTAATTCTCAGTATTTTAACATCAAATCTGGATGGAAAAATGTATTCTCTGTGTTCTTTCTGGCAGCGAGTGACCAAGAGGAAGGAATTGTGGACCTAGCTTTCCAGACTACTGTCCGAATAATTACCGAGATCATGGAGAAGCAGTTTTCTTCTGTGCTAGATTCCTTTCAAGATGCAGTGAAGACTCTCTCTGAGTTTGCTTGTAACGTGAAATTTCCTGATACTAGCATGGAAGCAATTCGTTATATTCGAGTCTGTGCGAGGTATGTTGCAGAAAAGGGGATGATTTTTCGTGACCATCAGGGGGACACTGATGTCCAGGTACAAGAGGATGACCGTGTTTGGGTGCGTGGATGGTTTCCAATACTATTTGAACTTACGTGCGTTATCAGTCGATGCAAGCTAGATGTGAGAACCCGTTCACTGACGGTGTTGTTCGAAATCATGAAGACGTACGGTGGCCAATTCACTCAGAGCTGGTGGAAGGAACTGTTTGGTGTTATCTTTCGAATTTTTGACGAGATCAAGATGTCCGACTCGCCTGCTGAGCGCATTGAGTGGATGAACACTACGTGCAATCATGCACTGTACGCAATAGTCGATGTTTTTACTCAATATTACGACACATTGTGCCCGATTTTGTTAAACGAGCTTTATGCTCAGCTTAAGTGGTGCGTGCAGCAAGACAACGAGCAATTGGCTCGGGCTGGTACAAACTGCTTTGAGAACTTTGTGATTTCCAACGGAACCAATTTCAGTCCAGAAATTTGGCAAGTGACTTGTAATTCGCTGAAGGAGATTTTTGAAAGGACAGTGCCATCTCGACTGTTGACCTGGTCGCCTGCTAGTCCTGAAAAGTCTGCCAACCAACAGCTTGATGAAGGACTCAGTAACCAAGCGCTATTTAATAGCTTGCTTATCAAGTGTGTAGTGCAGTTTGAGCTAATTGTAGCCTTTGACAATATAATTTTCTACCCCGCTGCTAGTCGCAAAGAAGATCAGGAAAACTGGGCATCGGCCCAACATCCAATGGAAGAATTACCTGCTATTGCGGAGAAGCTTGACGAAGATCGCGGAATGTACAGACACTTGTCTACTGATCAACTGGTTGTGCTAGCAGATTGTCTGATGGAATCGCACATGTTTGCAAAAAAGTTCAATTTAGATCACGAGCAGCGTAATTTGCTGTGGAAGGCAGGTAAGGTATACGAACTAAACCTGAACTTATGAAAGATAACACTTTTGAATGATTTCAAAATATATTTATTATGATCTTTTTTACCTCTACAGGTTTTAAAGGCAAAGCTAAGCCGAATCTGTTGAAGCAGGAAACCCAGTCACTGAGCTGCTGCCTAAGGATTCTTTTCCGTTTGAACTCCGATCCAAGCCGTGTTCGAGAATCTGAACTAATCCACACTAAACTTGTAAATATGTGCAGTGACGCCCTGCAGCACTACTTGTCGTTGCCCACCGACATTCACAGGGAGGCCTGGAATTCACTTCTGCTTCTGGTTCTGGTCCGACTCAGCCGACTTCCCTCAGACAAGCTGCGCCGCCACTTGACTGTATATTATCAGTTGCTTTGCGACTGTCTTCTTGTTCAAAACCTCCCTCCAGAAATCAAAGCTGGACTACGAAGGGTCTTCATGCGGGCTGGCGCACTGGCTCAGTTGCTGCCTGCAGCCTAATTCTAACTATTGTCTCATAGCCAGCCTGTCTGCTGAGTAGATTGTTGTTTAACTTGGTAACTCGATTTTGCAGGTTTATTGCATCTTTTTCCATTTTCTTATTGTAATTCTAACTATATTACCAATTGTACCTTGCCTGTCTTTGATTTATTAGAATGGTTCAGATATTTCTGACCAGACAAGACACTTGCAATGCCACTAAATCCACCTATACTAAATGTCTTACTGATTTCGATTCTGCACGCACCCGAGCATTATTCAGTGGATGTTTTTATGCGCTCTTACTTTGCTTGTATCTTTTTTCTGTGTATTTCAATTTTGTTTTCTTGTTTCATCAAATATGTTGTTTCGCAATCGTTCCTGGGTAGACTGATTCATAAAGGGAATGCATCAAATGCGAGTAGTTTTACAAAAATTAAAAATATTCCGAAAATTTACATAAAGATAAAGATTCCTTTGACCAAATTCATTTCCATTTGAAACTATCGAATTCTATAGTTTTAGGATTAAGAATTCAGAATATCCATCATTTTTAGACATGTTTATCCGGATGATTTCGTACGCACTGTGGCTGTGATGTGATGTCCGAAAATCCTTTGTCTCTTATCCCTTTGTCAAGCATATTTCGCAAATTCTGCTGATACTTTGTCCCCTCAAGCTGGTGAACGCGATCAGATCAAAATTCATTGTACTTTTTTCTTTCCCCGTTCGGTATTGAGTCTATTGATCCCATTTGCTAAACTGCTCCCTTATTGCTGCGCCCAATTTCTTTAAAATAGCCAAAATCTGTTGATTGCTTCATCCTTACTAAATTACTCAAGCATAAGCCGGTTCATCAGTGCCTGATATTTATGATGTGATTTTGCTTAGTTCTGCACCAAAACGATTTGTTGTTAAATTTCGCTCGTCGTTCTTGTTAATTCTGCTTATTTGGAGTCTTATAGCGAATTTAGTTGATAAACTTCCTAATATCTGCTCTAGCTTTATTCGGGTTTGTTCATGCGATGCAGAAAAATCCTATGAACTTTATCGTTTATAAAAATAACTCATCTACATTAGTGTTGACGGTTTGATTGAGGCGTTGTATTTCACGTCTTTTTTATTATTCAATCCATTGAATTATTTTAAGTAGTGGTTATCGATGTTTTTTAAGACAGCTTGGTGCAGGGAGAGAAAGAAGTTAATAAGGATGGATGTTGGCGGAAAACGTTGATCAAAGCAGACTTCTTATTGAAACTTTATTAACTTTAAAGAAGCGAAAGTTCTTAGAAACTTTAAGAAGCAAAAAATCAGGCGCAAATTGTTTAGTGACGTATCCCACTAACAGTTAAAAACCCCTAGGGAGGGGAGAGGTTGAAAACAACGTAATGAGTGCACGAAAAGCTAGGATTGGTGTACAACGCGCCTCCTGCTTGCGCTAAAGCTGGATGGTACCGTCACAGTTCCAGTGCAAACTGAAGCAGCTTCTGTATATTGTCTTTTAGGATCCACTGAGGTTTATATTATTTACCTTATTATTGCTACTGCTTCACTTCTGAATTCATGGCGACTAGCACAATGGTGGAGTCTGCCAACAATGGAAGCGAGCTGCTATCCGAAGCCCGGGAACTTCCTGCGTTGCTACATCCGAATACTGCCTCCGCTGACACCACTTCTGATGCACCAGCCGCTGAAGACGCACGAGATACGATAGAAAACGCTTCTGTTCCTAGGACTAATCCTGCCAACAGTTCGCCATCGCCTGCATCCTCGGTGCCAGCTGAGGCTTCCAGTGATGCCGCAATGGCAGAAGATTCCAGCATACCAGTGACTGCCCCTTCTACACTTAGCGATTTGCTTGGATTTTCAGTTGACGAAGCTAGCGAGATTGGCCGTCTGTGGCGGGCAGTCCTTGATGACGGGTCTGACTTCACGTCTTGGACGCTGCTGCTTGAGTTGGCGGAGCAAAGCGTATCCTCTGACATAGAGATGGCCAGGCAGGCGTTCGAGCGCTTTCTACGGAGGTATCCATACTGCTATGGCTACTGGAAGAAGTTCGCCGATGCAGAGAAGATGACCGGCCATCCGGAACGTGTTATTGAGGTGAGACTGCGGCTCCTACTTAGCCTGGTTTTAACTTTTTTATTTTTATCGCACTTACCTTTGTTCGAAGCCGGCATTAAACAACTTGATATATAGTCCTGTCTCGACGCTGATTTCTCGTTCTCAAATCTGTTTTTTGACTTGAATGTGCATTTTTTAAAATCATTTCATGGCGCTCCCCATTAGGCAAAGTGACTTAAACACCGGCGGAGGGATGGACTAAGCTGGGAGAGTAGCAGTGTACACAAACGCCGATTTTCGACGCGGCGCAAACGAGCCATTAGCTTGCACTGCCATCCCACAGAGCCTTTCCGAAACCAAAGTGAAAATCGCGAGCGCAAGAAAGAAAACTAGCAAGAGCCACTGGCCAAAGAGAAAAGAAAAAGCTGTTTAGAACCGCGTCAGCACCACAGCCGCCAATTTTTTAGCTGCACCGAACGCCGCATCGTCTTGAGAGAGGTAGCAGTTCACAGTATCATTGCGCCAGTCTCCCAAGCACTGGATTTCTCGGATATTCAGGCCGGCCCGGGTTCCCAGTGGCGGAATCTCTTTGCAGGCTGTGCACCGAATACCCGACCGCACTGATGCCCACTTTGCCGAGCCAGGATTTAAACTGCTTGACAAGTTTACGAAACTTCAAAGCCGGGTGTCCTGATGGACAACAGACGATTGCAGCGGATGTGGTCGTGCAGTGCCGAAACTGGACAGCGGGTGGCCAGGTATCAGTGCTGGCAGCAGACGATCGGTCGGAATTTAAGGCTCGCTAACCCGGTCACCAACTCGCGCAGATAAGGCCAGTCACTGCGGATCACCTGGCTGGCCTAGCTTAGCTTGCCAACGAGCCTCTTCAATTTCCGCTTCCGCTTTCATCTAACAAAGGCATAGGGGCAACCCAGCCGCGCACTGAGCATAAATACGAGCCACGACCCCGCAAGTGGCGGTAAGCTAATCGAGTTACAGTATACTCAAGCACCGGTTAGCGCCGCGGCGCAAACCAGCCAGTCACGCGTGAAAGCTGTTGCAGGCAGCAATAGCTGCAAGCAACGCATCTGGGACATTGCTGTGCTTACAATTACAGCATATCTCTTGCCAAGTTTCAGCTAAATCGCGGTGCACGCTCTCGAAGGCTTGTTTGCTGAACATGCCGAGTGAGCTACCAGTTATGCTACAGAAGACTCCCACGTGGTGTAGCAGCACGTGCACTTTAAAGGAATTGACAGACCAAACAGCTCAAATGCAGTCTTGAACTGCGAAATTTGCTGCTGGATCTCTGCATGCAGCTGGAAACCAAAGCAGCTGCTGATAATAGCATCAAAACTCATCAGACAGGACCCGTATGGCTTCAGTTGCTGCGACAGACAGCCATGAAGCTCTGCAGATAAGAAAGTAGCAGCATAGGTGCCTGGAAGCATGCGACAGGCGAAATTACCAACCTTCATGTCGGATGCTACTGTACTTACTCTTATTCCTCCTAGGCTCATACGCGTAGCATTCTCTCATGTCTGGTACAGCTGCCATCAGCAACAGCTTCACTCCAGAATCGGCGAACAGTTGACTTTTTCGACTGACTTGCTTCGCTCTACCCCAAAGCAGGAAGCTGACGCAAATTTAGAAAAATTCACCGCCTTCGTCAAGACCAAGCTTCACGTCGACATCCTTGTAGCCCCTCTCAAAAGCGACCTTCTTGATTGATCATCACACATTGCAGAAGATCACGGCCGTTTTTGACATAACTCATTCGCTTGTCGACTTCTAGCAGCTTGGAAGAAAAATCCGATATGCCGGCTTCTTGTAGTCAGGCTTGCTCCCAAGATCGACTGCACAGCCTTCCCTGAACTGGCTCCCTTTTGAAAAATGCTGGTCGCTCACAGGGTTTGCCGGTTGCTGAGAGTTAAAGCAACTTTTAGCTGCAGCATCTTTTTTGCAGTTGTTTGAGCCAATTATTCTGTGCTGCAATCTGCTGGGTTGTCCACAGGCCAAAGGCCTGTCTCCATGCGTTCTAAGAGTAATAGTGCTCGCTCCTGTAGCCTGCAGCATGACAATAACTGTGGTGCTAACGCTTTGCTCCGCTGTTCCAGGACTCATCAAGCTGTTCAAATTCCCTAGCGAGATTGCTTTATTGCTGCGATTTGGCTTGCCTTTGCGGATAGGTGAGTGGCAGCCAGAACACAGCCGCGCAGTAGGAGCCTAGGTGCATCTGCACCAGTAGAAGCTGGGCCTCTGGGGCTATTTCTATTACCAAATGTCTAAATTCTGCATGGGTGCTGCTGCTGACGCTGCAGGCACTCTACCGTAGATGAGTTTCAGCTAGAATTCAGGCGCATTAGCTGAGCTTGATTTTCGTCACAATACCAATCTTTTTTAGTTTGTATTCATTTTTAGTATATAGATTCAAAAAAGATGCTGGAAGACAACGATTTTTAGCATTTTACTCTACCAAATGCATTACACAAATAACTACCGCTAAACCTATTAATTACAAAATGTACACACTCACTAGAATTAAGAGCCGCCATCATTAGCACGGTACACTTGGAGAGGAAAAACTGCATATATAGCGTCGTTTATGGCAGTGTGAGTTGAGATCAAATATGAGATCTACTGACCGTACTTTTGTCATATGACCGCCTTGTGGGGAGTGCTTTGTTAGCTCATACCTGGCAGTTAAGAGCGCGAATTAAACAGCGGGAGAAGTGCTAACAAAGAGGGCGACTGACTGGAAACGAAGGTTCCAGTGCCAAAACTGTAGGAAAATAAAACGGGATACGAGTTACTGGCTTTCATACGCTAATTACTCTAATTTAAAAACAGTCTCTGTTAAAAACAAAAATTAGTAAAAATTCTACAAGTCATAATGACCTAGTTTTTTATTTTTAACTGTTGGAACTTTTGCTGTTTCATAACTAAATTCCAAAATAAAGATCATAGTAAAAATGGAGCCATCTTAAAATTAAACACGGTGCAAAAAGTTTATAAAATCGCAGCAGAGCTGACCTCGTGTTTTTACGAGCTGCGCGACTGGTCCTACTCGTAGTCCTACCCTGCATCTGGCCCCGGCGTAGGTGGTTGGCGTGTTGCTTCCCTAGTCACTTATCGCCTTGATGTCGTTGATTGCAATACCAGCACTACGAACGGGCACCTCCCCGGCGCATGCTGTGCAAAAAGGACTTGCCAGGTTAGGTAGCAAGACAAGGGTTAATATTAAAATATCGCGTTACGACCCAGCACGTTAGCTTTATATTGCGTTGCAACGCAAACCATTGGGTACGGCGAAGCAAATGCTTCCTTGCAGACGTAAGATAGATCCGAATAACAAAATCAGAATCATCAATTGGGGATTCGGCCAATCGCAGCAGAGTGATCAAGTCACTGACCCACCTGCAAGCTCAATTAGTGTAAAAGTTATGTAAACAGTTGAGTCAACATCTTTCAGTTGAGCTCCTTACTACAGAATGACATCCTGCAGTCAGGCCTTTCATCTGGTCTTCGATGACCATATAGGATCGCCGATGCGAAGGCAGAAATAATTAATGCTTGTTTGTGCAAGCGAGCACGTTTTATTCGGGGCTGGTTACAGAAGCGACAGGCAAACCACAAAAGCAATCAACAGACGAGGCGCAGGATCAGTGAGCAATTGTCGATGTTCAGTTTTCAGATCTGCTGCTGCTGCTGCATGCAAATTTTGAGCCGACAAACTACGTCACGGCCTAGGAACCCACCGAAAAAACACCTCGCGACACCCGCAACAACAAATCCTCCATCAGCTCCCACGCCATATATGCCAACCACACCACCCCGCGCGAAGGGCACACAAATCCCGCCGTTTAAACCACCTTACCGCCAAAAGTTCAGCAATAATAACATCTAGGCAAATAACATCTCTTGCAAAGTGCGAGTGACCAGGAGTATGGATAAAACTTAATTTAAAAGCAGTAACGTGTTTTAGATACTAGCATTTCCAAAACTCTATTATCAGTGCACCCTAACAGTAGAAACAGAAGGCACACTTTACCTGCTTTTATACAGGAGGTGCTTAGCTGCCCTTGACAGTTTTTTTATGCACGATAAGGCAGAATTCACCAGGGGCTCGCTGTTTGGTAGTGTTCCTAAAATTCAATTTTATCGCAGCACAATTTTAACTGCATTTTGACTTGACTGCAGAATGCCTTGTGGGGTGGTTAATGGGTAAAGGTGGTCCCTCCAGTTTATTTTTTACTTTAAAGTGCTATTGTCATTTCGCTGTCAACTAAGTTCCTCAGCATCCTCAATAAAATATGATTGAATCCGATTAGGCTTTGCTCCCTATTTTTCAGCTACCATGTGAATTCCAGTAAAACTTCAAACATTTTGCGTCCTTATCATCATATTCACTCTAAATTTACTTTTGCAGGCGAGCACGTATTTCTAGGTTTAGCAAAGAAAAATTACTTAGCGATCCGTGTTGAAATCTGCTCATCCGTCAGTTATTCATGGATTTGTCCATGCTAGACAGTTAGGCAATATGTAGCTATCCTTTTTCAATCAAGTCTGAACGCCTTTGAAACTTCTCAACTGCGCAAGTGGGCGTGCTCCTTTTATGAGACCTATGAGAGTTACTTATTACGCTTACTTCGTTTGGTAAGACTAACATAAATATTTACTGTGCGATTTTGTGCATACTGGGGAAGAGTCTTTATAATTAAATGATACAAAGCAGCTGTCTCATGGTTCCTCGCAATGCATCCTGCATTTTCACGATAGGTTTACGAGAACGGAGTGAATGCCATCTACCTAAGCATTGACCTATGGGTTGCTTACTTGGAGTATCTAATGGAGACGTCGCAGACAAGTCCAGACTACGAAGAGAAAGTAAAGACGTAAGCGTTGTGTTCTTGATTTGTTTCCTTTAACTATTTATCCGCGTAAGCCTAGTCCGTAAACGTAATCGTCATTGCTCAGCCCGCTTGTAACTCATTAAACTCGCAGACACTTGTGATTTTTGGCCTGCGACACCTTGTTACGAATTACCCTAAAGCATTTATTAGGATTGTGTTTATAAGTTACAAGCTAATTCTAAAGTAAGGATAAATATTTTTTATGATCAAATATTCGTTCGTTTCATCTCTCATATAGCACTAATCATTTTATAGCGCCACCGTATACTTATCCTAACTGGCAAAGAGGAGCAACACATTTTCCGATACTACGAGTATGTTAATTTAAATTAGCTTCTCAAACAGTCTCCTGATCTCCTAATTTTCCTTTTCTATTTTTCAGTTTGTTCGAGCGAGCAATTGCATCCGCGGGACTGGAATTCCGTTCTGACAAGCTCTGGGAGGACTACATCAATTGGCTAAGCGTGATGGGCAATTTCGTTGATGTTACTGCTGTGTACGACAAGCTTCTAGGCACGCCCACGCAGCTGTACTATCAACACTGGGAGAGCTTCAAGCGCCATGTGGAAGAAAAAGACCTGCGCCAGATAGTGGCCCCAGAGGAGTTTAAAGGTCTGCTCCGCGAGGTCACGCAGCACGACATCGATATCAATGCTCTTATAGACGACGGAACCATCAAGAAGATGAAGGAAAAGCTGGTCGCAAAGCGCAGCATCGTCTACCAGGCAAATTACGAACAAATCAGCAAGCGTTGGTACTTTGAAGAGAAGATCCGGCGACCCTACTTTCACATTAAACCACTGGAGCGAGGCCAGCTTTCTAACTGGCGCGAGTATTTGGACATGGAGATTCTGGAGCAAGACCACGCCCGCATTATCGTTCTGTTCGAGCGCTGCCTCATTGCCTGCGCCAGGTACGAGGAGTTCTGGATCAAATACGCCAAGTATCTCGAGTGGCAAAGAGACATTGACGGAGCCAGAAATGTGTGGCAACGTGCGTGTCTTGTTCACCTGCCACATAGGCCAACCGTGCACTGGTATTACTCTGCATTTGAGGAGAGACAGGGTCAGGATGTAAAGGCCAGCGAGATTATGCGGGAACTGGAAGCCATGTGTCCTAAGCAAACTCTCGTCACCCTGCGCCGAATCAGCTGCCTCCGGCGCATCGCCCAGCCCGACCAGGTTGTGCAGGTGAGTGGTTTTGTTCAAAATAGGTTGGCATAGCACTGTCACTGCTCTTCTGGACACAGAATTACAATGCACTAAAAATCCACAATCCGCCACTGCCATCCATTTTTTAATCACTTTAATGTCCATTTTTATGATCATATGTAGTAGTCATCACGGAACCCGCCACTGCCCACACAGTCGTACGAGGAGGCTCTGCACCGATACTCTGACTGCCCTGCAAGTCACTCGTTGATCTCTGCAAAATTCTCGCGCTACCTGCACCGCATCCGAGCTGACTGGCGCCGCGCTGCTGCCGTCCTTAAGACCGCCATCGGCATCGATCCAGCCAACGAGAGACTGCACACGCAGCTGGTGGACCTCGCCTACCAGCTGACGCCTTTAGACGAGACCTACTTCTGTGACTGCATTGACTTGGCGGTGCGCAATGACCACCTCAATGTGGACGCAAAGTTGCGCTTTCTCTGTCGCAAGATGGAGTTCCTGGAGGACTTCAGCGCCGATATCAAGAAGATCACGGACGCTTACGATGACTATCAGTCGATGCTTGCAACTCGCGGCTCCGGCCCTGGCCGCGTGGTTCCTGGTGCCGCCATCGCCTTGGATAACGGCAGCGTTGGCGGCGACTTGGACGAAACCACAGCGGCCAAGCGGGCCAGACGCGAGTCATACACGGGAGGCAGCTACGATCCGTTGTCCAACTGCTGCTACGGCGAGGCATCCGTCTCCAACACCGTCACCACTGCGGCTTCCAACAGCGCACTGGCCCAGCAGATTCCGGTCTACAGCGACGGTTATGACGCAGGAGCCTACGCGCTTCCTCGATGACTTGTCTATTACAACTGCTAGATGACGGCAATATGAAATTTTATGCTGAAGCTCGATGATAGTTTGCAATGGTATTCATTAGTTTATTATTTCATTTCCTAAGTTTCTTTAAATCGAGACTTTTGTCACTATTGCACTGTTATTTCCCATTGTCTGCCTAAGTAAGACACTATCTTATTGAGCAAAATGTAAATTCGTACGTACCATTCTGCATTCAGTACTAATGTTTTCAATCGGTTACTGGTCCGTATGAACCCCGTTAATATTTGATTTAGCTAAATGATTTAGCTAAGGCATTATAGAAATCATTCAAAACTTCCCTTGCATTGCTTGTAATCGCACAGTTTAAACCAGCTTCAACCTTTCAAGCATCAGGAATCGTATCTTTTGCAGCCCTGTGCCACTGCTCTGTAAAGTTATTAGTTTTTAACTAAATCTTAACAGACTTCCTAGTTACACGCCAAATTATGCTCTCCTAAGCGGAAGCACAGTCCCTTGTTTTTTCATGAATTTCAAAGTTAATTTTCACTGCAACTCCAGTTTTCTCGTTGCCGCTTATTTTTCTGTCTAGCATACAATCCAGCGGGCAGCAACCAGCTTTTAATCCCCACAGCTGCATAACTCAGTGCATTATGTAGTTAAATATATCAATTACAATCCCATAATTCGTTGGCTCGATACCTGTACTGCTCATGCCTTATGGGAAAGAAATTTAGATACCCTTTTGTACTGCTTACCAGTACTGCTTAAAAGGTTGATCTGGAAATCTGAAAATATCGGCACAATTTTATCTGCAAATAAAATAATTAAAGTCCGGTACTAGATTTTGCTAAGTGTCATCCTCTATTCAGAGTAATACTGCAATTATAATGTGGATATGCATTCGTTAGTTAATCAGTTATTTGTTTGAATAAATACTCTGCATGCGGTTCAGTGAGTCTGTAGACAAACTCAATCTTTTGCTTGTATTCTGTGTGAATCTTAAACCGTTTTCTGTGGTGCGGCCCTGCTTGGCAAAGATTTTTTGCTTCTTATTTTGCCTCGCAGATCTTTGTTCTTGTTTTGCTTTTCCTCTGACCACTGATCATTGTTGATGGTCTGAGTCTTGTGTCGTGATAGCTTTTACTCTGTTTAGAGCGTCTGTTCATTTGCTTAGGGTTTCTTGATCTATAGGAATGAATGCCTCAGTGTTTTCCTATCATAACCCCCGCCCCAGTCCAAAAGTTAATTCAGTACGTCTGTTATTTGATTGTTTGCGCATCGTTCCTGCTGTCATACTTGAATGTTTGTCTGTCACCAAACTCTGTTATTTGATTGTTTGCGCATGGTTCCTGCTGTCATATTTGAATGTTTGTCTGTCACCAAACTCTGTTATTTGATTGTTTGCGCATCGTTCCTGCTGTCATACTTGAATGTTTTTCTGTCACCAAACTCTGTTATTTCATTGTTTGCGCATGGTTCCTGCTGTCATATTTGAATGTTTGTCTGTCACCAAACTCTGTTATTTGATTGTTTGCGCATTGTTCCTGCTGTCATACTTGAATGTTTGTCTGTCACCAAACTCTGTTATTTGATTGTTTGCGCATCGTAACTGCTGTCATACTTGAATGTTTGTCTGTCACCAAACTCTGTTATTTGATTGTTTGCGCATCGTTCCTGCTGTCATATTTGAATGTTTGTCTGTCACCAAACTCTGCAATTAATAATTCAGTGCGTCTGTTATTTGATTGTTTGCGCTTGGCTCCTGCTGTAATATTTGAATGTTTGTCACTAAACTCTCCCAGTGCGGTTAATTAATTCAGTGCGTCTGTTATTTGATTGTTTGCGCATGGTTCCTGCTGTCATATTTGAATGTTTGTCTGTCACTAAACTCTCCCAGTACGGTTACTTAATTCAGTGCGTCTGTTATTTCATTGTTTGCGCATGGTTCTGCTCCCACTCTGTAGGCTTGCCTGGCATATCAGGTCTAGTTAGTTTTTATTGTTTGAATATATATACTCGTATTGTACAGGCGTATATCTGCTTGAGTGTTTAATTGTTTGGATGCAAAGGATGTTTGTTTTAGGCGATTGTTTGCAGCTCTGTCCAAAGACCAAGTGGCTTGTCTTTACTGGTAAATTTTACATCAACTGAGTTTTGAATGTCCAGTTAAAATCCGTGCCTGTGTCACTTCTGGTTATGCTGCTTTGCCTGCTGCTTTGTACAAATACATGATTCTGAACGTCACGATTCCGGCGTGTCTGTCTATTGTTTCTACTGCTTCGTATTTCTTTGCGTCATATTTTAGGGACTAAAAAGGAAGAATTTGGTGTTTTGGTTTGTGCCCAGCGCGCATTAATGCAGCTCAATTATATGTAGGTTATTTAGAATTTCTTTCCGAACTTTCCATTATCTTTGTTTTTTATTCGTCTTTTATTTTATCGGTGGCTTTGCACTTGTGTTCATAAAAACGCCATGGAAGCTATTTTAGTCCATTTTAAGAGTAGAGTGTAGACTAACTAGGGTCATAGTAACTAGCAGTGCTTCATGTGACTTATGGGTTTGTTAGTAAATTAACCTTCCATTTCTGCAATCAAAACTTACGCAATGTGGTTCAGGCTAAGCATCCGGGTCAGAAGAAATATCCCTGACTCGCTGCATTGACACAATTTCAGTCCACCTATTGCCTGTCTGCCTAGTTATGTCTGTTGAGTATGTGCCTGTTGCCGAGGAAGAGGGCGATGACCCGATTGAGGTGCCAACTGAGCTGGACGGCAGTCTGCTGCTGACCACCCTGACGGCCCAGTTTCCGGGCGTGTCGGGCCTGCGCTACCGAAATCCCGATACAGGAGCTCTGCGGGCCGTCCGCCTGGCCGACGGCTGCCTGCACAGGCCTCCCGAACTGATCTCCTGGACCCACACAGGCAATGTTGTCTACGTGTGCACCTTTCCGAAAGACAACAAGCGCAAGGTGGAGCATGATGAGATGGACAATTTGAGCTCCAAGCCAAAAAAAGCTGATAGGAAGAAGTGCACGGACCTCATCGTACTAGGCCTGCCTTACAAGATCACCGAGGAGGACCTGCGAGAATACTTTGGCAAGTTTGGCGAGCTCGTTATGACGCAAGTCAAGCGGGACCAGAAAGGAAGCAGCAAGGGCTACGGATTTATTCGCTTTGCTGAGTACGAGAGTCAGATGGAGTGTCTGTCCTGTCCCAGGCACCAGATCGAAGGCCGCTGGTGCGAGGTGAAGGTCCCAATTAGCCAAGGCGAGGCGCCCGGTCCCGCCAACGTGCCCCGCCGCGTCTTTGTTGGCCGTATCACGGAGGAGCTGACTGCACCTGTGCTCAAGGAGTTCTTTGGCCAGTATGGCCCAGTGGAAGAGGTCTACATCCCCAAACCATTTCGCTCTTTTGCATTCGTCACTTTCGGGGATTCCAGTGTGGTGTCGCAGTTGGTTGGCGAGGACTTCGTTGTTAATGGCGTCTCTGTTCACGTTGGACACGCCAATCCAAAGCAAAGTTCTGCACAGGTGAGTTTCATCCATATGTGAATTACATTGTTCCAAGTCAAATGTGTTTGACTATTGGTGAAACATTTGTTTTATTTGCTTTTATTTTATGACATTTCAAAAACTTAGCCTTTGTCGGTTATAAAAAAATATGTCCAAGCTTTCTTGACTTTGCTGATGTGCTCGTATCTCTTTGGGAAAATTAACTTCACAATTGTTTTTGTTACACAGCTCAACTACTTCTTGATTTCGAACTCTTACTGACAACACTTCCCCACACTTCATTTGACTCAGATGATGGGCGGCGGGCCTTTCAAGCAAGGCTACCCAGCTCAAATGGGACCGCCGCGTGGTTGGCAACCAATGTCTGGCCCGCCACCACCTCAGCCGGCTGGGCAGTACCAAGAAATGGTCAACACGCTGGCAACTAATCCGCAAATTCTGGCTGCGGCCCTCGCTCAGGTGTCTAACATGAGCATGGACTCTGGCACTCAGCAGCAGCCGCGTGGCGCGGCCGGCCGTGGCGGCTACGGTGGCGGCGGCGGGCGCGGTGCTGCTGGTGGATCATCGGCAAGCGTAGGTGGCGATGCCAACGGTAGCTACGCTGGCGGTGGGGGTTATGCGAACTACTGGTGACTCGGGCTGCCTAACTCGGAGCTTGTTACATGCTACATGGACCCTTGACAAAATCCGAAAACCCGGATGCTTATAACGCTGTGTGCGAACTCTCGTAGTATGTTGTGGCGTCATTCTCGTTTCTTTTTGTTTCCCTAAATCTTCATAAGCAGTTTAATTTGGACGTGTAACCTTCAGTGCTTATTAATTTTCTTTTCTGTTAACTATTTATCTTTATTCGTAGTGCTTCGTGGTAACAATATTTTTGTAATGTTTTATAGTCCCCTAACATGTAGTCTTGGGTATCTCCAATTAGTCACATGAACCAGGAACTCATCGCAGCAGTGCTTCGCATCGCGAAAACATCAACAACATCGCATGGCGTTATGAATTTAAGCACGGCTAGGGAAGCTACCTTTTTGCCTCATTTGCACACTGGGAAAGATGAGAGGCACTTTTACATGTAAGAATCTTTGAAAAGTTATCCAAAATAATTCCTCCACGACTCTTACTCGTAGTAGTCAACGTTGCTACTTAAGGCATGACTTTAGGAGCCCCGATGCTAATAATTCGCAGGTAGAAAAGAGTTTTTATTTTGTGAAGAATTCTAATTATTGTTACTCGAGTTGATAGGAAATCTTTAGTGCAGTTACGAGTGCAGCTCATTTTAGTGCAGTTCGCATTTGCTCTGCATCATAGCTTTTCAAGCAAAATGTTTTCCCTGTGCAAATTCCTTAGCAATAGCATCCGGACTCTTGTCTGCTTTGTGTGGCGAGAACCGCTCTTGGTGACGAATTCAAATTAAATACAAGCGTAGAACCGCCTCGTCATGGCTATGAGGCTAAAATATATCAGATAGGGGTTTGATATCTCCCAATTCTTGTGTCTTGCACATTCGCTTTTGGCTACTACGCTCGTACAATACTCACCTGGCATGTCTTCACACCTGAAGCATGTAATGTATTCAAGTTCTCTCTAAGACCCTGTCTTGCGTGTATCGTTTTTCTTCGTGTCCGGTGCCTCACCGGATGCTGCTCTTGTTGAAATAAGCAACGCTACCCATTTTAGACGGTATCTGTAACATTCTTGCTCTGCAAGCTTACCGAGTGTTGCAAAATGTTGTTAAGCAATTAAATAGCAATTTCAGTGTTCCCGCTGTCATTTAACAAAAACTGTTGTTGTAAATTCTCTTGGTCTGTCATTTCGTCGGCTTTGATCTTTTTTATTTAGGGTACTATATTGACACTATGAAACCCAATGAAATAGATTAGGAGTCTACTGATTTCGAAGGGTGCACCACACAAACAAACGTTAAAGAACAGATGATAAAAAATAAAATAAATGCACTTTCTAGTACACGAACTCTTACTGTAATGAAATTCCAGAACTTTTTATTTTAGCTTTGACTAATGCCAACACGTAGAATCAAACAACGGACCTGTTTGGCGATCACTGCAGGTTGCTAGCCACGGTTTAATTTGCCCACGCACTAGCCAAAGTTATCATCGCGGATAGCACGGAGCGTGAGCAGGTGTCCCATATCCAGTCCGTATGGCGTGTAGTTGTAGAAAAACGCCAACAGAAAGCGGCCAGCCGCCAGAACCGTCAGGAGACCGATGGTGAAGTAGATTGGTGCTGCGTGCTTCTCACTATTGTGTGAGTTCAGTCTGTCGCTGTGCTCCAGTCGCACGTATCTGAATCGGGGTGCGTTGATGTCGAGATAAAAAGTAAGCGACGTCAATGTATATTTGGTATATCTGCACTACTGGGTGAACAAGAAAGCTGGCTTACATGCTAAGCATATAGATTCCTATTCCAGACAGGAATACTAGCAGTGCATAGTTGTAGAACAGTGTGTGGACCTGGTCGCGCGCCGAAGGGAGCTCAGGCCTCATGCGCAACCGGGGCAGGGGCTGGAATGCCTCGGCCTGCAGCCACCGCTTGCGCTGCAGCATTTTCAGCATGTCCCGCATCGGGAGCGGCTGGCCAAGACTGCTACAAACTTCACTCGGGTCCACGTTTGAAAGGCTGTTAGACTCCATCACTTCGCGAAAGCTAGGAATCACACTGTAGTCTTCTAGCTCTTTCTGGGCAGACTGCGCAGCGGCTGTTTTCACTGGAATGTCATCCATCGAGTATGGTCTGGGCCAATGCATATTTCATGTATGTAAGATTTAATTTTCATGCATTTAACGTGTACATTGTATACATATTACTACGAGATTACCTACGCCATAAATTGCCGCTATAAATTGGCCAATGGTTGGCCAACACATTCTATGCAATGTAAATAAATAAAAGCGTACGCATTACCTCGCTTAAGTGGCAGCTTTGAAGAGCTGAACCATTCCACTTCTTCTCGTAAGCCCATGCCGTGCATTTTTTGTCGAACATTGGCCACGTCCATTAACGAGAGGATCAATTAGTTAATTATACGCTCATATTTTGTTGGAGATTCAGATCAAATATAAAGAAAGTAAGCCTAATTTTTATTGCCTAGATTTCTCGGGCCCGAAACATCTCGTAATTGCAATCACCAGAAATGTTTTCTATGGTCTAACCTGCCCCGTATAAAAAAAGACAGCGGGTCAACAAGATAAAATCAGGGGGCCGATTACCAATCATACGAGTACTGCTCAAAATGACACTACAGTGAATTTTCACCCACAAAGAATAGGAACAGTAAAAATGATGTCAACTGTCAATGTGTAACAATTGTACCACGTAGTATAACAATACTCAACTACACTACATGTACTACTAACTACATGTACTACATACACTACTATACTAACTACAGTCGGATAATACTTCGGGTGGAACAAAGTTTTGTCGTTTATGCTATAATTCTGCTAAAAATAGCTATTGAATCCATAATTTTTCACCTATACATGTAATCAAAAATCGCCATAGACAAACTGCCCGAGAAAAAACAAACCAAACTTGCTAAGTACTTAGTAAGTCAACAATGCAACCTCGTGCCAAGTACAGCCTATGAACTTTCCAAGTTTTCCAAGTACATTCGATAAGTACTTTCCAAGTTTTCCAAGTACATTCAATAAGTACCTTCCAAGTTTTCCAAGTACATTCGATAAGTACTTTCCAAGTATGAGATGTTTCTTGAGTCACTTCTCAAGTACTTTCCGATAAGTATGCGATTTTTTCTTAAGTCCCTTCTCAAGTACTTTCAAAGTAACTTGAGAAAGTTGTAGACATATATGTAAACGTAGGATGTGTATTTTGCAAACTTAGAAAGTCAGCCAAGTAGCGCGCTGCTTTGGATACTGTCCAGAGAGACAGGGCGTGTACTTTGTAAACTTTGCAAGTCGATTGAAGTTGGGCAAAAACATTATATACTCGTACACTTCTTAAGTTCATGACAATGATGCTTAGCAAACTTTGGTAAGTCAACAATGTCATCCAAGTACATGGTTGACTTGGGAAGTTTGTCATGTTTTTTCCCGGGTGGCTGCTAAAAATGATTGATACGAGAAAAACTCACTTAGAGTCAGGCTCAAAACCATTGAGTGTCTATAGGGCATGCAACGAGCCTAGGAAAAGCACAGTCGAAGCATGGAGCTTGACAAGACGCATTTTCAATTTTACACGGCTACTCGCCTAAAGCTCGATGATTCAGCTACCGAAGTCCACCAAGAAGATCTGATAGCTGCTTGGGGGCGATGCTGTTTTATCCTGAGTTAAAATGTTCCAGCGCGGTTAAAATGTTTCAAGTTTTTACCGGTTTGCTTGTCTGAGGTACTGAGGTACTTACTTTGTTCCACCTGTAGTACTATTACTTGGTGTAACACTATGGCTTCATTGGCGTTATATATACGAGCGTATGTACATGTACTACATGGTAGCTATGTTTAGGTGCCGAATAGCTGACCGATCGCTAGCAACGAGCCCAGACTCAGGCCTGCTCAGGAACTTCTTTAACTCAGCTGCGAGGGACGGCCTGAAGGTGCGCCTCTTCCGCGCGGCCGTGGAGTCGATCCTCCTGTACGGCATGGAAGCGGTGCCGATGATCGAACGACACACGAGAGCGAGTCCTGGGACGTGCTCTACAGGTCCCTACTGCGCTACGCCCTGGGGAAGTGCACTAACCTAAAAGGTTGCCGTCCAGAGAACTGATGTTCCAGATCTGAGCATCACCATGCGCCGACGCCGCCAGATGATGCTGGGTCACTGCCTCCGGAGTCACAGCCCAGCGACCAAGTCCGGCCCGTTGGCGTTGGTCCTCCTACACCAGCCGATGGAGCGGAAGTGCGATGCGCTTGGCCCCAGGCGAACTTTGATGCTGACAGACTTTTGTGGCTGACCGCAGGCGCTGGGGTCTCAGCCCCAGACCGTTAGCTTCCTGCCCCTCCCGTCTGTTTCGCGAGCGCGTGTGCGCAATTGAGCTCTCACTAGATTTTGCATTTCTCTACGATCTAAGTGTATATATGTATCTCTATATCCTATGTGTCGGCTACACATGTATAATGGTGATCGAGAGCCTACATTATCGATTCACGGGCTGCGCAGGTTCTTCTTTTTGTTGTTGTTTCTTGCTTAGGTTTGATACTCACGATCAAAAACTACGCTCGTAAATCCATGAAAGTTTTTGATTTTTCTAGTAGCTTAACTAGAGTTTCTTAAAATGGCTTAATGACTTTAAATAACTTCAAGTTGATTTCAAGTGCCATTTTAACATAATCATTAAAGTGAAACAAATTACATGACAAGGACTGCTCACGAGTAGAAAGCACGGGAAACCTCGTTTCTTGGAAAACTTTAGGAGGCAAGGTTTTTCCGAAAAAATACACTACGGAGATTAGGGCTAAACGGTTCTATCTTCTACAAAATGATCTTGCTGCTGATACCAAGCTGTGCTAGCAGACTACTTCTCTCTCTCTCTTTTCAATCCTAAAAAGCTACCAATAAAGTTATCTTAGGGGTTGTTTTTTTCTTATTCAAACCCTACTATTTAAGCCACCACGCTGTTACAGGGTTAATAGGCCAGGCCTACATGTTAGTTCTCTTACAACTCTTCTTGTACCTTTTAATAGTATCTCATGTATAGCATATATATTTCTTACTGGTAGTGTATGCGCTTCTTACTGGTAGTGTATCTGCTATTTACTGGTAGTTAGAGGTCACAATCACAATCCCGGGATTAAAGGCTTTTTCCGGGATCCCGGAGGATTCACAGGGTTGGGATTCAATCTCGGAAAGTTAATGCTGACTTACTTCTTGACTTAGCTGCAGGGCTGTCCGAAGACGCAGCGGGGAGGCGAGCGTCGCCCATTCCGCTAATCCCTGAAAGGCCCGCATAGGCTAGGGCGCGGAGCCGGTCATGGAGGTCTGCCGGTCCTGTCTGCAGCGTTGTCTTCGGTGGGGAAGACGGAGGCTCGTTTGGTGGCCCGGAGGAACCGGATGAGCCGTGGGATGTTCTCGGGCCGGAAATCGTCGTTTAGGGACGGGTTGGGCCCGAGGTGGTTGAGCCGGTGTTACGGTTTAGAATCTCCGGGGCTCCGGCCAGTTTTGGGTCGCCGGTCCGGAGACCGCAAACGGGCTGAGATCTCCGACCGGAGACCTTAAAGGGTTTAAGACCCCCTTCAGAGACTGCAAACTATCAGGGGCAGTCCTTCTGGAGACTGCAACCAGTAGAATCTAAACAGACTTAAGAGTCTCAACAGACTCAACTAAACTCAAGGAACACTAGACTTGAGCGAGACGTCTCTAACACAACGGGCGCAAATAAGGAAGGCTTACCGCAACAACTCGACCGAGTCTTGATTGACTTGGTGATCAGGAAGTCCTCCTAAGGCTTCCTCTTCGGAGCTTCTCCTATCGTCGGGAGTTGGCTCCGGGTCCGCTTCGGACCACTTGTATTTATAGGCGAATTTGCAGTCCAAAATAGCATAACAACTCATGTGTTGCGCTAAAAGGGTAACATAACTTATTGTGTATTATACAGTAACATGGTTCATTGTTGTTGCGCATGCGTGCACTTACCTACTTACAGTAGCATCCTATGATTAACTTCTTTTACCCTTTTTACGGGAGGTAGAACACTCTACACGATATACGTTGCGACCGAGGTACCTGGTCACCATGTAGACCTGCTGACTCCAGGTGTATCGCATCTTGCCACCCTTTCGATCATCCCTCCGCAGATTTCGAAGGCGAACTCTGTCCCTTCGCTAAGGATAAATGGAAGCATATGAACTTGCTACGAGAGTCTAGCATGGCGGCGATCTCTAACCTTAACTTATGTCATGGTTTCTGATATCCGTGTGGGCGATCGTAAAATCGCATAATTTTTCGTGTTGGAACTCCGGGCCGGAGATCTTTAACTCCGGAGAACAGAAACCCTAACACCGGTCTCGGTTGAAGGCCGGGCAGTAGCAGACGAAGTGCTTGTCGTCTTTGTTCTCGAGGTTGCAGAAAGGGCAGAGTTCGCTCCGGCGAACACTTCGGAGGAAACAGTGCCTGGCAGATCAACCGTGACCTGTGAAGGTCATAGTGAGAGCGCGGATATCTTTTCGATTTTGGTTCAAAAGGATTCTCCGCAACTTGAGGGACAGATTGGGCATTGCCGCACGGGATTGGCGGCAGTTGGAAATGCCATCCCATCTGCGCAAGTGCAGGATGTCCGCCCAGTCGTTAATCTGACGATTAATGACCGTGGCGGGAATGGGGGCCAGGGGCACTGGGCCAAGGAGCGAGCCGGAACAAACCGCCTTGGCGAGGGAGTCGGCGACCTCGTTACCTTTGAAGCCGGCGTGTCCTGGGATCCACGTAAGCCGGACGGTGTTCCTCCGAGCCAGCTTGTTGAGCTGCCCAATACAGTCACGGACTGTTCGGGAGTTCGTAGTGGTGTGACACAAAGCCTGCAACGCGGCCTGGCTGTCAGAGTGAAAGAAGATTATTCTGTCTTTGAAGTCCCTGCAGTGGAGCTCAGCTGCACAGGAGCTGAGGGCAAGGACTTCGTTCTGGAAGACGCTAGAGAGTGAGTGGCGATCACGCGGCCGTTGATAAGGATGCAGACTCCAAAGTCGGATAAACCGTCTTTGGAGCATCCGTCAGTGAAGCAGTGAACCTCCTGAGGGGCCCAGCTGTCGTTGGCGTTCTCCCTAGAGGGGACAACGAAGCGTTGGTAGAGATTGAGGGAGCGCGGCTCAGCGTCCGAAAGGACAGTCGCACTCCCACTCTCCTCCAGAACTTTAAGGCACAGGTCAGAGTGCGGCAGGAGCTTGCGCTTTGCCATCGCTCTTTGTGGCTTGAAGCTAACGCCAGCCTCGATGAGCCGGCGGGTGGTTTTAGCAGCCTCGCGACGGACGAAGATGTCCAGGGGCGGGAGGCAAAGAAAGGCGTTGAGGCCGTCAAAGGGAGCAGAGAGCGGGGCATTCGGGATCATGCGGCACGCGCGTCCCTGCACCTTTTTAAGGGTTTCGTGGCAAGTTTTAATATGCAAGGCGCTGGTCTAGACTAGGCCGGCGTAAGTAACGGCTGGCCGGACCATTGCGGTGTAGATCCACCAGAGCCGCTTCGGGGTGAGGCCCCAAGTGGTGCCGACGGCTTTGCGCAACTGCGCAAGAATCGCAAGGGCTTTTTTGGTTTTGGCCTGAACGTGGGTGGACCAGCTCAGCCTGTGGTCCAGCGTAACGCCGAGACACTTGGTTTGCTTGCAGGATGGGAGTTCCACCCCGTAAAGCTTTAGTGGGCGAATACGCCAGTTGACCCTGCTGGTGAACATGATCGCGACAGTTTTGGTCTCAGAGAGCCTGAGGCCGCACCTGTTCGCCCATTGTTCAGCAGAGCGAATAAAGTTTTGCAGAAGGTCCCTAAGGGTTTCAGGTGACGGTCCGGATGCTACGGTTGTAACATCATCGGCGTAACCGACCTTAAGGATGGGGTCAAGATGGCTGTCCTGAAGGAGCTCATCGATGACCATGTTCTAGAGAACTGGAGAGAGAACACCACCCTGGGGGCTGCCTTTGCAGACGGTTACCGTCCGTTGGTGGCCCAGCAGGTGTGCGGTGGCAGTACGGTGGCTGATCATATGATCCACGGGGTGAGGGGCGAGTGGGTTCCTCTAGCACGTAGAGCTCTGTCAAAAGCCTCAAAGAGGACATTATCGAAGGCTGTCGAGGAAGACGGCGAGAGCGTAGCCATTACCAAGAACGGCTTTCTCCAGCATGTCGACCAAGACGTGAAGCGCGCTCTCCGTGGACCTGCCTGCCCCAAAGGGTTCTCTGCTGGTTCTCACTGAGCGGCTTGTTCTTCAGTTCCACAGAGAGGAGGCGCCAAAACACCAGTCTCTCCAACAGCTTCACCAGTGAGGAGGTGAGGCTGATTGGTCTAAAGGATTTAATGGACCGGTAGTCCGGTCGGCCGGGCTTGGGGATAAAAACCACCTTGGCCTCGGTCCAGGGTTTCGGAACAAAGCCGAGTACAATGCAAGCTTTCAGGAGCCGGCAAAGGTTCCGCAGGAAACCGGTGCATTTCACCGCCTCACGCAGGAAGGCTGGCACAACGCCGTCCGGTCCTGGGGATTTGAAGGGTTTGAAGGAGGAGACTGCTTTAGTAACGCGGTCCTCCGTAATGATTGAGTCAGCCAGTACGTGTCCGCCCAGTGAATGATCAGGGGGGTCGGGCCTGGCTGGCTCATTCGGGAAAAACGCTGTTAGCATCGCCTCCAGCGTTTCTCCTGGGTTCTTAGTGAGCGAGCCGTCGGCTCTCTTTACTGAGGAGAGTTGGACATTTTGTCCAGAGTGAGGGCTTTTACGATTCTGGAGGTGGGGCGGGAGCCCTCAAGTTCCTCACAGTACTCTCGCCACTTATTGGTTTTGGCGTTCGTAACCTGCCTCTTGAACTCGTGGATAGAGTTCAGGTAGGCGGTTTGGTCGGCCGGATTTTTAGTTTTTTGGGCCCTACGGTGAAGCCTTTTAGCTCTGTGACGGAGGTCGCCAAGCTGCGGGTTCCAACATGGGGCCGACTGTTTGCCTCTGTATACCTTTAGTGGGCATGAGGCTTCGAAGGCAGCAGTGAGCGAGTCCATAAGTGCGGCCGCAAATTCATCTGCTTCCTCGCAGGTGTTGATGGAGACTGGAGTGCTAGTGCAGCGATAGGTCTCCTCCAGGGCAAGCCTGAAGGCGGTCCAATCGGTATTCCTAGCATTCCGTTTTCAGTAAAGCTGGCCTGCGTTTCGGGCGCTGACCAGCGTGAAAGAGATGAACTTGTGATCGGAGAGGGACGCCTCGGGAAGCACCCGCCACTCCCTAGTAATCTGGAAGAGCCTGGGCGTAGCGAGGGTGGCATCCAGCACCTCCGATCGGCGTCCGTTATTGAAGGTAGGGGTACTACCCGAGTTACAGAACTCAAGGGTTGTAGTAGTTATATAAGCCAGGAAGTCTTCACCTCTCTGGTTAATATCAGAACTGCCCCAGTGGGTGTGGTGGGCGTTTATATCCCCTGCCATAAGCAGCTCATAATTCCTGGTGGAGCAAAGCTCGACCAATGTGACAAGCTCTCCTGGGATCATCTCGCCGTCGCCCGTTAGGTAAACTGAGGCGATGAGGGTAGTCCTCCCAGGGAGTAAGTCTTCAGATTGGATGACACAGATGTCCCTGGTGGACAGGTCCGATCTGAGCCATGCGTTAATAGAACTGGACACCATGATGCAAGATCTTGGTGCCAGGTTTCCCTCCCGGGTGCCAGCGGTTAGACACTGGTAGCCGGTGGGGACACTTTGGGGGCTGCCCCTAAGCGCCCACGGTTCCTATGGATAAGGATAATCCGGGGTGCGTATTGGTCAGTGTGCTTCAAGAGGTTGACTGAAGCAGCAATGCTATGCTGCAGGTTGACCTGCAAGCAGTGAATGCCCTGGGAGACAGTCATGTCTACTGTCCAGGGGAGGGGAAAAGCAACTCATTCTCAGCCTCATCGGTGAACGTTGAGTCGCCAATTTCCTTTGGTTCAGGCTCAGCCGCCTCCCCAGCCGCCGCGGAGGCGGACACTGCGCCGATGAGTCACCGTGAGTCACCTAGCCGCGCAGCACCGTCCCCCTCCCCAGCGACTGGGGACGGCTGTTGCCTTCGCCTTGCGCCCGTCCGGGCTCGGCCGGCAGCATCCTCCTGGTAGCAATCCCACCAGTTGGATGGCTGAGCCGTGCCGTCGTCCAGCTCCTTCGGCTGGTTTGTGTGTTTTTACGAGCGGCACGAGTCCGCTCGAGGTGAAGTCTCATACACTGAGCTTCGTCAAGTGCGCGCTGGAATAGCGCGGACCGCCGGTTACTGCGGG
The DNA here is from genome assembly GCA_002269645.1 of Macrostomum lignano. Lineage (NCBI taxonomy): Eukaryota > Metazoa > Platyhelminthes > Macrostomidae > Macrostomum > Macrostomum lignano. The sequence continues at coordinate 212,664 of NIVC01000139.1, forward strand.
TGGGTTTATGTCCACATGAGGCAGACTCAGCAGCGCGAAGTGCCTTATTAGGCTCGGGATCGGGTTGCTGCTGCCGCTTGGCCGGCGGAGCCTGGGCCCCATGCTCCGGGTGCGGCGCGCTTCCCATCGTTCTTGGCCTCCACCTTGCCCTCCTCACAGCGGAGGATGGTCAGTTGGTGGAGACCAAGGTGGAGGTTTGAGCCGTGCGGTAGCCGCTTGGCTCATCCCTCCGTCAGGCCGAGGATGACGGTGGCCCCGGTCGTGCCCTTGCGGACCGTGCTGTGGTACACAAGACCACTGGCGTCGAGATCCGAGTGCCGCTTGAGCAGGAGCTGCCGCAGCTGCTCCCCGGACTTGATCGCACTGTCGGCCGGGACCCAAATCCGATGGCGGATGGCCTTCGGCCGCTCGCTCTCCAGGGCGAAGGTCAGCTGGCCCAGGTCGCTGTGCCAGTGGAACATGGGCAGCTGATCCCGCAGGAGCTGGGTGCTCTCCTCGGATTTGCACAACAGTAGGATGCACCCGTTCGCCTTGGTGGACTTAACGATGTCCACGAAGACGCCCTCCAGGGTTGGATTGAGCAGGCCCTCGTCGATGGTGCGCCACGCGACGTCGAGCTGCTCGGGCGTCAGGTCGAAGTCCCCGCCGAGGATCATCACGGCGGGTTGCAGCGGCTGCTTGACCTTGGAGGCGTAGGACTCGGAGGTCTTGAGCGGGGTCGCTTTCTCCTTGGAAGGTGGTTGCCCCCCTGAGAGTCCGAGGACACGGCGGTTCCTGACGGCCCAGCCGCGCCACCGGACTCCCCAGAGGGCTTCCCCGTCGCAGTGGCTCCCGAAGGCCTCACCGCGGCTTGCCCGCCCTTCGCGGACGCAGCAGCAGCCCGCTGCTCCTGCCGCTTAAGGTTGCGGCGGATGTTTCGCTGCCGTCGGGACTCAGCCGTGCGCGGTCGGCTAGACTGGCGGCCAGGACGATCGGCGGCAGCGTCAGCTGGCCCGGTTTGGCCAGGTTGGGCGTTGGAGCTACCATGGTAGCTACCGGAGCGGCTGTCGGCTGATCCCGGTGGGCCGGTGGCGACCGGGTCAGAATTTTGTTGGTGGTGGTGGCGTTAGTGGCCATAGCTGAAAAGCGGGGGAGGGCTACTCGTTACGCGAGTTGAGTACCCGAATGGCCGACACCCCAAGCCAGCCGGTTTGAAAAAGGGGACCGCTAGCGACCGGACTACTACCCGGCCTTCCAGCCCATCGGCAAGGTCAAACACCTTAGGCATTAGAAGGTATTCATACGTCAAGCAGTACCACGGCCTGCAGGCTGGCGAGCCAGACCCGCGCATACCCAAATTCGGCCGAACCACTGGATGGGTCCCCAGCGCCGGAGCCCAGTCTGTCCAGCAGCCCTAGGGTCTCCCTTGAACACGCGCGGGGACGTGTATGATGTGTATCCCTGGGTCGACTTGCGAGACAGCGTGGGGGGGGGGGGGTCTGCGGCTGCCAGAGGCAAGAGGGTGCAGGCCTCCCACATAGCCTTCTTGACCTGTTGAAGATAGGGGCAGGCGTGAAGCATCGCAGACCTTAGCCCATAGGCCTAGTCTGTCTCATACTTCACTGGCATATGCTGAATGCGCCTTCGCGTGCTGAAAAGTTAATGCCACTGTTATAATCTCTAACTATAAAAATCAAAACTCTGTCTGTGTGTCTGTCTGTCTGTCTGTGTGTGGACAATTTTGATCGCTATGGACTCCCAAACCGCTCAACCAAATTACACCAAACTTTACACCCACCCTAAACTTACTACGGAGAATGTCTTAGGTTACCTTTTAATTTCCTAGACTCAAGTCTTCCTACCTAAAAGTACAAAAAACTGCTCAAAATGCGCGATTTTTTCACTAAATCCTCCATAGCGCCGCTCCACTTCTACCGATTCTCTTCAAATTTGACACAGGCAATTTTCAACTATTTTGACACAATCGTGTAAAATTTCAAATCTCAAAGTTAATCCTGAAAGCCGCGGTGCACTTTTAAAGTTAGGCTGTTTTTTCAGCGTAGCAACCACCCCAACCTCCACCCGCCTGCCTCTCTTTCCCGATCTGGGCAAAGGGTGCAAATAGGTTTTTAAACGACTAACTTTGGGCTGCCATAAGTTTGCTTCACGTGAAGCGCTTAACTTCAAATTTGACACAATTCTTCATTAACTTATTCTCTGTCTAAATGTAAAGTCTCAACTCTGTATCTCAATCAGGACGGAAACTGTAAGCATGTGAAGTTTGTCTGCTTTTTCTGTTGTTTGTGCCACTCACTCACTCCACTCATTGCCCCAGAGCCAGACGAAGGATCAGGCGGTAGGACTGAATGTACATAGCAAATGTACAGTGTTTTGGAATAACTTTATTTATAGCCTTCTCTGCACCCCCGCGCGTGGAGAGGCTACGTTTAGCCATGACAGTTTAGTGAGAAATTCTAACCACTGCCCTCCCCTCTGTATTGGCAAACTCTGCAGCAGTTTAACAGTGGATGGCAATTGGCAAATCGAGGCAATCCAGCATAGTTTGTAAAAGCGAAATATTTATGAAAAGGCGATGCGATGCAATGAAATACAACCCTACTAAATTAGGCACACCATGGAAATTTTAGGTTTCTTTTAAAGGTACTGTGTAAATTTTAAATGGCCTCCTAAGAAATGCGTATTTCCTTGGTTGTTAGACTGATGCAGACTGCAGTGGAGCTGAAGATACACAAATTCCTTTCAGGGCTGCAAATTGGCAAGAAAGATGACGTGATCAAAGCATGAGAATAACGATGAGAGTAGTACGTCCCACAAACTGGCTTTCGAAGCAGTGATCGGCAGACTTTTACTTCAAAAGCCAGATAAAGAATCCAGCTTATGTGCGGGCCAGATGAGAGTGGAAAGGAAGGAATAGACTATTAGAAGAGAGGAGAGGCGAGACGGGGATAAGAGAAAACATGGAAGATAAGAGGAGAGACAAGTGGTGAGGAGAGAGCAGAGAAGAAGGGAGGAAGAAGCGAGAGGAGGGGAGAAAGGAGGGAGAGGAAAGAGTAAAGGTGAGAAGAGGGGAGAGATGAGACAGAGGATCGATGAGAGGAGAGTAGGGAAGAGTGAGAAAAGAGTAGAGATGAGAGAGCAGAAAGAAGATGACAGAGGGTCAAGAGGAGAGGAGAGAGTAGAAAGGATAGAGAAGAGAGAAGATAAGAGGGGGAGAGAAGAGTGAGAAGAGAAGAGATAGAGATAATAGAGATAAGAGAGGGATGTAAGAAGAGGGGAGAAAGGAGAGATGAGATTGTAGAGATGAGACAAATGAAAGGAGAGATGAGAGAGTAAAGATAAGAGATGAAAAAGGTGAGAGGAGAGTGCAGAGAGATGAGAGAAGATATTAGAGGAGAGAGAGTATAGAAGAGGGAAGAGAAAAGAAGAGAGGAGTAAGGAAAGAGAGGAGTCAGAAGAGGTGAAAGAGAAGAGTACAGAGGAGATAAGTGAGAGAACGTATTAGAGAGTAAAGATGACAGATGAGAGAGCAGAGATGAGGGTGAACAGACGAGAGATGGGAGAGTAGAGAGAACAGATGAGAGATAAGAGAGAAGAGATTACAGAGACTAGAGGAGAGAGGAGAGACAGGGAGAGAGAAGAGGAAATAGGAGAATGAAGAGGGGAGAGAGTAGAGAGTAGAAGAGGGATGGGAGAGGAGAGATGAGAGAGAGAGAGAGAGAGAGAGAGAGAGAGAGAGAGAGAGAGAGAGAGAGAGAGAGAGAGAGAGAGAGAGAGAGAGAGAGAGATAGAGAGAAAGAGAGGAGAGAGAGAGACAGAGAGAGAGAGACAGAGAGACAGAGAGAGAGAGAGAGAGAGAGAGAGAGAGAGAGAGAGCGCAGAGCAGAAAGAAATGAGAAGAGATAAGAGAGAAAAGATAAAAGAAGAGAAAGGAGAGATAAAAACGCAGACGAGAGAGAAGAGAGGTGAGGGAAGAGACGAGTGACGAGGGGAGAGAGAAGAGATAAAACAAGAAAAGAGATGAGAGGAAAAAGAGAGAGGAAAGAGGTGAGACAAGAGACGAGAGAAGAGGGGGGAGAGGAGAGAGAGAGGAAAGAGGAGAGAGGAGAGAGGAGAGGATATAGTTAAGAGAAGAGAGAAAAGAATAGAGAGGAGAAGGAAGAGACGAGAGAAGAGGGGGAGAGAGGAGAGAGAGAGAAGAAGAGAGAGAACGAAAAAGTAGAGAGGAGAGAGGAGAGGAGAGAGAAAAGAAAAGGGAAGAGATGAGATAAGAGATATGAAAGAGAAGAGAGATGAGGGAAGATACGAAAGAAGATAGGAGAGAGGAGAGGAGAGAGAAGACGAAAGAGTAGAGAGGAGAGAGGAGAGGAGAGAGAAAACGAAAAGTAGAGAGGAGACAGGAGAGAGGAGAGAAGAGAGAAGAGACAAGAGATAAGAGAGATGAAAGAGAAGAGAGATGGGGGAAGATATGAGAGAAGAGAGGAGAGAAGAGAGAGGAGAGACTAGGGACGAGAGAGAAGAGAGGAAACAGAAGAGACGATAGAAATTTTAAAGGATCCAAGGGACATAGGGAGAGTCAGGGAGAGGCCAGAGTTTGCCAATACATGTTTTAGAGTCAGACAGACATTGCCTGACATTCTGTGAAGTAACCCAGCCAACAATATCAATGTTTGCTTCAAATCCTAATTTTACACGAATGTGTCCATTTATGTCTACCTCTATCCTACTAACTATTAACAAGTTTTTGTTTGTGTATGACCTTAGATTTTAGAATATACATGCAAAAGTAGTTCCGGGGATTGGAATTCCCCGGGTTCAAAATCCGCGGGTTTCAACAGCTTGTCTCATTTATAAATGGTTCTTGTTTCTCCCAATGTTAGGTAGGGTCTCTCATAAAATAAATCAAGTCTTTTTTGAATTGCCAAAGCAAATTTGATTAGGCCCTAATAGCTTTCCAAATTAGAAGTTGATAGTTAAAATGCTTCATGGGTAGGTTGGTTGCTCAAGTGTTATTAAATAAAGTTACTTAACTTTAGGACCTTTGACTTGAGGCATTCAATCTAAAGTTGCAAAAGCATTTTTAGATAGGCCTAATTATTGCTTAAGTGTAGGCCTAATCATGACATTACTTTGTTTTTTTTTCAAAATGCAAATGCAATAGACTTTTGACATGCATATATACAGTAAAGTTATCAAATTGCACAAATATAATGTCAGTTAGCATTAGGCCTAATAATTGGAATTAGTTCAAGATTAGAATTAAGTTCAATTCTAAGTTCAATTCAATTCAGATACTAGATAGATATAGTATAAACCAAAGATAGATTGAATCTTGTCAATAAATTAATGTACACCACTAATGTGATTACTAATTAGATGATAAGGCATTTTTGTCACTAAAAGGTGTCATAGTTACTCCCACCATTTATCTTTTACTTTTTATATTTGGAAACACATTTGGATATTCAGATTTGGAATTTTTGTACATTCAGATTCAGTTTCAGAAACTTGCAAAAATCTACATTCAGTCCATCACTACTACAAACTATTGCTGCCATACCTAGCTAAGCTAGAAAATATATGCAGAAAATGCATATCTGCATGTAGAAATTAGCTTACTATGCCATTTTTTCATACAGAAAAATGCTTGTTAAGTCACCATATAATTGCAACATGGCTGTCTATTAAGACTTGTTCATTTGTTAATGTCTTGGCCATAGACTATTGCATTGCAGCTTTTTGGTGTTAGATACATTATAACAAGTTTTGAAACATAAAATTAGTGCTTGATTAAGCTTAAGTCTCTTAAAAAATAGCTATTTATACTTAAAATAATTCATAGTACTTTTCTGGAGTCAAAATAATTTAACAAATGGAACCTGAGAATTGCCAGGAATTCAAATATATTATTTTCTAAGAAATTATTAGAGCTATAAGTGTAAGTATTATATAATTTAAAGTGTAATAGTCTATATTTATAATTGTTTATTTTATGTTAATAGTATGTCTATTCTTCTATATAAAAAAGTGTTTCTGCACACAAAAATTGGGTAAACAGTAGCCAAGTTGAATTTGCATGAAAAATAAAACCATTTTATACAACAGCAACAACAACAGAGTACGCTGCCAGTTCACAAAAGCAGCGTCAGATGGCGCGCTTCAAAGCTTGGGCGCGAACAAAAGCCGCACCGCCGGCAGAGTCCGGGGCGCCGGCGTCAGCCAGCAGACAGTCGACGTAGCGCCGAGTCCTCGCCTGTTCCCGCCGGTAGGGTGCCTGCAACGTAAGTAGCAGCACCTCCTGCACTGGCTCCGGACAGTAGGCCTCGGCGCGGATGACGTGGCCTGCCAGCTGGAGTCGCCGACGGCGCAGCAGATCGCTAGGACGGGCCAGGCCGGCGCGATGATAGAGCGCCGTGTTGGTGACTCGCTCGTTGCCGATCTTGAAGGCGGCGCGCAGCAGGCCAGCGTGCGCCGCGTCGACTTGAGCCTCGAGCGAGTCTGTCAGCGTCCAGGTCTCGGCGTTGTATAACAGGACGGTCTCGATCACTGCCTGGAACAGCGCCGCCCTCTGGCGGTCCGGTAGGGCCTCGGACTGCAGGACTGACCTTATAGAACGAAAGGCAGCCCAGGCAAGTCCTCGGCGACGCCGCAGATCCTCGTGGACGTCGGGAACCAGACCGCCGAGGTAGACGAACTGCTGACATCTTGGAAGCTCACTCGCCTGTCCGTCAGCGCCTCGGCAGAAGATTGCAGCCTCGGTGTCGTCCGGCACGCATAGCACGACGGTCTTCTGCGTGTTGACCACCAGGCCGACGCTCGCCGCAACGGCAACCAGCCTATCCAGCTGTCGTTGGGCGCCCTCGACGGTCGAGGACAGCAGGGCGAGGTCATCGGCGTAGCCAAGCACGCTGAGCCGTCTCTCCGGTTGGCGTCGACCCACGCGTCGCCGCAGCAGGAAGCCGTCGTCGTTGGAAGGCAGAGCAGTCCGTAGCACCCAGTCAAGCACCAGAATAAATAGGAACGGCGCTAGCGTATCTCCCTGGAGCACCCCGGAGGATGTCTCGAAGAAATCCGATAGGCCGTCCGGTGTTGAGACAGCAGCCGTCGTGCCGTGGTACAGCGCCATGACAGCAGAAATCAGCAGCTCTGGCACGTTGTACGCACGGAGCACCTCTGGGAGCGCGTCCCTCACGACCGAGTCGAAAGCCTTCCTGAAATCAACGAAGATCAGGATCAGGGTCAACTGGCGGATGCGCGCCTCCTCGATGACTCGTCGAAGAGCCAGGATCTGCGTCACTGTGCCGCGATGGGGCCGGAATCCATTCTGCTCAGGACGCAGGTACGGGTCCAGCACAGGCTGTAACCGCGATAGCAGCATGCGGTTGAACAGCTTCGCGGCGCAGGACTGTAGGCAGATGCCTCGATGCTCCTCGAGCTTGGTGGTGCCCGGCTTCTTTGGAATGGCGACGATGTGCGCCGTGGTCCATTCGTTTGGCGCCACCTCACCGAAAAGCACGCGGTTCATCACTCTGGCGACCTCAGTGGCCACGCAGTGGATCCGCAGCGCCTCGGTGGGCAGCTCGTCCGGACCAAGCGCTTTGCCGCCCGGCGACTGCCGAGCGAACTTCACAACGTCGGCTGTGCTGACTGGGGCAACGTTGAAGCTCTCCTCCACCGGCAACGGCGTCTCCGGCGGCAGCCTCAGATTTTCTGGAAGCGGAGGGGGCGGCGCGTTGACAAGTATAAAACATTTTATAATTTGTTTTAAAAAGCAAAATATTATTGCAAAATAATTTTTGTTATAAATGAACCCCCTAGAACCCATGTATATATGAGCTAAATTTAGGACAAACAAACTAGACCTATTCCCAATACCACAAACAATCTGTTCTCAGACTCAAAACCTACTTAGAAATATTGAATACTTAATGAGTTTTTTATGTTATACTAAAAGATTTGAAGTGCTAAGAAACTTACAAAGAAAGGTAAAATATGCATTATCTCATTAATTTGCTTTCATACTGCCAATAGATTAGTTATTTATTTTATTATATGCTTCTTTTTAGTAGTATTTTATAGATATGTTTTTATTTATTATTTGTTATTCTTTGTATAATTCAATCACTTGGATGACCTCTCTGTATTGGCTAAAAAGATAAAAAAAACAAAGTCTATTTTAGAAAGAAGAGCAAAATTCTCTTTGCAAAACCCTAGTAACAGTTGACAGCTTTTGCATGCTGTAGTTCAGATTGTCCTCAAGGGCTTGGAGAACAGCATCACCATCATCAGCAGGGGGTTGGCCTGACCTTGACTTGTCCTAGAACTCATAGTTCTCCTAGAAAAACTCATAGAACCACTTGCACATCAAGGACTTAGAGGGTGCATATGGGCCCATCAGCTGCTATAACTCATGATGTGCGTTGACTGCCTTGTATCCCACACAGAAGTGGTTGAGCTCGCCATCCAGTTGGCAGTTCCATTGAATGCATTTGCTAGCTTAATTATGCAGGGTCTGGGAAACTGGGCGATGCTAAGCTAAAGAGTGATAATTAGGCTAGCCAACAACACAGTTGATGATTGCTATTTATTACCTTTTAATTTAACTGAAGATTCAATTTTTATCTTGTCAAACTGACTATTATGAGTATACCTATAAGTTAAATAGCATAAATAGCTTGTAGTTTTAGTTTTCCAGATAGAGTAGATTCCTCTCTAGATATCAATTATACAAATGCCATGAATTCTAGCACCAGAAGTTATCCATTTGTATTTTTGCAGTTGTGTTTATTATCTAAGGCAGTGCAGGTTAAAAGGCTAAAACCATATTTATGTGTTGCCACTATTGAGGTACGAGTAGAATCCACCGACCTCTCATTTCCTCATAGCTTTTACTCGTAATGCTGAATTTAGTTTGACTTGGCAGTTTTTTGCTTAATACTTGTCTACATTGCAAACCTACCTTCTAACTTGTTGCCTGCCTAGTTAAAAAAGAAATGTTATGTTCTTTGAGCTAATCTATATGAGCTCAGCTGCAGCTGCTATTTTCAAGCGCATTTTCTCGTACGAAGTACATACTCGTACTCAGTATCTCTACAACTCAACACTTCTTAATTCATTGTGATTCATTTGCAGATTCTGTGATACCAATGAAGCGATTTTTCTGCAGTGGGCCGCAGCTGCCACAAGACATTGCCGAGAGTCCTGCATTACAAGCTGCGCTGGACATCCTGCCCAGCAACTACAATTTTGAACTTCATAAAACTGCCTGGCGCATCCGGCAGTGCGCAGCCAAACGGATAGCCCTGCAGTTTCCAGAAGGTCTACAGATGTTTGCCTGCACAATCGCGGATGCGCTTCGCTCAGCCTGCAACGTCGACTGCGTATTGCTCGGCGATGTCGCCTACGGCGCGTGCTGTGTGGACGACTATACAGCCGTGCTTCTTGGCTGTCAGCTGCTGGTGCACTATGGCCACAGCTGCCTGGTGCCAATTGACCAGACTGCTAGTGTGAAGATGCTGTACGTGTTTGTCGACATCGCCTTCGACACACAACATCTCCTTGATAGCGTGCGGACTAATCTGTCCAGCCAGACTCGCCTAGCTCTGCTGGGCATCGTGCAGTTTGTTGCCAGCTTGCAGAGTCTGAAAAAGCAGCTCGAAGACTCAGGATTCTCGGTTATCGTGCCGCAGTGCAAGCCGCTGTCTCCTGGGGAGGTTCTCGGGTGCACCGCTCCGCGACTGCAGGTGATTTACACCGTTTTGTTGTCTTTACTGTTTCTTACCGTTTACTGCTTACTTATGCAAATTATAGCAGCTTTTCGTAAAGTCAGCCAGTTAATGATCCGCCTAAACCCCCTACTAACAACACAGGACACAGTAGATGCCATTCTGTTCATCGGGGACGGTCGCTTCCACCTGGAGTCTGCCATGCTAGCCAACCCTCACCTACCGGCCTATCAGTACAATCCTTACGATAAGCGACTCACATGCGAACGCTTTGCTCATGACGAGGTTCTGCGAAATCGTCAAGCCGCCATCGAGGCTGCCAAAAGTGCATGCACTTTTGGGATCATCCAGGGCAGTCTCGGGCGGCAGGGCTCGGTCAGGGTAGTGCAGCGTCTGGAGGAGCGCTTGGCGGCAGCTGGCAAAAGCTGCATCACTCTACTGATGTCCGAGATATTCCCTGCCAAGCTGGCTCTGTTCCCCGATGTTGAAGCCTGGGTTCAGGTTCGTATTCACTTCGTTTGATTTTATAGTCAAAAAGACCACCACTTTACCCTCAGTTTTCGGAGAAACTGTCATGTTGCGGATGACTGCTACTAATCGCATATTGCTCAGTCTGTAGCGTTTATTTGAAATCCCAGTATATATTTTTTACTTTATCAACGACTCTCGTTAAGTTCTGTCAAAGCCTATAGTACTGAATTCCCCTCTGCTGTGGCGAATTGAAATTAAACATTAAAACGATTCTTTGTTTATGACCGATGGGCGGGCCATTCATGAGATTTATTTTCCAGAGCATGAAGACTGCTTTGGGAGCAGCATAAGAAATTAGACACGAAGGATTCTAGAAGCTCTATGAGGAGCTCGAGTACCCTTTCTTAAAAACTCCTTTTCGCTTTTTGAGTCCGACTAAAATAAAGCACCCTCGAAATAGTTTTCCTGTTGCGTATTTTATGCGCTATTAAATTAAAAAACAAAAAACGGCAACAAAAGACCCAGAAAATTAAACTCTGCGGTTAGGGTGCGCAGATGGCGCGACGCAGCGCGGGCGAATGCGAGCGAGTCCGCCTCACCAGCATCGGACTCAGCGGCGTCGCACAGCAGGCAGTCCACGTATCGATGGGTTCGCGCCTGGGCCCGCCTAAATGGGTCCTGGTGATCAGCAGGACATCCTGTAGAGGCCGGGGGCAGTAGCTATCGGCCCGGTTCACGTTACTCGCAAGTTGGAAAGCTCCGCCAGGGCAGGATGGTGGACGGGCATTGCAGTTGAGCCCTTTTGATAAATAATAACGACAAAATAAATTTAATAATTTAATAACTTAAGAAATTTCAGATATTTTAAAGCAAGACATTCAGTGTGCTTTTGGTGAAGTGACTTGCCCTGTTCGCCAGTTCCACTGACAGTAGTAGGCACCAAAGCACCAGTCTGTTATAGCTTGACCAAACAATAGGTGAGGCTGATGGATCTGAAAGATTTGACACTACGAGCTTGTATTCCGGTCAGCCGGTCTACATTGTAGCTAGAATGCCGTATCGCCAGTCTTTAAAGGTAGGAAACAGTTAACCGAGTTTAGAAACTCAAGGATTGTGGATGCTACAACTCATTCTTCGCCTTCCTAAGCTGCCTTCTCTACGAGTGTAATAACTCACAACAAATATAGAGAAATTTGTAGCATTATCACACCCGTGCACGTCTTTTTAATGTAGCGTATTACCAGTGGGATATAAAAGTCAAATACGTATGACTTTTTCGTTGCGGTGTTGTATAAAATTCGCATCAAAGAGCAATGTGTCGAGTTTAGCTCTGATAGAAATTCCGGATCATTTTTGTACCCGCACTATTTTTGTAAAGTATTGCTGATATTCTTAAAGGTCAATTATTGCAGCCCTTATATCGTAGTATATTAAACCAATTTTTAAAAGCTGCAGTCCCCATATGCCCTAAGCAGGTGACTATTTTTGCTATCTCAGTAGCATTTAAGCTCGTCTCCTCTACAGGTGGCCTGTCCCCGCCTGTCGGTGGACTGGGGCGCTGAGTTCCCCAAGCCGTTGCTGACGCCCTACGAGCTATGCGCGCTTCTGGGCGAGGCGCCCTCGCCGAGCATTGACTACCCCACCGATTTCTACGCCTACGAAAGCCTCGGTGATTGGACGCCCAATCACAGGGCCAACCGCAGTGGCAGAGTCGGCCGGGCCGCAGCTACCCGGACTGCCTCTGCTTTAGTTGGCGCCAGCGAACAGCAGCAATCTTGCGGCTGCCACGGCCTCATAGGCTGCCCTAACGCCACATGCTGCTCTGCTGATGCTGCTAGGGCTGGGCAAGCTCAGACAGTTAAGGAAGGAGTTTAACAATTGTTTGTATTTTAGTTTACGTCAATATGGTTGCTGTCATTAGTATTGAGTCCTGCTGAAACCAATTGGTCCTGTTATCCCTTAAGTTATTCTTCATCATAATTAAACCTGATGGATACACCAAGGTTTTTATGCGTAAAGTAACAATTTTTCTTTTTCTGCTTTTTCAAGATCCAAGATCGGCAGAAATTCTATATATGGCTATTCATGTCTTTGTGCAGTGATTGCAAATTAATTATTTTCCTACATGAACTAAAAAAGCCATTGGGACTCGACGGTACTCCTATCCTATTTTCGATATGTCCAGGGTTTGAACAACCTGCACATCCATAGCGATGTGTTGGTTGCGCGATTTTTTCAACTTTTAAAGAAAGCAAATAATGGGAGCCGCTGTCCAGTATAATATTTTTACTTTCAGCGATTCAGAGTCAAACGTCAGCGCTCACCAAAATCGTTCCAAGGCACAGGCTACTTCTGCAGAGACAAAAAATCATCTTGAAAGTCAGACTGAGTTAGTCGTTAGTCGTGAGTGCAAGGCCGATGCAGAAAAAAGTGCATGCTTTGACGTTTCGGTACCCCCGAAATCTCCAAGCCACTGGCTTGGGTTGAAATGTGAAAGTTCCGGTGCAGCTGGTTTTCTGCACCGTTCATCTGTTCAGAGTTCAGATGATATTTTCTAGGGCCAACAGACCAGCGCTTCGTGCATTTCATTCTTATTGCACCTTTACGCTCGTGTTGCAATCTCTCAATTCAAAGAATATTTTAAGACCAATTGCGGTCATAGTGTATTTTACAACGCACTAAATGAGAACCTTAAGTTTTACTTTCATACAAGTATCTTCATGCAACATGCAAACATGGACTCCTCAGTAGTTTTAATATTTCTGACAAAATATTGTCTCTAGCTATGGCAGTGGCTTTAAAACTAAAGACAAAAATAATTATTTCCTACTAGACAGTGATTGCCAAAAGTAAATACAGCATAGTTCGAATATGAGCTCAAATCAGTTGGATTTTTTAGGAGGTTTTAGCATATTACTGGTACTTCTCGACGACCGATAAAGTAAAACGACTACGGGATTGATGGCCTGGCTGAAATGAGATTTCATGAAATTTCATGTGCAGCTAACGGGGAACACATTCTTGTCTGATGATGAGAGGATCAGGGATTTGTCTCTAGTAGTTAGAACGGTTTTGCATGCTGTGTGGACCCATTTGGATGGTAATGGGGAGAGTTGCTTATGCAGCTCTATCTTCACTGTGCACTCGAAGTTGTCACCGATGCCTGTTAGATACTAGCGCGTATTGGGCAGAAACAGCTACTCTTAGATGCGCTTCTGCTCAATATTTTTTCGCTCTCTGAATGCAACCGATATTGTAAATATTCTGGTTTACTGTGGTTGCAATGTGTTCGTTAGCTGCTGATTGACGCACGCGTACTGTGCCCTATTTATCTACAGCTGCAGGTTGGGGTCACCGCTTTTTATCTCGTTATTCTGGTCAGGTCATGTAAAATATCGTTTAACTGATGCACAATAACTGTAACTGTTTGTTACACCGTGTCCATCTCCCCGTGATAGCTGCGTCTATCGCAGCTCACTGAGCGAGTGCCGGCGGGTCCAAGCTGAAAGCGCCTTCTGGAACTGCTCTGTCCCGCTGGCACCCTTGTCATCGAGCTGCTGCGGTATTGCTGCTGCGGCGGCTGGTGCTGCGTTTGCTGCTGTTGGCCGACCCCCGCTTGGTTTGGAGCCGACACCGGTCGGCCGCGGTGGGACTGTGAGGCTGCCGAGGTAGTGCTGCCCCTACCTTCTATAAGAGAACAGGTGGGATAAGTCGGAAGGTTCGAGGCTCATTTTTAGCGCTCAATGCTCTAATGTCTCTCCTATGGTTCCAGCTCTTAGCTGACTCAGCCCGACAGACTCAGTACACATGCAACTATTTGGCCGGGGAGAATGTCTTGAATCAAAGCACGCTTATATTCTTGCTGCATAGACAGTGTATTGTCGGTGTTATATACATGTATGTTTTCAATTTTCAAGGAAAGGATAACAGATAGGGACAGGACAAAGCCTCACCTTTATTCTCGGTCCAGATCTCGAGGATGTACTTGAGCACGTCGCTCATTCTGCCGAGTCGCAAAATTTCAGGGTCCATCTGTCTGGCTGCGTCAGGGGAGGGGAAGAGAAGCAGGGGGCCAAGACATGTTGCGAGCTGCCCGGTGGTCATTTTGTTGACATCCGCCTTCGCGGCAACTCGCTTCAAGTGGTCCAGTAGGAGTAGGAGGGTTTCCTGCAGCAAAACAGGAGATTGGATTCATTAGCTTATTCATTACTGTGCTTTATTTTGCTTTTTAGTTGAAACTGGTGCAAATGCACATCTTTAATTCAGCGTAGATCTCCTTTCCACCCTCTTCGATCACATCTTTCCAATCCCACATGCAACAGGTGCCGATTTCACCCATGGGAAATTTTTTACTGTCTCCTTTCCTCGATATACCAGCCTGAGTATATGCGGCCTGCAAAGCATTCGCACCATGAAGATAAGTTTTATTTATTTTTTAAAAATTTTTCACTCAATTCACCCAAGCGGAGAGTGATTGATGAAACCAGCCAGAGCAGCCAGAGCTACTGCTTATTAAAGCTCGTACTGCTACTGCTCACGAGCTATTCTGTAGAGAAAAAACTTTTAAACGAAAATCCCATTCTTCTAGCTCCATTTGTTACTTATCTCAGCTCAAAATTTTGATTGAAGCAACTGAGCTGGCTGCCTCCGCATACATGTACATGTGCAATCTTTGTTCTCGTTCTCGTGCTCATTATCTCTTATTGAATGTCAGCATTGTTGCACACTTGTGGAGTGCAGTGCCCGCAGGGACAGGCATTGATGCGTCTCTTGCGTGCCACCGCCGCTACTATACTCTGCTTACATTTGGTCCGGAATTCTTTCCTATTTTGTTGGTCTCTAATGGAGTAGCTGCTACATGCAGTCTGCCTCTAGATATAAGACTTCTAGCTCGTATAAGAAACATTCCGGTGTAAGTCAAAGCTCACATGCAGCGCCTTGCATGCGTGGGTTCTTTGTCCCGTTCCAGGGCTTACTTAGTAAGAGGGCCTGTGCCCCCACCTGATGATCTGCTGAATGAGGACTGAATAAGTGCACAGGACATTTCAGATAATGGGCATTGAAAATGTTAGGGTTAGGGTCTGCGTAGTTCAGGGGTTTTTCCTGGATAGTTTTGATCCACTCTAATGCCTGGACTATAAAAACTAAACACACTATCATACACGCGAAAGCAAAGTGATGGGGATGACACGGGCGTGCAAGGGTATTGACGAGTCTCAGCAAAAAAATTGTTTTGACTTGATATTGTTGTGATGGGAAAGATCCTAGTCTCCCCTCCGTTTCCGGGCTCGTGTGCTAGGCTCGACCGTCAGTGCGGCCGCCAATCCACTCGAGGTCAGTGAGATCAGACAGCTCGAGCGGCTAGAACGTCCCTAGCACCCGTACGACGCTCCAATCCCGTCTAGGCCCTAAGCGATCAACCTCGAAGGAACAGTACAACGGAAATCTTACGGATCCTGACGCACGGATGCAGCCAGCATATTTCTCCACAGGACGGACGTGGCACAAGATAAGCCGGGGCGGGCCATCGCATAAAGACAGGCTTGCAGGGGTCCAAAAAAGGCGGGCCGTCTGGGGTCTAGGGCAGAAAAGATTAGGTGACAAACACAAGGCTTAGAGCAGCCATTCAAGTCATCATTGCAAAACTGCGCGAGGGAGGGTACGCTCAACCAATCCCAACGCTTGACGAGACCAGATAAAACCAGACTAAATGGCTCTGACCAATCACTGGGAGGTCTGCAGCCCGAGGGCTCACAAAGGAATGGGTTGGAGACGCAGGGCTGAAGACGCCAGGGTGAGGCGGTTTACACCGGCCCTCGGCACGCGCGCGGAGAGACTAGAGCTTGGAGGCTTGCACTGGCGGGGGCGGGGGAGAGGCATACTCACCATAACTTTGACCTACCAAGCTTTGAGTCATGGCTGTCTTATTGAAAGGGCCTCAAGGCTTCTATACCCAAGTCCTTTTGCTTCCGGCCTTCTAGCTGCCGGTTTTCGAGCGACTAACCCTACAATGCACTGCTCAATCTTAGAATTTCCTTTAAATGTTTTAGTCTGTTCTTAAGTAGCATATTTTATTGTTCACATTTTATTTCCCATAAAATGCTAAAGTACATTGACAATTATGTTATCAGTATATGTATCTATACGATACGGGTCTATACCACTAGGTCTTTTGAGAATAATGCTTTAATATTTCCCATAAGGCTTTTTTCATTGGCTTTAAAGCTATTTTAGCGTTTTAAGATTTAAAACTTTTCTACACGCTTTATGACCAATTCTCTTTCGCACTTATGTTTGTGACATTTTGTTGCAATCTTTCGAGATATTCAGTCGACCACGCCAGTTGCCTGAACATCAGGATCAAGGTGAGACAGCTGACAGACGTGGAGACCTCGGTTGGAACGCCAAACCTCCCTGTTTTACTTAAAGATCTCTTCGCTTTACTGGCTAATTTATAGCACTTCATTGCAGTTCTCGCACTAAGAATGACAGACTATTGCTAATTTAGCGCGCCTAATTCTGCAGCCAGTAGCGCTGTATTTCCAATGCAGGCGCACTTGTTGGATGGATGAGAATGGTGTTTTTCAATGAGAAATGCTGTGCAGTTTCCGCTGGTGCAGCTACAGACTGGACAAGAAGGCCAGGCCCGTCAGACAGCAGAGCAGGCTGGGCCCGACTGAAGGCAGTAACCAATCAGACTATACAATGTTATAGTCAGTAGGACATCAGCTTGTATAGCCTGACACGGAGACTCAGGACTCGCTGTTCTCCCCCGAATCTCTATGTTAATGTCACTGTCTGTAATTCAGCTGTCCATTAAAATTTTCAGGAAGGGGGCACTGAAAAAGTGAGCAATTCCAAAATGTACTTCATTGTGTACTGTATTAAATAAACCAGCCAGATTTTCACCCTATTGTGATACCTCCTGTACTTGCGTACTTGCGGATGGCTGACTAGTATTGTTGAAAACACGAAGTTGATCAAAACGTTGGGATAAGAACGAGGCATTGTTCTAGCGGTTCTCCACATAAAGTTATCTTACTGGTTTGTGTCAAATCTGTGCTGAACCTTTATTAGACGCATTTTTTACCTATACGATCTACCTAACTACGAGCGTGTGTTATTGTAATTTTGAAAAAGAAGCTAAAAGAACAATCTGAAACGTCTTTCCGACTCTTGTGACGAAGCGAGCAGCCATTCGTTCAGCGGAATCTGGGAATTAGCCGCCATTATCCCATTCCACCATCTAGAATCTTCACGCGCAACTGAGTCTGGTACAGAAATACGAGCACACTTCAACAAGCGCATACTTTGTTACTTAGCGGAGTTCACTAGAGAAAATCGTATTAGAGCACTACTAGCTCGTTTTAGAAGAAAATTGTGAAAGGCTAAGATAGTGAAGAGGTCTAGATTCACGCAACGCTCTCTCTGGCGTTGCAGTTTGCAGCAGATTGCAGGGAAATCGATTTCGCACATGTTATATCTAAAAATTTACCTGAGCAATTGAAAGAGGCAAGACGATAAGTATGCTCACCTGATTAGCAGGCGGTAGGCAATCAAGGATGCTGAGCATGAGCTTCGCCCCGCCTTTTGGGTCTCCGGGCAGCCGCACCTGCAGAGCATCCAGCATCATTCGGTACAGTGCGTTGGTGAACAGCGGCTCGGGCAACTCGCACAGAAAGTCCTTCAGAACTCCTGCAAAGAAGTATCGACACTTTCAATCCAGCTAAAATTGTGACTTTATAAAGGCACCGTGTCTGGAAATTTCGCAAATCAGAGAAAAAAGTTTAAGAGAACTGTGCTTAACAGCATCTTACCGGTGACGGCGTGAATATCGGGAACTTTTTCTGCTGAAACGTCAGCCTCGGCAGCACTGCGGTCAAGAGCGTCCCTGACCGGCTGCTTGTTGCGGGAAGAGCCACATAGACGGTAAATTCCTGCCACCTCGAGCCCACGTCGCTCCACCTCATCGATGCACTTGCGCACAAGCATGGGGATGGAGCTCTTCTCTCGACGCGCCAGTAAATCGAGCGGAACGCCAAACACTCCACTGCGTTGGGCTGGCTCTCGGCAAAAAACCTCATGAACTTCTGCGAAAGTCACTTCAAAGTAAAGCTGGCCCTTGGGCTCAAGGCTGAGAGCAATCTTTTCTGACTTGATGTAGCGCTGCCGAAATGAAGACAGAAGGGACACCAGGTTCACGTTTCCATAGAAGCACAGTCGATGCTTGCTCCGAGGGTCCCATTGGTACAGCAGGAAGCCGAGGCCACGGGCTCCGGAGCAAAAAATGTCAAACTGCTCGTCCCATTCGAAGCAGTCCGTGCTGGTGCGGATCATGGATCGGGCCACCCGGGTGGAGTCAAGCTCCAGTAGGCAATAAAGATCCCGCAGCAGAGACTGGGACGAGTGCAGCCCCACTCCCGCGATCACATGAACCCGAAGGACTCCATCAACTCCGGCCAGCCCGAGCTGAGCCGGCGACTTTGCACTGCGGTCAGATGAGCAGGGCCGGAACTCAAGCTTGTTGACCTTGGAAGAGAAGCGGGCCAGCTCCCAGTCCTTTACTCGGAACTTCTGTGCACCCTTGAGATTCAGCACATCCTCTTTGGTAGTTCTAGCAGCGGTTGCAGCGACAGGTGGCGGATGGCTGGTTTGTGTCGAAGATGCAGTAGAGTGCCTGGCCAAGCCCGCGGGTAGCGCATAGGCACCCGCCAGCAGCGGATGGGAGGCTTCGAAGGGGTGAAGCCCTGAAGCTAAGGATTCTGTACTCATTTGTCTCGCTGAACTTCGGTTGAACAGCTGCTGCTGCTGCTGCTGCTGCTGCTGCTGCTGCTGCTGCTGCTGTTGCTGCAGAAGTTGCAATTGCTGTTGCTGTTGCAGTAGCTGCTGCCGGCGACCTAAAGGGCGTCCGAATTCGTCCTGCAGAAGCGGTGGTGGCCACTCAGACAACCCTGGATTGTCAAAAGCCTCTGGCATTGGAACGGGCGCGAATTCCGGCGGTGGTTCTGTGGATTTGATTTGAAATGAACCCTTGCTGTAGAAGGAATTACGCATCTTCCAGTCTTTATCGCTACAATAGTTGAAAACAGTGTTTTTTCATTTGATAATTAAAATTATATTTAACTTTGGCGTACTTCTTGTCATCTGTCAGATGTGAGACAAATTAGCTGAGGGTGTGGCCATGCAGACGGGGTTTGCGTCCCTACTTATCGTCTGCCTACGTCGCTGAATTGTAATTTCTGACATACAGTTTCTGATGGACAATAAATTATCAATATACCTGCTCATATACACCTGTAAATTCGCTCGTATGTCGAGGGTGGCGCCTGACCTTGGGTGCATCTGCACTCAAACTCCTCGCCAGCCCAAATCTTGTGAACCTCTTCAAGATTAATGTCATGTGATGCGAAAGCAAAGTAGGCTTTTACCTTTCTCTCCCTTGTTCACTGTTTGCTTTTAGAAAGCTGCTAAAGGGCGTCTTATGTTGTCAGTCCCAGAAATTAGAAGTTCAATATAAACTAGGGGCTTCACGACCAGGTCCTCATACAATATAGCTTGACCATTTCCATCCCGCAAAATACCAAGGAGGCATTGCACCCCTTTGACGTTTTGCTGCACCTGGATGAAGCAGCGCAGGTGCACCTTCAAAATTAACTACGAGCATCTATATTTTTGCTGACAGTTTTGCAAAAACTCAAAGTTGAAAACAAATATTTTTGAAAGATTGAATTGAATTTCCACAGATTTTTTAGTCTGGTCAAGGGTGCTAAATTGCTGAGTCAAGTACTTAAGCATCGTACGAGTACATCGCGTACGGATTTCTAGCCACCAAAAAACATGACGGACCTACGGGAACTTCAACGTGCTGAAAATTCAGACTTTTATTCGGAATAACGCAAAAACAGTTTTAAAAACTTCTTTCCATCGGCTCTCCACTTGGGTGCAGCAAAACTTGTCAGGGCTCAGGAATGCCACTTTAATAGTTTTACTGATACAGAGCTGATTGTTAGCTTCAAATTCCTGAGAAGCTGAGTTTCAATCCTGCTGCGCAAGGTCAGCACAAGTTCATGCGGTGGCAGAATTGTACTGGAAAGCTGATGGTCTGGCTGCCTGCAGTAGAAAAAGCATCAAAAGCTTCCGCAGAGATGCCAATCAAGTTTGACTGTCCATATGGAATGAAATCTGCCCAGGGTGAAGAAGGGTCGTCCATCGAGTTGGCTTTGCAGTGTCAGGAAGCGAAGGAGGCAGGGGAGAACTTGACCTTTTTGTCCCTAGGGCAATCTTTAGAGCAGTTGAATGGGCATGGCTGAGTCTTCTCAATTGAAGGAGAAGCGGAGCACAGAGCTTAGGTGGAGGAAGTGGGCTGCTCCTGAGATAAGAGGATAAAAAGAAATGCCACCTGTTGCGCCACTTGGCTGCGTCGTGCGAAAGTTCAACGGGCTTCCCAACACTGTCTGATTGGGAAAGCCAAAGGCTAGCGAACTGGCAATAAATAATCCAATTTGAGAAGTTCATTTGCAAGCAGAAGGCTTTGAGAATTTCATTCTACCGTTGGAGAGGCCAATCTCCTGAGGCGTTACTGGAACTACCTACGACTGCGATCAACCTGCAAAAATCTCTGACCAAAATTCGGCTTTGCGCAATGTTGCTTTTGACCTGCTTTCTCTCCACCCCAGCCAGCTTTCCCTATGATGATCACAATCTCAATCGGTAGAAAATTTCGGGACTTAAGTGCCTCCGCTACTGTCATCTGCAGTCGCAGTCCAAATTTAGGGGATCAAAGAGAGGAGAAAAGAGGAATAGCGAAAATACGAGCTATATATGATTATTGAGTCTCAGCAAGGTTAATATCCCCATCGAAATATCTCTCTCCTTACTGTTTCTACAAAAACTAGAAGCGAGGTACGTGACTTGCTTCCATCGCTTGATTAGCACTTCGCCTCCTGTTTCTGCCCCACTCTCACAAGGTGGGATGGAAAAGAGGCAGGTTGCAGCTGATGAAGTGGCACTAGACGGATAGAGGCAGTCTGATGAAGGGAGAGGCTGGACCGAGATGGAGCTAATGGAGGGGTACAGAAGCGAGAGGCCTCCGTTGAGCTACTAGCTATGTTACGGAGCCATGTATAGTAATTAATTAATAAGGCAGCCCATGACCAAACTGCAGAGCAAACACGCCAATTTGAGGCCCCTCCGATGCTAACGAGGGCTGGACTAAGCTCAGTTCTTTCTTGCCTCCAACCGCCCCAACCACACTCGCAATGGTCTTCACTCTCGCTGCATCTCATCGCGCTAAGCGTCCCATGCAGCTCCCGCAACCCACAGCACTACGCTCGTATACTCATATCTAATAGCTTAGCTTATTAGGCATGCTAATCCCAATGCACACACTTAGAAACTTCTAGTCATTTGTAAATAAACAATAAATTATACCGGTAACAGATTATAATAAAAATCAAGACTTTGAAACGCGCACAGAACTCACCGGTAGCGGGTTGCCAGGCCGCCGCTCCAAAAGCCCCACGACTGTGCGGAGGCTGGTAAAAAAACTGCTCAGTGGAGCGCCTTGCCCAGTAGGGATCGCTTGGAGACTGCTGGCTCTGCGGCATCTGCTGCAGCTGGTGGACTGCTGCACTCAGCATTCGCTGGTGTCGAGGTGATCCATATTCATCCTCTTCGCCAGAAGAATACGATGGGCCAGGTCGGTGTCCTCGGCTGCTATAGACGTGATGAAGCGCATGCAGCTCGGAGTCTGAGCAGTATTCATGGGGCACATAGCCGTGTCGCGAGGACATTGGGTAATGCTGGTGCAGGGTTGGGGTGCTCGGCTGAGCTGTCGGCGGCTCGCACTGCACAGCCGAGTCGCGGTACTCCACAGAGGGCGATTGAGGCAACCGGCGCTGCCCAAACCGGCCTTGCTGGGTAGTGGGAGAGCTTGCCGCCGAGCTCGTGTGTCGCTGTTGAAAGACAGCCGTTCGCAGGCCAGGCCGAGCCGGGCCAAGATGGGATAGGCCAGGCTTCGTCTGTCCGAACTGTTGTATGCCAGGCCTCGGGTGCACCTGCACAAGGTGATGCTCCGGGGCGAAGTGAACCGCCCTTTGGCCCTCAAGGTCACGCGGATCCCTGGAGTTGGCTGAATTCTCTGAGCTCAACCCTGAATCGTTCGAGTCCTCGCCAGCCTGCTGCTCGAGCTGCAGCCTTCTCAGCTCAAGAGCCCGCTGAGCCGGCTCGTCCAAGTGATATGGCTGGCAAGAGTCAGGCCTCCCCCTGCGCTGCATCATTGGCTTTAGAGATTCGTCCTCTTCTTCCTCTGAGGTGGATCCGCCAAGTTGTTCTGTCAACAAAGCTGGTGCATGAATCACAAATAGTGGCTTGTCCTTCTGCTGCTGCCTTTGAGGTTGCTCCTGCTCTGGTGAGTACCTTCGTCTGATATGCAACTTTAGAGTCCTTGGAATAGACATAAGAACTACCACATCGTCAATGCCGGAGTTGCGCAGATCCACTCCGTTAACTCCCAAAATTTCGTCCCCAATGCGTAGCAGCCCTTGCTGACCAATGTAGCTGCTCTCACTGAGCCTGGATATGAAGATTCCAGAAGGCTGATCGATCCCACTGCTTTCCCGAATGTAGAAGCCGAGTGTTTGGCCTGGCTGTTTGTGAATTTCAACTATTCGCTCCTCAATGGTCGGCTGAGGCTTCTGCAGCTCGAACTTCTTGCTAGTGTCTTCCTCGGACCCGCAGTCTTTGCTAGTCATTATGACCAGTAGGCCGGCGACGGTTCTGCGAGGCCGGTGGAGGGGCGGGGCAGGCAGTCACGGAGGAGCTTCCAGCGGTCAGGGAGTCTCGGCCAATCAGATGGCAGATGGAGGAGAAGCAGAGAAGGACAGCGGGAGAGAGTGGAAGAGAGAAGCACGGGAAGGGAATATGAATGAACAGGGGATGAGCATAGAGGATTTTGTGATGCAGAGTACGGAAATTGGCTTCATCTAAGACAGGGAATTGGGGAAGAGAAGCTCCCGCCGACGGCGGCCGCAACCACGTCCATAGGCGGCCGGAAAGGTAGAAAGAGAGGAGAGAGTCGGGGTACCCTTCATACTCTTCTTCTTCTGTCTGACCCAGCCGCTGCACTCTGAGCTCTTTTCAGCTGTGGGAAGGGGAGACATCGAGTTGAACGGAGAGGAAGCAGAAGGGGGAAAGGGCTGCAAGATTTGCAACTGATTCAAACAGAGACATGGAAGACGCTCCTGAGAGAAGAGGATGGAGAGAAGGAAAGTGGGGTAGCAACTCTAGCAGTGCACGGAGGCTCCCGTCAGAGTTCCTTGCTTCATTCACGTCCCACAAACCGCACTTTGTACTTGGGCTCAGCGAGAGCTAAACAGGCCATGTAGTGAAGTGGCCAAGCGCACTTTCTAGTTCACATTCACTTCCCATTAAAAATTCGATGATACTGCAGAGACAAGGATGGAGAGCGAAGGACCTTAGTGACTAAATATGCGCATTATCGCGCAGAACAGTGAATGAAACGCTAAACTAACCCGGATTAGCAGCAATAGTTTTCTTATACTTTTATGCATTGTACTTTATACTTTTAAGCAATATTTTCGACACGAATTGAAGCTTAGACATTACCGATGCTTCAGATAATTTTAGTAAGGTTTCAATTCGTATTGCTAATGGCCTGATCTAGCAAATTTTAGCTCTAAAAAGGCCATTTCAGTAATGCTGTTATAAGGTGCCACTGAATGCATTGAATGCATTGCACCCACCATTGGGTGCCCCGATTGAATCTGATTAGTCAGTTCTATCGGGGAACCCAACACAGTCTCTCTTGTCCTCCATCATCCAAGCCATTGCAGCAAACTGTCTCCCAGAATTCACGCGCTCAGTCACAGTGATTGATCGGTCTGCCCTGGCTTATTTTTAGCTGAGCAACTAACTGTTAACTTTTAAGAGGCTGCCAACTCACTTGAAAATAGCAGGAAATAAAGCTTTTCCTGCCCCTTTGACTGGGATTGCTTGTAGTTGGACAAAGGCCAGTCAGGCGCCTGCTGCAGCGAATCTCAGCTGATTAGCTCGTACCAAATCACGAATCAGGCTAAAATCTTCAATCAGACAATCAGATCAATCAGACTTTTCCAGAGAACCATAACCGCTCCAAACTACTTGTAGTAGGCTAATATTTCCTATGATTAGCTGAAGAATTTCCGTTGTATTTAAAACAAATGCAAAAAGTAAGCTGATCATTGCTCTCAATGAGATCGAACTTTGGCCTTGATTTGATTCAATAATCTCCGATCTGAACTACAAGAGTAATATATAAGGTCCTCCATCTGATATTCGATGCTGGAAATGCTTTCTGGATCCTTTAAATGGCTGCGGATTGTATCCCTGAAGGCTTGCGGACACCAACATTCAGTGCTGACCAAGGCCAGTAAAATGGACTTCCATATACAGTAAGGTGGCAGCACTTCGTAAAAAGTCTGAGGCAGCATTTTTGAATTTGGAAAAACAGTTGGACCGATTTTCGGTAAAAGCAAGGCGGCTGAGGTGGTAATTTCCAGCTATCTGCCCCAACTATTCCATTCAAACGTCTGTATTCCACGTCAATGGTAGAAAATCAAGCCACTTCATGATTGCTATGATACTTAAAAATTGAAAACATTTGTTTAAGACCCTGAAACCATCCCACAAAGATAGATGTTCGCAAGTTGCTAAAGAAGAGGCATGACAGGGGATGCCAATTTCAACGCTGGAATCAAGCCAAAAGCGCGACCCCGGACCAGACCAACTCAAATCGACAAACGGTCTCTCTGAATTTGTCGATCTGAGTTGGCTTTCAGTCATCGATTCCAGTCTGCTTGGCCCTGGTGCTTTGGGTTTATTTCAGCGCTTGAGTTGGCATCCCTATTAAATAATAATTTATCTCGATTAAATGTACAACCAACAGCTTTGGATCCTATAAGTTTTGGATCCCGTTGAGAGTGTCTCGGTGTGAGCGTGTAGTCTTCAGAACCTAGTCGCTTAGGGTTGTATACAAGGACCACTGTGTTGTATACAGTGAACCTTGGTTGTACATCAGGACAGAATGAACCAAGGTTCTTGAAGTAAGCCCTGCTTGGACCCTGACGGTGGACTGATGCGATCTCATCCGCTGAGTGCCCATTCGGTAGACGATATAGAGAAGAATGCCAAGAATTCGTTGATGCATATCTTTTCTGAGCAATGCCAGCTTGATTTAGCAGTTCGGTCCAAAGCAAAAAAATCTACCAGCTCTCGGAACTTGCTGTAAAAACAGGGCGCGGCTCCCGCTAATGGAAAATCTGCCCAGCATTTGAAAGCATTCCTGCAAACCCAGAGCTTGGCCATTGCTTCCGGAGAGAGTCGGGACTTCTACAGGAGAAGGGAAGCTGTTAGAATGAATAAATTTTTCATGAAGCAGCTCTTTCTAGACTTTGCCATTCCCATTGTCCCGCACTCCCCATTCTGTTTCTTGTCCACAGAGGTAGCTTCAATGAGTACCCAGCTTAAACAAACCTTGGCCTCCGCGGCCTTTAGCTCTCAGCTCTTTGTGTCGCCTCATGGGCTCGCGAAATTTCAACCACCGGAGCAGCAGTGAGAAAGACAGCCGCAAGTACCAACAGCAAGGGGTCAGTCGTTGGTACGATTAGAAGCGTAGAAAACGTGAGACTTCGATGCGAAATAGGAGTAAGTTGCAGAAATTGCATTCCGTGGATTCACACGCTACTACGCTCGAAACTGCAGTGCTCAAAACCTCACTTGCCTAAAGGATTGGATGATGCATCTCAGAGTTAAAAGCAATTGTAACTCGTATCAATAGACTTTCCAAGCTTGGCGGCTCCCGTTTCCTTAAAAGTACAACCGCTTCATCCTGAATCTGAGACTCTTAATTAAAAAGCGACTTTGATTGAAGAGCGCCTGGGAGTCTGAAGATGGAGCATCCCAATCTTCTTGGAAGGGAGGGGATGAAGCTACGCTACAGATGGTGTTGACGATGGGACTCGCCTGATCTCTCTTTCCTTGATCATCATTGCAGAGTTTTGACACCGAACGGAGGCTAAGAAGAAATTTACATCAGCTGATGAGCAAGATAAAAGAATATCTCCTATTTCTTGCCTCTTGAGACGCTGAGCTGTAGATTAGAGCCCAGGTAAGCTGAATAACAGGCTGACAGAGTAGTTGTTCAGTCTTACCATCATCGATATTTATAGGTGCCTCTGCAATTCCAGAGCCCGAAATCATTGCAATGATAGCTTAAATGTCAGGGAAGCAGCAAATCAGGGGAAAAGTGGGAGACAGAGAAAGGTCCCACTGACAATGGCCAAAGTGGTGAAAAACTCTAGCCTTTCTTTCCTAGCCTGTTTGCCATGCCCGGAATTTCTCATTTCCCGGACCCCGCACTCTCAGCAAAAAGCGGAGCAAACACTGCGCGGGCAGCCACCCTCCCTCAACTGCAGCAGCAGCGATCGATTCGCTGAACGCTTGTCCCTGACCTCTAGCAAGATTTCCCTGCAGACACCGGTTGTCTTGCTTCTTTTTATTTCTTTCCGGGACTGACTCGCAATTCTGCGCCGCCCCCTGCGTGCCCGATGTCTGCACGCAAACAGAGAAGCAGGCGGTCGCTCTTCAAGCAAGAGGGTTGGACGGACCAAGACAGAAGAAGCCTGAGTGACCAGCTATCCTGTGGATTAGCCTCACTCTGATGCTCGCTTGTACTCACTGGAGTCGTGCTGGTTGCTTTCAAAGCTTCTTTCAGCAAAGTCCCATGAGACTGTGAGGAAAAGCTCCACGCTCACCTAAAAGTATACATAAATTCAGGGCAATGGGCAACAAATGATTGAAAGTGCGAGTATACTACTAAAACGAATTGCCGAAACTATCGGGCTGAAGAAGCAAACGGTCGGAGTCGACGAGGGGTGGGCAGACTGGTGGAGTCCATGAGGAGCGGACATATACA
This sequence comes from Macrostomum lignano, assembly GCA_002269645.1. Taxonomy (NCBI): domain Eukaryota; kingdom Metazoa; phylum Platyhelminthes; family Macrostomidae; genus Macrostomum; species Macrostomum lignano. Next base: position 239,829 of record NIVC01000139.1, read on the forward strand.
TATTATACACAGAAAGATCAGCAAAACGGAATGCCGGACGGAGATATGGAGAAGCGGGAAGAGACGACAGAGAGCGGGAGTCGTAAGTCAGTCTAGGGTATTCCAATTATAGATCTACTGTATCAGACACTGGAAAATTGGATGTCGCAGATCGCACTAAGATGGAGCTCGACTTGAGTGTCCGGGTCAGAGGAACACAGGGAAGAAATACACTTAGGTTTTTCGGAATCCCTCCTACATGCCTCCAGGCGCGAGAAGAGAAAAGATAATTTAATAAATGAAGGGTAGTCGGAAGACAGAGCGCAGTTTCGGAACTGACACTCCAACAGGAAATCATCAGAGAGCCGTTCTCACTTCGACTTGGTTTTCCTATATGAGCTGTCCCTTGCTACTTCTTTGGACTCATCCTGCATTTCTAAATTAGCCGCTTCCTGAGTACTCAGTTGATTTTATGGAGTTACAAAGGCATAGTTCTCACAGAGAAAAATGGGAGGGGAAAATAGGAAAACACTCATAAATAGGCTATTTAATGATAGCAGCAACAGTCGCCCCAACATGACAGGCGTCTGAGCAGATTTCAGACACAACCATGCTCCTTTGTCTCCTTGGATTACGAACGCTGGGGTGCAACTTTGGTGGACTTCCCCACGCACCCCATGCGCCTTGCACATCTGTGCTAGCCACTGCGAACACGGCTGTACCTTTTTGCGCCCACAAGCTCCTAAACCAGATAATCCAGCTTGGTTGGGTCTGAAGCAGCAACAGCAGCAAAAAGCTCAACGAGAAAGTACAGATTATAATTCATCCCTACTCACTTTTGCATTATGCGCCTATCCACTCCTGCCTTTTGCCCACATACGAGCTATTACTGTGCAGACTTTATCATGATGCTCTTCCTTCCTGATTTCGCGTTGTTCATAGCCCCCACCGCTTCCTGCCGGCCCGCACGTACCGCTGGATGCTCTGCAGGCCGTCATTAATGCAGCTGCCTAATATTTGGGCGGCTGCTTTTTGAGACCTAATTAATGGTCCTCAGTGACCATCGCCTGAGGTGAAACAGAATTTTTCACTGCTGAGTGGCTGAGCTGAGCTCTCAAATAAACTTTTACAGCCCCGAACTGGCTTCTGGCTGGGATGAGATCTATTCCAGGGACAACTAAAACACCTCTTTAGACTTGAGAGTTGCAGTTGGAATGGACATAGAACACTACTTTCAAACGAGCCCCCAACTTTTTTTCATTATGTTTTGGCTCGTTTCGCGTCCCGACTGTTTTAGTTGTCCCTGATCTATTTTCCAAGATGCTTCGATGTTTGGTAAGCATTTTAGCTTCTCTGTGGAAAAGCACCCAATGAAGTTTTCATTAGATGAAGAATTAGATGCAGAGAATGTTTTTGAATCTGGCGTCCGTTGCAAGCCAGACTATTAGCCTGTCCACTGGTCACCGGTATACTCATATTACAAGTTAATACAGTTATTACAAGTAGTATTACAAGTTAGACAAAATCGATGAGAGTTTTGAGGGCCAAAGAAGTGTAGGATGTGAATGAAACTTAAAAATTTTACGATGCAACCTTCCAATGAAAAATTTCCACGGCTCAAAACTTTTAATAAAAAATTCGGAAAACGACTGAGCCTGCCGCTCCAGATTCTCTCCTGTCTGGTCAAAAAATCAAAACTCAAAATCAGTAACATTGAAAATCTGCTTCCAACCCAACGCAAATACAGTTTGGTTTGCAATCCGGACACTCACGAGTTAAGCATATTGTCAAATCAAGATGTACAGCCAAAATGCATATAGATTGGCTAATAAATTCCTATCTGGCCACTGCGTTCGACGATAAAAATCGTCTTTATTACATTTTTCACCAGTTCAAAGTGCTGCTTTCTCTTACGAGCTGCCTATCTGGGTCAAAACATTTAACAAAGGAAACCTGCAAGCCTGAGAACTTTTACTAGTTAATTAATTACGCTACCCAATTCTAGGCGCGCGCTAGTGTCCCGACTTCAAAGGGCAATGAAACTGCTGCCAGCACCAAGGGACCTGGATGAGCAATCGTGCAATCCCCTAATTGTTATGGGCAAGCCGTGCAATTGCATAGAATGGGAAGGGTTCAAGTATTGGAGCCACTCCCTGAATCATGGCGGCATTAAAGCCATACAAAAGTGTGGTGGGACCTCGGCGGAAGTCCGCCAATCAGGCGAGAAATCAAGATTCAGTCCATCGAAGCAAGGGATGTAGCAGCGGACCGTTTCTAGTCTGTCTGAGGCAAACAGTATCGATTATCAGTTGCGAGGCAGAGAATGGCTGATGGAGGCACTGCCATTGCGATCCGTTCCTGCCTGCTGCCCAGAGCCAGTTGGTTGCTACGAGCCGTAGGGCAGCAAACACAGCGGGTGCAGCGCTGCGAATAAATCACAACGAGCGCCTCGGGGAAAACAGGGGTTGTAAATTGGTTCCGCGCACAAGGCCCTGGTCTAAATATTAGCTCATGCCGATGCTCATTAGACCAGCTTCCTGTTCTGCTGGCTCGCTCACTGCAAACAGCTCTGCAACTCAGACCGTCTTCATACCAATCAAAGAAGGAGAGAGGAATGCAGTCTCAGCAGTTGTATCGGCTGCAGGATAATTAGAACAAGAAACCCCATCACCCACAGGCCAAATAGCTGCTGTCCCTTCATAGAAGCGGCCTTTATGGCCTCTCTCGCCTGGCAGCCAATCGATTTTCTTGCATCTCAAGAAAGGCTGCTAGAAGAGCCCAACCACAGCTTGCTGCTCTCGGATCTTATTCGAAAATGACTCGCAGAATCCGGCTCAAAATTGCCTTTTCACATCATAAATTCCAGCCCGTTCATTCAACCTGCGTTACGAGAGTAGCGAAGCTCAGTCTGACTCACCGAATTCCATTTAGACCGGCGAGCTTGGGCCACCGCTAATCGTTGACAATCGCCGAGAGCTTAACCTGTATTCCCAATATTTCTCCCCTTTTCTCTGAACAAAATGAAGGAAGAGGCTGGTATAGCGACGAAGCAAAATGGTCAATGTGGTAGACTAGGAGCGCTGCCTTGAGTCGAGCGCCGCGAACTCTGCTGTGCTCGGTGTCCGATCCTGTGAGCTATCAGCCTGATCGTCTGTTGCTCTATTCGGTCGAGTGTTTGCAGGCAATTTGCCTGGAAAAGCATTTGAGAAGTGATCGCTCGGAGTAATGGCAGGTGCAGGGAAACGGAAGAGGACAGGATGGGGGAATCACTGAAAGGCCTGCAGTGAACAGTCAGGCAAATAAACAGGCATTCTTGCATGCCTATCATTGGCCACAGGCAGGGCTTGGCCACTTGGAAGGAAGGAGACTGCCGAGATCTCAATCCCAATGACTTCCCCCGCTGCAGACAGTCGGGATGGGGAAGACAGGCAACGAGATGGGAGAATTAAGAGGATCGCAGCAGCCCTGCGTTTGCGTGGCTGAGCCTCGCATTGTCTGGTCGCAGACGACCCGGGCAGGTCGCTCGCTATGCAGGCTTTCAATCAACGGATTCATCAGGCTGGGCGCGCCTGGAAGGGGATTGAGGGCTGTGGGTGCAAGATGTGCAGATTTCTGGTGGCTGCAGGACTGGGAAGAAGCCGCACATCTCACGAGTAGAAACAGCGAAATTCGAGGCCTCAGGAGGTATGAAGCCAAAATACCGCGGGCTGAGCAGGCGGCTATCTCTTCCCGGACCTCGCGATCGCCTTCAATGCATTTCCAAGTTTCTAAAACTCAGCTCAT